>JAVXUP010000250.1:55000-603049 GCA_033070095.1 Escallonia herrerae | reverse complement strand
AGTTCCTCTCATCTCTGTTTTTTCTCTTATTTTCTTAAATGTATATCATCTTTGTTATGTACGGAGTAACTTATTAACTTGAACTTGAGGTGGGGTTCCCACTTGTCACCATATATATATATATATATATATATATATATATATATATATATATATATATATATATATGGGGACCGATCCACACCCACCGGTGGAGAAATAACAATTTCTCCACCGAACCGCAGGTAAGAGCAGCGGTTGGCCACGTGGCGCAAAAAGGACGAAAAAGGTGTACGGCCACTGCATTAATGGCAAAAAAGGCACGAGAAATGGTGAGAAAATGGCGAGAGAGAGAAAAAGGACACCAACCGCATGCACAACCAGCGGTTGGCATTAATATGCCTGCCACGTGCCGTCCCCCACCCCTGCCACGTGGCCCAACCCCATGGCCCCTGCCACGTGGCGTCCCCTCCCCCTGCCACGTGGCCCACCAGCATGGCCAACCGGCGGTATTGGCGATGGCCCTGCCACGTGGCATCCCCTCCCCCTGCCACGTGGCCCAACCGCTGGTGGTACCAGCGGTTGGTCTCCCGCCCCTGCCACGTGGCGTCCCCTCCCCCTGCCACGTGGCCCAACCGCTGGTACCACCCGCGGTTGGTCCCCTCCCTCTGCCACGTGGCGTCCCCTCCCCCTGCCACGTGGCCCAACCGCTCCTACCACCCGCGGTTGGTCCCCTCCCTCTGCCACGTGGCGTCCCCTCCCCTGCCACGTGGCCCAACCGCTCCTACAACCCGCGGTTGGTCCCTCCCCCTCCCCTGCCACGTGGCGCCCCCCCGCGTGATGCCCCACCTGGTGTCCTTCCCCACGATGCCACGTGTCGTCCTTCCCTCCCCCGTGATGCCCAACGTGGTGTCCTTCTGCCGAAATTTTTTTTTTGCAGCAGCCTTTGACCGCATAAACACCCACCCTTCCTCACTTTTTTCTGTCTTTTTTCTTCTCTCTTCCTCGCTTCTCTCTTTATAATCCCCTCCCCCGAACCCTTCTTCTGCATCTTTTACCAACTTCCTTCGTACTTCATATCTCACCTACATAATCTCCATAACAATACAAATCAAAAAATTTTACGCTAGAAGATCGGTGGATAACCGCTAGAAGATCGGTAGTTTTTTCTTTAAATACATCAAGTCACAACAAGTAAGTATTTTGAATTTCCTTATAATTCAATGTTAGGTTTATACAAATCAGCGTATTACATTTATAGATTCCAAAACAGCGATTTTTTAGGGTGCCAAATATAGACAGTTTTTCACGAATTTATAAAAAATAGCTAGAGCTAGATTTTGCCAAAATGCAAAAAAGAGACCCTAGTTATTCTTAAAGGATCTGTCTCAGGTAAAAATTTCAGATTTTTCCAAAGACTGGAAAGGGGTTAACTGATACGGGGAACCTTGTAACTCTGCAGTGTATTTTAAAATATCAAGCTAGCGCGATTTCGCGCGAAACTTTTATGAGAATCCTAGGATGTTGGGAAGTTCCATTCCCCAGGAATTCGGGCCATTCCGAAGCCGTTACCTATTTTTTTGGCCGAACGGCCCTTTAAGCGCTTGATCCGGACACCGGTTCGCGATTTTTGGGCGAAACCTCCGTAAAATACTTTTTATGTCAAGAATGAATTCAGGAAGCCTCAAGTAGCATTTCGAAGCACTTTTGATATTTTTTTATGCCAGGGGGCATTTCGGTAATTCGCCGCCCCGAGAGGGGTATTTCGGTAATTTTACAGTGCTAAGTTTTTTGACGGACTTTTTAGTCCAGAAATATAATTACAAAACCTGAAATGTTGTTTTGAAGCTGACGTGGCGCGCGTAGGGGTGTTTTGGTAATTTTCCCGCGCCAAGGGGTGTTTTGGTAATTTTCCCGTGCCAAGTTTTTCAAACGACTTTTTAGTCCAGAAATGTAAGTAAACCACCTGAAATGTTGTTTTCAAACGACTATTTTGCTAGGAAGGATCCAGCTTAAAATTCATACCTTAAAATAACTTTTAGTTCAGGAAAGGGTGTGAGACACCCGAAAACTTATTTTGTTCCAGATGTTCTGAACCTTGTGACGCACCGGCGATGACTGCCAGGGGATATTTTGCATAAGTAGCGGGTGTTTTGGTAACTTGCCCCCTTTAAAATTTTTCCTGATATATTTGGTATATAATTGACGTAATACATTTAAAAACTTGACTTTAAAGCGGTTTTGAGGTGTTGGAGGTGTAGGGGCCATCGGGCTATATATTGCTATATAACCACGTTGGCGCTAAATTCAGTGGGAACTAGCGTAATTAAGCGTTCGGAGTGGTGGGAATTGAGGATTTGTTTTAATACATTGAAATAATGACTATTGCTAATGTGTTGGTAAGCTAGGTTAAAGATCCAGTTATAGTTTTGGAATGTAAATATTATGGATATTATGGACGCTAAGTTGGTTTATAATTATATTTTGTTCTTAAAGGTATGAATTTCAGCTCTGGACCTCATGATACATCAATCCTATACGATGACGATGACCACGTCGCGAGGCACGTATTTGACGGTGTCGATAGGGGTGTTTTGGAAACAATTCAAAGCACAAGGCACCTTGAAGAGTGGGTACTAAACGAGGAACAAATACAGCTATTACACCGTCAAAATTTAACCCTGTTCACCGATCCCGGGAAATGGTCTCGACACGACGATTGCCTTATATCCGCTCTAGTTGAACGATGGAGGAGCGAGACGAACTCATTTCACTTCCGGTTTGGTGAAATGACTGTTACGTTAGAGGACGTCGGATTTATACTTGGAATCCCATGTCACGGCAGACCCGTTACTTTGAACGTGCCGTCTGCATCCATAGCGAATATGGCTATGCAGTATTTTCCGGGAATTCCAAGGGCAGCGCTTACAACAAACGGCGTCAAGCTTAAATGGCTGAGAGAGCAGTACGGCGTGCTACCGGATGAATACACTCCTCAAGATTTCGTGACGTATACGAAGGCATTCCTTCTGTATATTATTGGAGCTATATTACTTCCGACGCATTCGAAAAACACGGTGCATCCGAAGTATATGGTGTTCTTGGAGGATCTTGAGGAGGTATACTCCTATTCGTGGGGTTCAGCTGTCCTTGCGCACCTATATCGAGCACTGCATAAGGCTACGAGAAACGGTGCCAAGTCCATTGCCGCCTGCCTGACTCTATTACAGGTATGAGCATTTATTTTCTTGGTAGGATCCTTAGTCAATATATTCGGGATTAATTACTAATTCCATATAATGTTTGCATTCACAGGTTTGGTCTTACGAGAGGCTACCCATGGGTCGTCCACAACCGTTGGTAGATTCCGATGAGACGTGGCCTAGGGTGTGGGCCTGGGGGCCTACGACCAACCGGAGGAGGAGACGGGTAGACCCTCACCACCATCTAAAGTTCTATCGGGGGGAACTAGAGATACTAGATGCATCCCAGGTGACGTGGCAGCCATATGGCAAGGTGATGCATCTGTTGGATGAGTGGTGTTGGCAACTTCCGGTGTCGTACGTGCTGGCAGGTTTGGTTCGGGTGCCGCTCATTCACTTCGAAGAATGTGAGTTTCAGATGCCCGATCGAGCTATGAAGCAAGCTGGCTGTCCACAAGGGATACCAAAACCCGCTGTAGACATGCGGCCATACAGGGGTGGTCGAGGGCCGAACTTCGAGGTGGCTGATGCCTTGATTTTGTTGGGTGACGAGGTGCACCAGTGGAATACCTGGCAGGAAACGTATGATAGCCTTGTATCGCTGAAGCACGACGGCATTAGTACTGAGGAATACTTACAGTGGTTTCTCAGGGTGACGCGCACGAGGGTGAATCGCCCTTCCCAGGTGAAGAAGACATCGTACGCGCCACGTGAGGTCTATGACCAGTTCTGGGCATTGGCCATTGTAAGTCATGCTAGTGTTGTTTGATAATTTATTTGCGCACCTTATCGACCATTTGTCAAATATGATTAGCCATATTTTCTATGCATGTTTTTTAGGTTGACCAGGGCATTGAGGTGTTCAAGCAGCTGGAGTCGTTTGACTGGTTTGTCGCGCAGGCTCCTGACAATCTCAAGAGGTCCATTGAGAAGTACAAGACTGAAGTTCAAAACTTTAGTCTTGCGTACCGGGGTTACGAAGGGGAGCCGTCTAGTCGCCCTCGTCCTGAAGCGTACGACTATCAGCCCCAGAGTCAGGTGTGGGAGTCGTCCGGTCGCCCTCTTCCTGACGCGTACAACTATCAGCCCCAGAGTCAGGTGTGGGAGCCGTCTGGTCGCCCTCCTCCTGACGCGTACGACTATCAGCCCCAGAGTCAGGTATGGGAGCCATATAGTCGCTTGCCTCCAAACGCATACGACTCTCAGTGCCAGAGTCAGCTTCCCCAAGTAGGAATCCAGGCCTCGCGCCCAAGCTTTCAGTCGGACAAAGGACAAGCGACGAAGCCATTGAGGTCGGACAAGATGGCTTGGATCGACCGGCACTACTTCGGGCATGAGCCTGTCAATTCAGCAGACTTTCCCCTTGCGACATTCCTAGGTCATGAGGATATCAGAACGTTGGCGCCGGAGACAGATCTTTCAAATTTTGTCATGAACGCTTACATAGAACTGCTCCGGATTAGAGAGCAACGTTTTAACCGTTCTGAATATCTGAAGCTTAACATGTATCCCACTCATTTTGTGGAATTAACGGTGAGAGAATTCACAGAATGGAGGCGAGGGGGCGGCAGGAGTAAGTGGAAACCAGGTCGAAACGTGTTAGGCATGATGAACGCAGACTATCAATGTCCCGCTGCTGATGCGAACCTTATCATGATACCCTGTCATCATGCAAACCACTGGTTCCTATTAGTTCTCCATCCAGCGTTCAGAACGGTTCACATATACGATAGCCTAAGGGAGGACGAGCCTGGACAGCTGCTGGCACAGATGTACAACGAGTACATCACTTTAGTGGTTAGTATTTATTTTTTGACCTTGGCTCATAGTATATTGTTCTTGTCTCATAGGCTTGATTCTCGTTTTTATTGTTGGATGCAGACTACTGTCCTCTCGCTAGCATGCGGACGGCCACAGGGTGACCCTTGGACGGTCGTGATGATAAAGGACCGACCAAAGCAATATAACGGTCACGATTGCGGGATTTACGTCCTCAAGTACATGGACTACATTGCTCGCTCGGAAGTGCTCAAACACTCCTCGTGGACTAGGAAGGATGCCTTGACGTTTAGGTATAGGATAGCCTGGGAGCTGAAAAAGAATGAAGCTAGACGCCTTCATTACCATTATCCTGACGTGCGTGGCTAGCTGCTGTGATGTTACAAAAAACTGTACCAAAAAGAAATGTACATAATTTTTCGCATGCTATGAATTTGGCGCTAAAATGTGCGCGAATATACCTTTCATATGACGGCATTCGAAAAAAAGTGACAAAAAAAATTACAACTTTTTTCAGAAGCTATCAAATGGGGCCTAAAGTGTGCCCGAATAGGCCCTTCCTAGGAAAACTCAAAAATTAATGTGTCTCGTTTTTCGCCGAAAGTCTTACAAATGGGCTAACTAGCGTGCCTGAAGTGCAATGAGCGGAAAAAAAGTGACAAAAAAAATTACAACTTTTTTCGGAAGCTATCAAATGGGGCCTAAAGTGTGCCCGAATAGGCCCTTCCTAGGAAAACTCAAAAATTAATGTGTCTCGTTTTTCGCCGAAAGTCTTACAAATGGGCTAACTAGCGTGCCTGAAGTGCAATGAGCGGAAAAAAAGTGACAAAAAAATTACAACTTTTTTCGGAAGCTATCAAATGGGGCCTAAAGTGTGCCCGAATAGGCCCTTCCTAGGAAAACTCAAAAATTAATGTGTCTCGTTTTTCGCCGAAAGTCTTACAAATGGGCTAACTAGCGTGCCTGAAGTGCAATGAGCGAAAAAAAAGTGACAAAAAAAATTACAACTTTTTTCGGAAGCTATCAAATGGGGCCTAAAGTGTGCCCGAAAACGGAGTTACCAAAACTATCAATAATCCACAAACCAAATCACAAATTAAAGATTGCACAAACCAAATCACAAATTTAAACATTATATAAGTTCAATTTATACAACTGAAACATTAACCCTAACACTCTTCCTCATCATCGTCCTCCTCGACCATACTGTCAGGTTCGATACCTAACACTTTATAATGGTTTCTCTTGTCATGATCAGTCATCTTGTTACACAACGCACACTTTCGTAATTTTTTTTGACCCGTTGCTTCTTCAATCGGATTCTTCATGCGTATTGCTCGTTTTCGCCCTTTTGTTTGAGAAATAATTGGATCAAAAATGTCGTCCTCCTCACCTTGTAGGTCAGTGCCGTCAATGACTGGCTGTTTGGCTCGATTGAATCTACCGCCTGGAGTTGTCCGAGTAGTCGGAGTGTCCACAGTTTCTGGTAATGCCATCCTAAACTGTGCATGCTTAGCCTTATCCCGTGCGGCTGCTTCAACTTGATACCTGTACCCATCAAATGTCGACGCTGCATCCATTGATAAACCGTGCATGATGTTACAAAGGTGATTATATCGCAGCGTCTCAGATTGCTCGAAATCAACTGAAACATTGGGCACGTAAGGAATGTGACCGTGGACTCTGTTGGCTTCCTTCGTCCACCGTTCCAAGATATACGGTGGAGGGATTTCACTAGCATTCTTGGCGCTCAAAACCCTCAACGCGTGTCGACAAAGTATACCTTTATGCTCAAACAGTTGACAGTTGCAATTAACCAACCCGGTGTCCTTACAAACTGCTACGGTAAAATGTCGTCTGGTCCTCGGAGCCGACGAAGAGCACGGATTGGCGAAGTTCGTCACATTTGTCAAAGCATAAACCTTGATATCTCTGGTGGAATACTCGTGCAACTTTGTCATGCCATATTGATTCGACTTTAGTAGTTCCTCTTGAAACTGTCGAAACATTTCCTTGGTATAGACTTGAGCCGCATGAGCCTCTAAAGGTGAATAAAGTAGTATAGCTCTTTCTTTGCAAACTGTAGCCGCGTCGGCTTCTCTCTCACGGTACAATTGCCTGTCAACGGCTTTCTGCATCTCTAGTACGAACTCCGCTATACTTGAAGACTGGCCTACGTACCCATCAAAGAATGAATTCATAGCTTCGCTTCTCGAGGTCGTAGTCATTCCGGCTGCAAAAAACTTCTTGGTGTAGGCACCGACCCACTGTGTCTTGATCTCATACAACGATTGTAACCATTCGTGATTGTGCAAATAGTAAGTATCCATTAACGTGGCCCACCTCTCCTCGAACACGTCTACCGTCAACGATTTCTTCACACATGTATTAAAGTCAGTCTTGAATGACGGATGGTTTGCATATACATGGTGAAGCCGTTCGGGATATTTGTTGCTTATGTGCCATGTGCACAGGCCATGGTGAGTATCTGGAAGGACCTTAGCGATTGCATTTTTCATTGCCAGATCTTGGTCGGTGATGATGGTCTTTGGAGGAATATGATACATTGCTTGAAGCCACGTTTCAAATAACCACGTAAATGACTCCTCCGTCTCATCCCTAAGCAGGGCAAAGCCAAACGAGATTGACTGATAGTGGTGGTTCACCCCGGTGAACGGAGCAAAAGGCATAGAGTACTTATTGGTGCGGTATGTGGTGTCAAACGTCACAACATCCCCAAAATTTTGGTAAGCAGCTCTAGAACGGGGGTCCGCCCAAAATATAGTACTAATGCGGTTCTCATCATCCAGTTGGAGACTGTAAAAAAATCCAGAATTCTCACTCTGAAGGGACCTGAAGAGATCAAGTGTAGTTTGAGAATCACTCTTACCGAAAGACTCTCTCCTCTGAGCACGAAGTTCATTTCGAAGGTCTACTTCGTTGAAACTCAACTTGTCAATCCCCCCAACCTGGCTTGAGAAAACCCCCATCATCTTAGAAGGTGGAATTTTAGCCTCGGCCATTGTAAAAATTAGTTGTCTGTGTGCCGCGCTTATTTCTCGGTGTTGATGAATTTGACCAATCTTACTGGGGGTCATCAACTGATGATTATGGCTCAACTCCACTCCTGTGACAACCCAATGGTTTTCATTTTTTCGGTGTACTGCATACACATGGGCCTTGCAGCCGGTACCCGGAAATGTGTCCCGTTTTCTTTGTCTTGTTGTCCCTTCGTCACTGATCCGAACGACCGGAGTTACATGCGGTGCTCCTCTATGACACTCAAATAGTCTTGCACAAATTTGATCTGTATTCGCCCGTTTTCTAGTCGTCTTAGTTCTAATACCGAAACCTATCGTTTTCGAATATGCTCTATAGTATGCTTCAACTTCGTCCAGTGCTTGAAAAACTTGACCAACGTAAGGTGGATCAGAACCTTCACAAAAATTATTTCCTCCAGTTGCATCCATATTTATACTGTAATCTAAAAAATAAAAATTATATCATTCTCAACAAGTCATAAATTTAAATAAAAGAAGAATAAAATTTATTTAAACCACCGTCTTTCGGGAAATTTGGTATAATGTAAAATTAGCAAAATAGCCCCCGATGAGCGGCAAATTACCGAAATGCCTCTGGGGGTTCATTATCACCCTAACGCCCCAAATCAGCTTCAAAACAACCTTTCAGGTGCTTTGCTTACATTTCTGGACTAAGAAATCCTTTGAAAAACTTAACGCTGCAAATTTACGAAAATACCCCTATCGGGGATGCGAATTACCAAAATGCCCCCTGACAAAAAAAATCTGAAAAGTGCTTTGAAATGGGATTTTAAGCTTCCTGAATTCACTCTTTAAAATAACTTTTCAGGTGTCTCACACCCTTTCCTGAACTAAAAGTTATTTTAAGCACAAATTTGTGTAATGTAAAATTAGCAAAATAGCCCCCGGGGGTTCATTGTCACCCTAACGCCCATCAAACCAGCTTCAAAACAACCTTTCAGGTGTTTTACTTACATTTCTGGACCGAAAAACTTTTTTTCGGGAAAATTACCAAAACACCCCTCGCGGGGGGCAAATTACCAAAATGCCCCCTGGCTTCAGAAAATATCAAAAGTGCTTTAAAAAGCTATTTTAAGCTTCCTGAGTTCATTCTTGATCTAAAACGTATTTTACGGATTTTTCGCCTAAAAATCCCGAACCGGTGTCCGGATCGAGCGCTTAAAAGCCCGTTCGGCCAAAAAATTAGCTAACGGCTTCGGAATGGCCCGAATTCCTGGGGAATGGAACTTCCCAACACCCTAGGGTTCTCATAAAAGTTTCGCACGAAATCGCGCTGTCTTGATATTTTAAATTACACTGCAAAGTTACAAGGTTGCGCGTATCAGTTAACCCCTTTCTAGTCTTTGCAAAAATCTGAAATTTTTACCTGATACAGATCTTTTGAAAATAACTAGGGTCTCTGTTTTGTATTTTGGCAAAATCTAGCTCTAGCTATTTTTTATAAATTCGTGAAAAAACTGTCTAATTAAGTTTTCACCTTTAGCGACAATTACGCCCCGCAATCAGCTGCAAAACAACATTTCAGGCGTTTTACTTACACTTCTGGACTTAAAAGTCCGTTGAAAAACTTTTTCGGGAAAATTACCAAAATACCCCTCTCGGGGTGGCAAATTACCAAAATACCCCCTGGCTTCAGAAAATATCAAAAGTGCTTTAAAATGCTATTTTAAGCTTCCTGAGTTCATTCTTGATCTAAAAAGTATTTTACGGATTTTTCGCCTAAAAATCTCGAACCGGTGTCCGGATCGAGCGCTTAAAAGCCCGTTCGGCCAAAAAATTAGCTAACGGCTTCGGAATGGCCCGAATTCCTGGGGAATGGAACTTCCCAACACCCTAGGGTTTTCATAAAAGTTTCGCGCGAAATCGCGCTGGCTTGATATTTTAAATTACACTGCAAAGTTACAAGGTTGCGTGTATCAGTTAACCCCTTTCCAGTCTTTGGAAAAATCTGAAATTTTTACCTGATACAGATCTTTTGAAAATAACTAGGGTCTCTGTTTCGTATTTTGGCAAAATCTAGCTCTAGCTATTTTTTATAAATTCGTAAAAAATTCTATTTCTGACGCCCTAAAAAATCGCTATTTTGGAATTTTTCGAATGTAATACCCCGATTTGTCAAAACGTAATTTTGACGCCCTAAACACGAATTTTAGACTATTGTAAGAACAATTTAAGCGTAACACAATTTAAACAATCAATTGGTATGAACAAATTGAAAAATACTTACTTGTTTTAACTTGATATATTTCAAGAAAAATCCACCGATCTTCTAGCGGTTATCCACCGATCTTCTAGCGTAAATTTTTTTTGTTTGTATGTAGGTGAGATAGGGAGAATGAGGAGGGTGGAAAAAATGATTCGGGGAGGAGGGATTTTATAGAGAGAAAAGTGAGAGAGGAAGGGAAGAACCGTGAGTGAACAGCAGGGAGGGGGAGGGGGGAATGACACGTGGGGGTGGGGGGTAGGGTGGTAATGACACGTGGGGGAAGAGGGGGTTCACGGGTGGGGGAAAAGGACATAGGGTGGGGGCCACGGGGTGGGGGGCAAGGGGGGTGACGCGTGGGGGGGGGCAAGGGGGGTGGGGTCACGGAAGGCAATAATGCCAACCGCATGTAGGAGTTGCGGTTGGGCATTATTGCCACCATTTTCTCACGAGTTTTTCATTTTCTCGTGATATTTTCGTGAATTTCTCATATTATTTTCGTCCTTTTTCGTCCCTTTTCGTCCTTTTTGCGCCACGTGGCCAACCTTTTCGTCCTTTTTGCGCCACGTGGCCAACCGCTGCTCTTACCTGCGGTTCGGTGGAGAAATTGTTATTTCTCCACCGGTGGGTGTGGATCGGTCCCCTATATATATATATATATATATATATATATATATATATATATATATATATATATATATATATATATATATATATATATATATATATATATATATATATAGATATATATATATATATATATAGATATATATATATATATAGGTATATATATATATATATATATAAATGTATGTATACATAGATATATATTATATATATATCTATGTATATATGTATATGTATATGTAGATATATATATATATATGTATATATATATATGTATATATTTACATATACATATATATCTATATACATATACATATATATATATATATATACATATACATATATATCTATATATACATAGATATATACATATACATATATATCTATGTATCTACATACATTTACATATATATATATATATACATATACATATATATCTATATATACATAGATATATACATATACATATATATCTATGTATCTACATACATGTACATATATGTATACATGTATGTATCTACATACATGTACATATATGTATACATGTATATACATGTACATATATACATATATATGCATATGTACATATATATATATATATATATATATATATATATATATGTATAAAAACCCGAGCTGTTAGCCTTGTGGTCAAAGATGTGTGTTTTCTACCTTGATTCTCTGAGTTCTAACTTTTGAGGCCAGCACCCAAAAGAAAATATTTTTCTGAATGTACTAAACCGATATGTGGGGTGCGCTCTTAAGAATGTTCAAAGAAGGGATTTTGTCTCGGTTGATATTAAAGTTAACCAGAGAATACTCCTTACTATCTAACAAAAAAAAAAGAAGAAAAAAACATAGGTATAAGAAAAGCAGCAGTTCAAAGTTTTTACTTTAATATTTATGACAACTCTAAACAATTACTTGACCAGATTACAGTATTGAAGATCACAAGAATGTTGTTAGATTATGATACTTCGAAGCAATCTCGTTGGTTACGTCTACATATACGGTAAAAGATCACGTATGTCTATAAATTAAATTTTCTCAATATTAGAGAATTGGCAAATTTAGGTCATGGTTATGTAGACGTGTAGCCAGTGACAGCGCGAAGGGGCAACGCACAAAAAAAAACTTAATGTAACTGTAATAGATGTGAGATAATGCAATTAAAGAATAAAGTAAAAAGACTATAATATTTTAAACCCCATAAATCTCACTTGTCGTTACACCACATTATATTCTCAATATTGTGACTCTTATATATGTGATTTTGTTACTTTGGTCCTCTTTAAGAAATAATAATTTTTAAAAATCTTTTTTGCAGCTATTGTTCTTTATCCACAATATTTAATTGACTCCTACCAGGTCCCATAGTTATGAACACCGACCGGAGTGCGTACCGTTTTTTTATAAGATGATACGTACCGATACCGTCTCGGTACCGTCTTAACTTTTTCATCAATAATATATATGATATATCTGCAAGATTCATTCATTGGCTAACTAACTAACTAACAAAACATAAATATATTTTTTACTAACAGTATTCTAAGATAAACTATTTGTCTTATAGAGTTTGAATTACATTAATTTTTAAATAAAATAAATAGCTTATTCAATTGAATTATCTCCTTTAAGATTATCCTTTCTTTTCAATGATCTCATTGGCAAATTCTTATGTAAGAATAATTTATTTATTAAATAATAACACTTTAGGTTCAAGAATAAGTTATTTTTGTGTGTGTGTCGGTGTACTCGCGCACAAGTGTCTAAAGCAGTATATCATATAGATGAAAGAATATGATCAAAACTTTCAGGTAAAAAGTAAATCAAAATTAAGTGAATATCATGAGCAATAAGTTACGGAGGCTTTGATAGGTGTAAAAGAACTTAGAATATTTTTTCTATTTAGTCTTTATATGATCAATTTACAAAATTTGTTACTTTTACATTTTTTAAGGAACCGGTACAAAACAGAATATCTTGGCCAGTATAGGGCCGGTACGTAATTCTCGGTCGGTATCACCTGTATCGGCCGGTACAACCAATACAGAGCGGTATTTTGATCAGTACAAAATGTAAGGGGTATCGTACCAGTAGAAGGTAAAAACGGTACGTATCCATCGGTACGGTATTGATAACTATACAAGTACCATACAGAAAAATTGGAAAACTCAAACTTTGTCCACTTTTGCCTCTAAGATCTATGGTAAAACATTTTTATTCTTTTTTCGGATGCCTTTATTTATTTTAATGTCAAGTACAAAAATAAAGTGTGATTTTGAATCATAACAACATTATGAGGTTCAAATTTCTTTGAACCAAGTATGTGAAGGCACCTTTAAAATCTTTGTCCCCACC
The DNA here is from genome assembly GCA_033070095.1 of Escallonia herrerae. Lineage (NCBI taxonomy): Eukaryota > Viridiplantae > Streptophyta > Magnoliopsida > Escalloniales > Escalloniaceae > Escallonia > Escallonia herrerae. Next base: position 589,832 of record JAVXUP010000250.1, on the reverse strand, counting down.
TTATATAATATTTTTTACTTGGCCACTTCATGCAGCTCCCTGTATCTTGCTTTTAAATTTATTTAATCGATAAATTGCTAGCTAGTAAGGACAAGTTTTGCAATCCCATCCTCGAGTATTAACGAAACGTACCTACTACTCAACAAGTTGCACTTTAGTTTTAGCGACTTATAAATTTATACACACTTTGGTAATTTTATTGATGGGCATGAGAACTTACTATCCTCAACTATTTCTTTTTTTTTTTCAGAACCCTTAGAAGCGTATAATCTTTTTTCAGTTACCTGTACTATGAGATCATACTAAAATTAAAATTTGTTTAGACAATATTTTGAAAAACTTTGAATTATCCGGTGTCATTTGGATAGCATTTCTTCAAAATACTTTTAATGTGAAAGATAAAGGCTGGACTCCAAGAAGTGTTGAAATTTGTTGCTAAGCAATAGGAAGAAAGTGAATTGGGAAAAACGGGTTTTCAATAGTCAGCTTACTAATAATTAGTAGTAATCTTGAAAGATGAAAAAAATACAAATTATCATAAAGAAAACTAGTTAGTCTGTTCCCACGCTTTTCTCTATTTTTAAAAACATGAATAAATATTTCAACAAGAAGAATACCGCACAAATACTTCGATAAGAAGGAAGAAGACCGGATAAATCTATTCCGACACTTTTATCTACTTTTGAAAACTTAGTTCATGCAAAAATACTTCCCCAAGAAGAATACCAGATACATAGATTATATAATACTTCACAAAATTGCTTACCAGTCCATGTAAAACATAAAAAGAAAGAAAAATTAATCCATTAGAGTAGCATGAACTAAACTTTTTGTGCTTGCTTACATAAATGACGGACTGCATATAGCGTCTAGAAAACAGAATTCATAAATGACAAACATTATAAATTTTTTGAATACACGAAATATCATTACAAGACTGGGAAGGCATCATTAGCAACTTTGGTAGGTGATTAGGGATCATGAATTGGGGATTACAGGCTCTCTTGGAGCAGGGTCCTTCCGATGGGAGCTTGAGGGCCGAGTGCTCATCAGTTTGAGGATAACAATTTTGGGCCCATGCCAAGTCAAGAATAAAGGGTGCCCCGACTCCTAAATGCCTTCGTCAATGGAATCTTCGAAGCATGCAGATTCCAGTGTGTGCTGTGTGCACAATTTAGTGAAATATTGTATCGGTCCCGCGTATTGAGCAATGTTAAATATATTGAAAAATAATTGTTCTCTCTCTCTCTCTCTTAACAACTCCTCCTATCACATTACCCTCTCAATTCAATGGTCTTGAATGGCTCGGGATCATGCGCCTCTTTTAACGATTTGTTCTGTTGAAGCCACCAGAACGCTTGGGGCGTTTCAGTGAGTTTTCATTGGGTCAACTTGCACTTCATTGCTGACATGAAAGTACTTGCAGACTAATTAGTATAAATCGATGGCCATAGGAGAAGATGACAGCTCCTGAACAAAGATGGTCAGTGAGATTTCATCACTCTCCGTCTTCCATTTGTAGCTCGTAGGGTCGATAAAAACACGAGAGGGCATAATCAATGCAACGCGACATTATCATTCTTCGGCTATCCTGCATATACATACGTATATATGTTACCAATATTTAATAGTTGCGTCTGCCCACAACCACTAGTTTACCTAAGGGAAGAAATCCGGAAAAGCAATTGCCAAGCTACATTTGGAGCAGAAACGATCACATTCAAGTAAATAGCAACAAAGGGTTAACCTTAATTCATATATGATTATAAGCCCTCTTTCATAAACTCTTGCGGATTTCTAACCACCTCCCCCCTTCCTTGTCTCCAACTTTGTATACAAATTCTCAAGCATAAATATTTACAAAATGAAAAATCTGATCAATTACAGTAACCTCCATAGAAACTGTCTTTTCTAAATCTTCTAATTTCTGCTTCTCTGTTAGTTGAGTTAGAGTAACACTCACTATTTCGCTAAAACTTCAGTGAGAACTGTGCAGTCACACCAAGGGGGAACTGGGTATGGGTTAAAGCTATACATCATATACAGGTAAGCGCTCTTCAATGCGAACACGGCAAATAGGGCATTTCTTACACTTGTCACAGCAGGTGCTGCATCAATAATTTAGAGACAAATGAATATGGTAGGCCGAAAGAAAGATGCAAAAGGAGATATGAGAAGGGGATGTGGGGTGGTTTGGGGAGCGACGAAGGTGTAGGAGGAGTACCTGCAGAGGATGCGATGCCTACACGGAAGGAGGACTGTGCTGATCTCTCTCTCGAAGCAAACCCTACACAGAACTTTTTCCTGACGATTGCATGAATAAACATTTCATAAGAACTGGAAGAATAAACAAACAAAAGAAGTTTCTGACTGGTCAGGTTTAAGATGAACTACAGAACAAAAGTTGTCACCGAACACAGATATCGCTTTCGTGTAAATGCACTGTCCATCGAGTAACCCATAAACAAGTAAGACCAGAATATTTTACTGCTCCCCTTTCACTTTTGCCCACTACCTTCTTTTTCCGTTTTGGGCAGAGACTACTAAGGCATCCCCATCTTAACCCCAGTCAAAGAATACAAAAAGATAAAAGAAAAATCTAGGCTTGCTAATAAACGGAGTTAACACGGAAGACATAGGCACCCACCAACATCAACTTGGTAACACAAAACATACACCAACCACCTCCTTCCATGACCACCAGACACGTTACTGACAGAACTAGCATTATTCAGAAATGCTAATGAGAATATTAGTCTGCCAACACCCATGGCCTTTCTCTACCAAATGCATACACCAACCCAGTGCTGCCACATGCATCAACCCCAATGGAACCCCACCATCACCCTACCAAAGATTCGTCACTGCAACCTTTTTTATCTACAATAACAAAGCTCATGGTAACCCACTGATGCACCCTGAAATTAGAAAAAGCACAAGGATAGATTTGCTTCACCCTATTGCAGGGGTCCTCTGGCCCAAAGGCCATCTGTGTCCCACTTGCAAGGGGACCAATCTGCACACCGTTTGCTTCTTCCTTGCAAGGAATTGGCGTGCCTGCAGGCTAAAGATGATAAAGTACGCACCTTTCTTCTATTATCTCAAGTTCCCTAATCATTCATCAATTTTTTCGTGTTACATCTTTCTTTATAACGATGTCTAACTTAACCAACAAGAAACCCCTATCTGCTAAAATACAAAACAAGAGCCTAATACTAGGAATTGATACTTAAGTAACCGAATAACTGTTGGTGTTTCTGGCGATTAATGAGCTTAAAAATACTTTTTTGACGTGGGTAATTAAAATAAATTTTGTAAAAGTCAAACATGCATGTCAAACAGAATCTAGAAACCTTTCTATGTCTGACAGTCTTATGTCAGTTGCTCCCGAAGCCTTTTTCTATCCATGGCTCAAGATGGATTTCCCTAGCTTGATCGTGGTGTTCTTTTATTTTGTATCTGTTTTGGCTCGGTCGTATGGTGTACTATTTCTCTGTAACTCTGTTACTGCGGTCAGGCTCTTTTGTTTTATTTCGCGCAGGAATTCCAAGAAACCAACTATCTTCATAGTTCATGATACTAAATTATATGGCGTTACCATATATAGAAATTAGTGTTTGTGCATTTAGATAGCCGTAACAGTTCGTAAACACATGGAACCATCCATATTCAGATTCTTCCCACCACACCCTTTATCAAGGTAAAGAATGTTACATTTTGAAGTCTATCATACTCCTGCTGGCTGAATTTTGTGATTTCTGTTTGCTCCCCAAGAGCTGCTTGTAGTCTCCAAACCTAAAATACAGCAGAAACCTCATTAAGAGACGGACATCTGAATGAACAAAATAATTGCATATATCTGTTCAGTATGTGAACTAAAACAGGGCAGAATACTACAAAGACAACTAACGAAAAAGGGCATGCAAAATAAATGTAAGTATCAAGATTACCTCCTCAGCAAGATCCTTCTTAGGCATTTTTTTAACTATTTCAGGTGGATAACCGCAAAATGTGTTATACCTGCATCGAAAGAAACAAAATCTTAGGAAGCAAAGCTACAAATAAAACCCTTATCTACCATTATTAATTTCCTTACATCAACAAATAGACAATAACAGCATCAAGTTCATCGATGCTTTTAGCACACCAGAGGTTCTCAAGAAATGCATAGAACTTTGCAGCACAACTTTGAAAGAAACTTTGGCATAATGAAGCTCCATAGTAACATTTCGAGAAACTTCTGATAAGCTACCTGTTAAGCATGATATACAATGTTGGGCCCTATGAAGCACGGGTGCTTCAAAAGGGGGGGAGTATCGGGGTCGGGTGCGCATCGGACACGGGTGCACCTCGGGTGCGGCTCGGGTGCGTGTCGGGTGCGCACCCGTTAATTTCTATTTATTTTTTTATTTGTCGAAATTCGGGTGCGGATAGGATACGGTTCGGGTGCGGATCTGACACTTCGGGGGTTGAAACATAATTTTCAGAAGATATTTCGGGGGTTAAACATGAAATTTAAATTTTGTAGGGGTGAAAACATAAAATCAGTGTTACTTACCAAATTAGGGCACACTCATCTGATAGAGAGAAAGAGAGATCGCAGCAGCTGCGACCTCCCTCGACACCGGCGACCTCCCTCGACACCGGTGACCTCCCACAACACCCATTGAACAGCCGCGACCACCCACAACACCACCGAACAGCCGCGACCACCGTCAACACCACCGAACAGCCGCGACCACCGAAAACCTTCGCGACCACCCGCGACACCGACGACCACCCGCGACTACCCTCGACCACCCGCAACCAGCCGCGACAACCCGCGACCACAAGCGACCACCCGCGACCTCCGACGACCTCAGGCAACCTCCGCCGATCACCGACGATCACCCGAGAAGACTTCTAGTCACCTCCGGCAGCATTTCTCCAAAGATAAGTCTCCTCTTCCTTTCTTCTGTCTTCAAATCTCTCTTTGCTACCTTTTGTGACTTGGATGTGGATTGTGAATTGAAAGTTGGAACCAATTTATACAGTGTTTATTGTTTAACATGTGTCAAAGGCTTAAAGCAGCGATTCAATAATTAAAAATTGAGGGATGTTGAAACCAATTTTGCAAACTTTGATGCTATATTGCCACTTTTGTTATATACATATGATCTATTGGGTGGTGGTTTTTATGTATTTGATGGTATTGTACTACTGTTGAATGGTTGAATTGGTTGAATTAAATTGCACTCCGTCTTTTTTACACTTTTTAAGATCCAAATTGCTTAGAAATTTAATAATAATTGTACATAATAAAAATATATATATATAATATTTGCCGTATCCCAGCCGCACCCATATCCTAAAATTTTCAAAAATGCCGTATCCGCGTATCCGCACCCGCACCGGAATCCGTGCTTCTTAGGTTGGGCCCTTCACTGATAGCTGAAGCTTTTAGAGTAAATGGTAACTCAATATAGTTTCAGAGCTCTCATTGATCAAGGTCTTGGGTTTGCACTCTGAATATTGTGCACTCGGTGGTGGTGCACCTTGTTTGTCTATCCACGAGCAATGGGGAGCTTGCACATGAGGGGGAGTGTTAAGCAAGATATACACTGTTGGACACATTCTCTAGTAGCTTAAGCTTTTAGAGTAAATGGTACCTTAACACAGACCAAATTATCTACGAGAAAGCGGAACCTAAAGTTACAAAGCCATGAAAATAAGATGAATATTTCTATCATCGGATGACCTGAATAGCAGATCTTTGTAAAAAGTGGATAACCAAGCACAGCTCTAAAAATGTAGGAAGCAACTTCTCTAAAAACTAATTAAATTCCTCACACTAGAAATTATCCAATGAGTACAACCAAAAAGCACCTTGAGGAAACTTTGAAAAGTGTAACGGGGAAGGAAAAGAAACTTAAAAAGAGAAGTTGAGAACTAATATGGGGTTTGTGACTTGTGACGGAGGTACGATGGTAACAAATAAATAAGACATTCTGGAAATTGTGTGGTTTTTAAGTTGATTTGTTACAGAAACAAGCTTGATAAAACCAAGCTTGAACAGGACTAATTGGCAACCCAAAAACTAAACCAAAACCACTTCCAGCCGAACCATGAATCAGTACCAACAGTCAGCTTAGGTCGTTGGTTAGCACACTTGATGGTAGCATTAATCACGCTACATAAACTGCAACATGCTAGAATGATGGGGAGGAGAAGAAAAAGTTAAGGTACATATAGTACTAACAATGAGGGGGTAGGGGGAGAAGAACTTAATGCATAATGCACCGGGAAAAAGAAAGCAGTATTTGAATTAAATGTTAGTTCTTAGAAAGGAGAGGCTAACTTGGTGAAGATCTGAGATTCTGAGTTGTCAGGACAGAAAATCAAACGAAACATAAAATGGTTGCACTATGTTGTCTATTATAACGAGCAAGATATATTAGCCAAAATCCCAAGCAAATGTTTATCCACCATGTAATATAACTCAGCAATTATTAACGCATGGTGTCTGCAACTAAATACACCGCATAAGGTCTTTCTATAAGTACACTGCATATGGTCAATATTAGCATCAAAGAAAGGTCAATAATCATGGACTCCCACTATGGGCAAGCACATATTGGCTTTATGGCATGTTCCTAAAAAGACAATCGCCTTTAATCCCACCCTCCAATATTAGCTTGTTCTTCTTTGTTAACACCATCGACTAATAATCCCAAGTAACTTACAGCTTGCGCCGCAATTTACTTCTTTTTTTCTTTTTCCTTTTTAACTTTAGAGCATTTTATTTTATTGCCTAAACTTCTCGTACTCCAGCGAAGAATTTACGTACTTCCAAGTACAATTAACATTTTTTTTAGCTTCCAAAAAAGAAATAGAAGCTATCAGTTTCTTCTTAGGAAGCACCAACACCTCATATAGGTCGAAGTATGGTGTCCGACACCTGCGGACACGTGTCCGACACCTCATAGCGGTGTCCGAATTTATTTATTTTTCAATTTCCGGACACCGTGTCGAACAACTCTTGAAGAAGTGTCCACGACCCATGTGTATGAGGCCGAAATACATTATTTCAAACTTATTTCAGAGACAAATCTGGGTTCTTTAAGAAATGAACTTTTAGGCCAAGCCCTATTCAGATAGACCCAACAAAAGTTACCTTATTCTTTCTTTCTCATCTGGCTATATAAAACCTCTCTTTCATGCCTTTGGTCCTATATATTTTTTCCTTATCTCTTGTTACTGTTGAGACTTTAATGTTAGTACTCTTGAGACATTCAATTACTATCTCGTTAGAGACCTTCTTTCTTGTTAATGTTGACACTATTTCTAGGTAGCACGAACATGGACACGGTGTCGGACACCGACACCGACAAGGACACCGCAATTTTCAAAAAATTAGATTTTGGACACCGCAGGACACCACTATTTTTTTAATATATTTTTATTTATATATATATATATATATATATATATTATTAATAAATATCTGAAATTAAGTAATAATAAATATACAAGAAATATTTATTTGGTTAATATTTATTTAGTCAATGTACTGGACAAAAAAATTAAGTCAAATATCAAATATTTAGTAAAAAAATGTGCCCACTGGGTATGCATCAGATATGCTATGCCTATGCTTATGCACCACAGAGTGAGAGAAAAAGAAAAAAAAAGGAAAGAAACGAGAGGCAGAGAGGGACTCACGACAGAGGAAGGAAACAAAAAAAAAGGAAAGAAACGAGAGGCGGAGGAAACAAAGACGAAACAGAGACGAGACGAGGAAACGAAGAGGAGACTTGTGGGTCAGCAAAAGGCGGAGGACCTCCGGCAACGATGGCGAGAGCTCTGGCGACGGCGACGGCTAGAGCGGCAGCAGCTGGCTGCTCTTCCTTTGGCGATTGTAGCCGTCAGATCCGTTGGCTTCGACTTCAGAATCTTCGTCGACTGAGCTCCGGCAATACCGGCGATAGCTCTGGCAACACCAGCGACAGCCTTGATGTGGTTAGCAAACAGAAGACGACCGTGTGGTGAGAGAGAAGAAGACGGTAATAGTTCAAAAAATCTGAAATTTGACCCAATTGGTCCGACACTGCTCCATGCCGTGTCGACACTCGTCAATGAAGTGTCTGACACGGTGTCGGAAATTTAAAAAAAAAATCCGACACCGATTAGGCGAGTCCGACACGTGTCGTCCGGTGTCGGGGTATCCGTCCGTTTAGGACACCACACCACCTAGGAGAGGTGTCCGTGCTACCTAGGACTATATCATATCATTGACTTTCTTTCTCATCCATTTTGAACAAAATTCAGTTGCTCCAATTAATGTTCATTTTTGTTATATATATATATATATAGGGTCTTGATCCATTGCTAGCGCTAACAAGTTGCCAGAACGATTTGGCAGTCCGCCACATGATGTAGCGGACAGTATTTCACCGTCCGCTACATAATGTAGCGGACGACGAAAAAAATGACCGTCCCAGCTCGCGATCTGGCCGTCCACATTTGCGCATGAACGGACAGATCGCGCCAGCAAAATTGGTTAACTAGCTAGCGCTAGCAATGGATCACGACCCATATATATATATATATGTGTGTGTGTGTGTGTGTGTGTGTGTGTGTGTGTGTGTCCAAAATCAGGTTTTTTTGGAAATTGCGGTGTCCGGCGTCCCGGTCGGTGTCCGTGCTACCTAGGTTTCTCCAATGTTTTTTCCTTTTTATTCCCTTGTCCCTTCTCTGCCAGATGCATGACAACTCGATTTGTGTAAGACCACACATCCTCATAAAAATTACCTGGGAAACCATGCTCTACTTAACAGTAAAATTAAACTGAATAAAATTACAGAAATTACCCAGAAGCCCCATCACGGAAAAGTCGGGCCTGTTCTTCTCGACTTCCTTCATCAATTGACCACCAACCTAGTAGCCTGCTTGCACAATTGTCAAGAAACATAGACAGCAATTGGGCATGGTACTAGTTTCACAATCAGACCTTCAATCTAACTGATAACTTCATTTTATGGCAGGTTTTTGAGATTCTGTGCATTACCTTGACCCATGATGCAAGAACCCAAAGCAATCACTAGCTCTTGAAGAAAACATGAAATAGCTTCCTGTACTAGCTCCACTGCGTAATAGAAGAACAATTTTCTCTACCAACCTAGATGCAGCAAACAGGATTCCTGCTCCTTGCAATAGGAAAAGAGGAGAGAAAAGAACTGGAATAGGGATACGCTTAGCACCAGCAGGTGTTCCCTGAAACTCAAAACCACTACCATTTTGTCAAAACGCATCCCAAGGAATATATAATATCTTGCCCAACTAATATTCATAAGCACCAGAAACTCAAAATACCTCCAAGTGCATACAAAGAAGGACTTGGAAGCCAATAATAGGAATCTTCATGATATGGCCACCAATATCTTGCAGACCACACATTCTATCTTCAGGTTGATCCTCTGATGAAACCACTAAACCTCTGTTCCAGTCCAAATATCTAATTGTCGCAGAAGAGGAGCTAGCCACTTGAGAGCCAGAATTTCCATGAATCACTGGATTAGACCACTTTGTGCAAACTAGAAATGCAAAACACTCTGCAATACTACACATGCCAAAAAAAAAAAAATTTGCATCATTCAAGCACTTTTTAAAAGTAAAACACTAAGTAACAGAAGGGCTCCTTGTACTTTACCCCCCCCCCCCCCCCAATTGCAAAAGATTGCACTAATCTTCCCGTGGCATGTTGGATGAAGTAACCTTTTCAATTTCATTAACTGTCAAAATCCATGACAACCCTAAAAGGTCAGTTTCCCTCATCCTAATAATACTTGAAGGTTCAGTGCAACATAATGAATTCAGGGGATAGATCAATCCTCCCAAATCACATGGAGGGAGGTATACATTTTATTCCTAATAGCAAAAATGCAAAATAGGTTTAGGTAATACACTACCTATAATTTATGAACAAGTCCCACCAGCCTAAAGCACCTACGTCCCCTACAAAAAATAGAAAACCCAAAATTAGCGCATCATCAAGATTTAAAATAACAACAATCAAGATCATTGCACAGGGTAAATTGTACAAGACTAGTAGAAAATGCAATTAAAAGAAAAAAAATGTGCCCAAAGGTTAAAAAATAACTCAAGGACATACAGGGAAAAGGGGAAGGAGATTAACAAAGAGAAATAAAGCGGAAAAATCTCAACTAGATTAGTATATGTTCAAAGCATGCACCAAAACATGAAATGGGATAGATGAAACTACGAGTGCACGTTTTGGCATGACATACCTTATTTAAGTGGGAATGAACTGCATTACAAAACATAAACGGAAGAGAACTATAGCAGTACAACTTAAAAGTCTCGAACTTGATCAAATTGAAGCAGCACTGTCATTGTACATGAAGCAAGTTTTGAACATTCTGACCCCATGAAGAACATTTAATGATCGTTTCTCAAGTCAAAAGAAGGTGAATGAAGCAACTCAGAAACACTACCTCTTTAGAACAAGAGGGGGCATATTCTATAATCCTCATAAGTCAAAAGAAGGTGAATGAAGCAAGTATTGGAGATGCCACGCAATTGTTAGTGTAGGTAATGCCCAGAGAAATGGAACTGACTGTACTACAGCAGTAGCATGAAAGCAGGAGGAAGGTTCCATTAAACAGGGGGGAAAAAGCACATTATATGGTAAAACTTCGGGAACTGCTTCACCCCTTCCCCTTTAGCTTAGCGTCAATCAGTTCAGCAATTCTGAAACTTCTACAGAATGCTACACATGTTGCATTTCATTTGCAGGTTATCAAAATTACGAGGTCAAGGGTACATAATTCTCCAAAAGGTGGAATCTACGAAGCACGGGTGCTTCAAAAGGGGGGAGGTAACAGGGTTGAGTGCGCATCGGACATGGGTGCGCCTCGGGTGCGTGTCCGGTGCGCACCCGTTAATTTCCATTTATTTTTTTTATTTACCGATATTCGGGTGCGGCTAGGATACAGTTCGGGTGCGGATCTGACACTTTGGGGGTTGAAACATAATTTCCAGAAGATTTTTCGGGGGTTGAAACATAAAACTTAATTTTTGTGGGGTGAAAACATAAAATCAATGTAACTAACCAAATTAGGGCACACGAGTCTCATCTGATAGAGAGAAAGAGAGATCGCAGCAGCCACGACCTCCCTCGACTCGGGAACCTTCCTCCGACACCAGCGACACCCATCGAACAGTCGCGACCACCCACGACACCACCGAACAGCCGTGACCACCCACGACACCACTGAACAGCCGCGACCACCGAAAACCATCGGGGACCTCCGGCGACTACCCGTGATTACCCTACTCACCTCCGGCAGCTTTGCTTCGAAGGTATGTCTCTGACTTCCTCTTTGTCTTCCTTTGTCTCCAATTTTTTTTTCTTTTTTGGTTTCTGCTGAGACTTGGACGATGGGGAATGTTAAGTGTTTTTGTGTAATTATAGTCTCACTTCTCACATCAAATTTTTTTTTGTTTTGATTTTCTGTGAGTGTATTTTTTTACTTGGACCATTGTGACAGTGTTTACTTTTATTTGTGTGTTAAATTAAAGCCAAATATGTCAACTTCAGATAGTATTGTTACCCCTAGTTCTGGTCTTGGTGATGATGAGACAAAACCATTGTGGAAGTATGTGACTAGGCTTGAAAAGGATGGTAAAGGGGGTGGAAATGTCAGATGGCAGTGCAATCTATGTGGCAAGGCTTCTAATAGCTCGTACACTCAGGTTAGGGCTCATTTGTGGTTATTATGTATTTGATGGTATTGTACTACCGTTGAATGGTTAAATTAAGTTGCATCATGTTTTTTTATGCACTTTCTTAAGATACAACTTGTTTAGAAATTAAATGCTAGGCGTACATGGTAAAAATATATATCACATATCATATATACAAAAAATATATATATGATATTTGCCGTATCCCCGCCGCACTAGTATCCTAAAATTTTCAAAAATGCCGTATCCGCACCCGTACCCGTGCTTCTTAGCGGTAGAATACAAGAGAAATTTTACTAAGACAATCAACGAAAGAAAAAAAAATTAGCAGACTCCCATGCATGAGCTTAAGGTGGAATTTCAGGAATTGGGTCGTGTAAGAGTTTCCTATATAGTGTCTTGAGCCATATATATGAACCGCAGCAATCCACAACTGGGGAGATGGTTCCTTCAGATGCAAGTTTTATTTCAATAGATTTTATAAAATAGTATTTGGTAAGCATAATATACTTGAGCCAATTATCTAACAAACTCAGCTTTTAGAGCAAATGTTAACTTTAATATCATGGTATGGGTCTGGCAAGGTCTTGGGCTTAACTCTCGCATGCATGTGGTTCTAATCCATCATATCCATGCACTTAGTGCACCTGAATTGGCTCTACTGATTTTCCCACCACTGATAATTTATTTGCATCCAGGAGCTTGCAGGTGATGGGGCAAGTTAAGAATGATATACATTATTGCTCAAATTTCTAACAGCCTAACAGTATATACTGAGACTTTCTCCACGAAGCATCTCTCCTTGTGCATGAGATTAAGCATACATGGGTGAATTAGTAGACAGGAATTCGATTACTTAAAAGGAATTTAAGAGCATGTGTTTCAATAAAGGAGAGTGGACGAAAAGGATTCATGTAGCCTACTGAATCAAGTTTGAGATGAAGGCTTAGTTAAGCTGAGAGTATATGATATTTGTTGGGCTTCGGTAATGTTTTTCTAGAACTCTACATCGACACAATGATCATTCATTTGCTTAAGTATTGCTTCCATGTTGTATTCCTGTTCTCCAAATGTTTATCTCTGCATCTAAGCTAGCACTGGTTCTTTTTCTTTTCCCATTTTTGCTTTACGCAATATGTGGTGTCGGGCGGGGAGGAGGGGGTAGGAAAGGCATGAACCAAGAAAGGAGAAGATTTGAAGATGGAATAGCAAGCGTACAATTTGAAGGATTAGACAAACACTATAGCAAGTGCGCCTGATGGTAGACAAAACAGCTAACTATTAAAATGCCATATTATTGTGTAACAAACTTCATAGGAAAAGGTTTGGCAAAAAATTACCGCACAGCTTTAGGAGGGTGAACACTGTAGCAGCAATGAAGAAAACCATGGAGATAGCCACCCAAAAGTGCTAATAAAATACAGATTCCAGTTAGTGACTATCATCCTCATAAAAATTAAGCAGGTATGTGTCAAGGTCAAAGCGTTTTATACCGAAGGTAATGCATTACATATACGTGAAATTTATTTAGCACCACAGTACCTACTGTTCGGGGTGAAAGAAAGGAACATGCCGACATTACAATTACAAAAGTTGATTGAAAAAAATGACACAAATGATAGCTCCTAAACAATTAAGTTATGCGTTTTGGTATAAAGAAGTGTGCGGTTGTTCATCCAGTGTTTAATTTTGACTTGCCTACTGATTGTTATATCAGAGTCATGCATCTGGATGATATGTTGCTAGACACGAAGAGACTGGAAAACTGAAAAAGATTGCACAAACAAATGTTTGTATGAGGCGTTTCAATGGAAACACATGCTCTTAAACTGAAAAAGATTGCACAAACAAATGGGGCGTTTCACGTATTTCCTTGGTGTCAGAGGAAGTGTGTGTTGGAATTTAAGGAGGTGAGAGCTCCTTCTGGGTTCAAAACCACTTAGACGGTTCCAATGGAACCTATATGGAGCTATATCAAGACTAGGAGAAACTGTTTTAAGGATACAGATGACAGGAGATTGGTCGGCACGTTGGACTACTTAATCTTTACCATTACTTATTTTGCAATTACTTCACAAGTTACATGGACATCACATTGAAGTACACAAAACATGCTCCAGGCGAACTTACTGGAAGTGTCTCCCATATCGCTTCATCACTCACGCTTTCATCATCTCCAGGCAGTAAAGCCTTACACATCCTGCAAAAGAAGAGGACATAAGTGCTTGAAAACGTGTAAATGTTGCACAGTAATTTATGATCAGACGGAAATGGAACATTAAGAAAGTTCAAGGAATCAAATTGCCTCATCAAGAGAGCAACACAGAAAGCTCTTCACTCGATGAGCGTTCATTTTCTTATTTGCAATCTTGCAATTTATGTCATCTTCGCCGTGAAGGCTTTGTTCTTGCGTGCAAAAGAGGAATTGATACGCATAGTATGCAAGATACTGCTGATACTGTATCTGATGTTATCAAGTGAAAAGAAATGAAGTTAAAATGGTAGAAGCAAAAGCCTAGTTTGACCCTTAGTGCAACAGCTAAGAAAGACAGGAATCTACTTCCTTATAAAATCAGAAAAAAGGGCAACTATAATCTTGCAACAGAGATATGATAGCATAGGATTTAATACTTCAGCTGACAGTAATCTATAAAAGGACAATAATACCTTTTGATACTATTTAACAAGCATCAATATGCTATTTCTTGAAAAACCAGAGGTACTTTCCTACCAATACAGGAAAAACCATTCGCCTCCCGTCATTTGCTCATAGCACATTATCTCCTAGTGCACATATATAGTAATCCGACCACTTAGCAGAACGGCCACGTTCCAAATAAAATTCAGTCCGTGCAAGCAACTCCTTATCATTATCATTATCATTATGATACCTAATAAGCAAAGTCATCATTTCTATCCTAGGTGGATAGTGAAATCCAGCTGGACAAGAGCAACAATTACACCTTGGAAATAGGTGGAATAACATAATCGAAAAAGGCTTATAAAGGGAAGCCCAGTGGACAAAGCTCTCGTTATTGCAGGGTCTATCAGAGGTTTACACCAATTTTTTAGAGAGACCTCCATGTTTCAAACCCATGACCTCCAAGGCGCTACCTAAGAGGAATGTGCCTTGATAAAAGAAGAACTAGTAAAATAGCAGCAACAGCACTTTCACCTGCCCATTAGACCCAGTTACATACAGCATAATGACTTCGCTTCTTTTCCTTTATCTTGTCCTAAAGCTTATAAAAAGTCCATCTGAGACAGACTCCTTTATATGACATCTGAGAGTAGTGATCTTAAATCACCAACAGGAGTTGTTTATCAAAACAGAGAGGTCGTCTGTTACTGAACATGTCCAAACCACGTGTAAATTTGTAAAACTTGAAGGTCCAAAAGTAACTGATCAAGTGAATGGCAGCTATTTCTTAGACCTCAAGTAGCAAATGTAGGTAAGAATGACTAACAAAAGAAATGTTGTCAAGATAAAACAACGCATTTTGCTTCAGAAACATGTGCCAACAAAGTGCAGATGTTGTAAAGTAGTCTTTGAAGCTCTAAAAGTGAATGAAAAAGTAAACAAAGGCCTAATTCATAATCCACAAGTGAAAATCATATGTGCGCACGACTCAACCAGTTGGTGAGTGGTGAAGAATTGTGCAGCTTACATATCAAGAAAAAAGATGCAAAACGGAAAGAGAGAACTTTCAAAAGTTAATGATATAATTGACTACAATTATCTCTAGGAATGCATAAGCAGCGTGAGAGTAGGCTGATTAAGATGCCACTATTTTCGTTCTTGCAAGTCTTACGGAATATTAAGGTTGTTTATATATAAATCCCACAATGGGGAAATAAGAACTAATATTTCAATATATGAGCCTTCTGGGCATCTCCCCTTAGTTTTGAGTTGGATGCTTTCAAATAGTACCAAAGCATGTCGATCCAAGCACAGTAGACAATTTAAAATTAAATTCACCGCCACCCAATTCAATTCATCAACGTGATTGGCCCACTCAAAAGAAGTTTGGCAACACGTGAGGGGGCGTGTTGAGATATAAATCCCACCGTCGGCAGAATAATAACTAATACTTCAATATAGAAGCCTTGTGGGCCTCCCCCCCATTGCCAATTGGTTTTGAGTTGGATGCTTTCACAAAGTTAAAGCTTGCACAAAAGGGCAATCAATGCGGAAGATAGTACCTGAAATTGTCAATAAGGATAACTGTTTCAAATGCCAATAAGGGAAGGAAAACAACCCTCAAGTTTACAGCTGCAGATCTGTAGACTGCAAAAGTGAAAAGGGATTAACAAGATCCGAAATCCTGAGAAAACCATAAAAAGAGGCAGACCTCAAAAGTAGGAGCTAGCGATCAGGAGGGGGAACTGCATAATAATAAGTCCAGGGATAGATAGATGGCTACATGTATATATCTATATATAGATAGTTTTATCATTTCTAAGAAGTGCAACTATATTAAAAGGCCCCAAGGCAGGATACACGCATGTACATTAGGAGCATACCACAAGACAGAACTAAAAGAACTGCACAAAAGTCATCCACAAAGCATGGGCCGCACTAGGTAGCTACATCACAGGCCCCAAAACAAAACTTAACATAAAATCTAAAACGCCACAACTGATGATGGACATAAATTTTATTACCGTTGCTTCCTTACCATCTTTGCTCTCGAGATATATGCAGAGTAGCAATTCAAATGCAATAAGCAATGGCGGTGCAACGACAGCATGACACGGCGCCCACTGTAATACAAAACAAAAAGAATAAGAAAAGGGAACTTTTGTGGTTCATGCACAGATAACTAGGATACTTCAAGGCCCGTAGGATACACTCTGAACCTTATCCTTCTTCACCTTCTCAGGGGTATTACATTTGTTTGCTTTTCATTTTCTTCCCTAAACCTTTTGAAGCAGAGAGAATACATTCCTTCTCCCTTCAAAAAGCCTTGCAAATCAATTTTATCTTCCTAAAATACTTCCAACCCAACACATTTTGCCCATGGACTCAGATGAAGAGCAAGTTCGTGGAAAACACGCGTTCAACGATTTGTGTATCAACCATGTCAACATGAGAAATATATTCATTTGCAATGCACGGTAACTTTGTCATGGATCGAATATTAGCTGTCAATCCGGATAACACGTCTGACATGTAATTATGATATACACTTTCAGATATTGAGTACCGATACACTAATATTAGAGTGAACCTTTCATTTTATATTCCCAAACCACCATACATAGAGACACTGCACCATGCACTATTGAAAGATGGTGCTCTCGCTTTTGCTTTAAGTGTCCTAGATCAAAGCAAGATTCTGTTATCAGACAACTCTAGAAGTTGCTATTCGAAGAAATATTGTTTTCAACTTCTTTTTCAATGTGGTATCCAAACCAGTTTCTCGAGCTGTTTTCAATTTTTGCAATGACAGATTTAAAACGATTTCTTAAAGCGCACGTAAGAATATGCTGAATAAGTGTACCGAAACAGGGCCTCTGAATAGTAACCTAAAAATATATTAGGAAGCATAGTTTCATACATGACGATCATGGGGAACTGATGGAGCAGGTAAAGAGAATCGGCCTCGAGCAACAACTGCATGAAATAGCCAAAGCGGGAAGAAGATGATCCTGCAGCGAAAGAAAAGAACATGAAGACCCAAATGGCCAAATACAAACTAAATGGTACGACATTCAGGATATCATGACAGCTTTCTGTTGCACTGCTATCATTCAAATCACATTGGACATTGGAATATTTCTGTAAATTGAAGCTCAATGGTTTAGGAAACTCAAGACTGAAACACTTCCATGCACACTAATTTTAACTTCATAAAAACCATCAAATTTCGGTCAGGTAAAGCATCAACAGGGACCTCATAATGAAATTTGAAGTTTAAAGAGTGCTTTAAAGGAGTTACATGTGTCGAGAGTAGGAAGAACGCAACACTACTTACAGAGGAGTTAAACCCCTCAAGAGTCTGTAACCATTCTATCTGTCTAACATGTTACGTGAGAATCCCTTATGGTCCGATCTCACTTAGGATGTTGTTACTCTATAAAGATTTACTGTGTGATTGCAGTTGGTAGCACTTTCTCCTTTAGACATATCGCTCTACATTGAGTACCACTTTCAAGATAGCCCTTCCCCTAAATTCAAACGTGGTACTATTCAAAAGATCCTTCTCCAATCCTCCTTTTTATATTCCAATCTGACTGCCATTAACCAACCTCAGCCCAATTAAACGTGCTGTTGCCCAACAGTATAAAAACATTTTGCCTCATACAAACTACTCAGTTTAGACTATCTGAGTGCCCAAAGTCAATTGAAGAATCATCCACAATATTTTCCAGCAAAGGAGAAGCACCTATTAATCTTATTTGTTGGCATTATTAGCTCCTCCAAAACTAACTCTCATAAACACAAATAACTAAATAAACAAAATGCCTAAGCTACAAAGACTGCTGAAAAGTGAAAACTTTGCCCCAAGCCATGCAGAAAGGTTTTCTCCAGTACAATGAAAAGACTTCATGGTAAAGAGTCAAATACCCATATTTGCATTTACTAGACTCTATTATATTTTCTCTTAATGAAAGCCTAATCACAATTTTCAATTGTAGTCCTAATATTTGTAGGCATTGAATAGGCTGCATATACCCCTCGCAACAATTAACTTTATAGAATTTTGTAACTAGCCTTCAAAAAAATTCATACAATGCAAATCGGCTCGCATTTACTCGGTTAGGGCCCTACTAAGGGTTATGCCCCTTCCTTACAAAGGCAAGTTTGTCTTTTTGCAAATTCGTAGACATTTACTCCCCAGGTTCCATTATGTTTTCCCCATATGACATTGCAACTTCCTAAAATACAATTTGAACATGTAAGCAAGGCTTTACTAATTGTTCTTGCCCAGTTTGACTTTTCAAAAGATTATTTGATCGATAATTTCTATTCGAGTTCACTTCAGTGTTTACATGTTCCAATTATACCCTAAAAATTCGAGCAAAGTCACATGGGGAATACATTATGGAACAAAGGAAGTCATAGCTTTCCCATGAAAGAAGATTCTTTTCCCCTTTAGGTGAAACCATGCAACAAGGCCCGAAAAAAGACAAAAATAGAACACTTTGAAGTTATCCCCTTTACAAGTTGACAATTAATGTGGCGTCAATCATTTCGACCCAATTCAATTGTCCTAATCCTAATTCAACCTCAAACCCTAAGTTTTCCAAAACTCTCCCATCACAGTACCCATAAAAAGCTTCATTTTCGCAACGAATTCTCAAAAGTTCCAAAACTATCCAGTACAGGTCACCTAAAAATTCTTCCAACTAGCAATCAATTCGATACAGATCATAAAAAGATACAAAAATTATAAAAACCCAAAAAAAGATTGGTGTCAGTGTATGTGTGCGAGTGCTGAGATATAATAAGACGAATTGTTGAATATAAAAGAACTGACCACCAAGAGTAGGGAACGGCGCCGTCGAGCTTGAAAACGAGCAAGAGGGTGAAGGACAAGAGCAAACAGTGGGCAGACAGGGCCTGAAAAGACGTGGCAACCCTTTGCCAGCTCATTGCTTTGGTTATGAGCATGAAAAGGTGCGGCGTGAAAATGGAATTTTCACATACAGAAATATATGCAACTGCTGTGTTGTGTGTCTATCTACATGTGTGTGCGGGAAAATTAACGTTGGATTGCTGGTGATCTGTGTGTGTGTGTGTTGGTTTGGACAGTTACAAGTTGCAGAGGACTGGTAGGGCTTGGACAAAGACGAGGAAGAAGGGTAAATCAGAATCGAATAGAGAAGGGAAGCTTTCATCGGTGGGCTCCACTGCAGATAAAATATTACTATTATTATTTTTTTTCTCTAGAATATCGCTGCACTGGATTTTCATGTACGTCACAACAAAAACAATTAATTCCGGGGGATTTTGTAACTTCGACACGTTTGATAAGTTTTTTTTTTTCCAGTTTTGTAAACCGAAAACACTAAGCGCATTTGATAATTTTATTTTTTTAATTTAAAATATTAATTTTTAAACTAAGGCTATTTTTAAAATTTTCAAAAACGAGTTTTTTTCAGTGTTGGTTTATTTTTTTTAAGACCACCACCACCATCAGCAGCCACTGTCGGCCACCGGCCACCGCCACTGTCGGCCACTGGCCACCGCCACAGTCGGCCACCACCACGCACCGCCACAGCAAATCATCACAAAAATAAAGTAAAAAAAAATGGGTCATCAAACACCCAAAACAAATTATAAAAACTGGGTTAACACCCACTTATTTTTGTAAAAGAAAAAACTTAAACTGCTGTTTAAATTTATTTTTTTAAAAAACCAAAAAAAGAAGTTTTGTCAACAGCCGAATCAGCTTTCAACTATTCATTTTGATTATTTAACACCATTATTATTATTAATTAAATAAATTGAGCTGACATGAAACTCATATGGTACGATAAAAGGTAAAGATACTAACGTGCTGGGCTTGGGCCGGCCCAGTCATGGCCCAACAAGCTTTTCAACAAAGCATGTCAGGCATGGCTTGGGCCAGGTTCCCTCAAGAATATGAGGGTCAGCCCTAGTCCAAGTCTCTGGCTCAAAATTTAGGGTTAGACTTGGATCAGGTCCAGACTGGCCCAAAACATTAATTCTTTAAATTTTTTCAATCATTTCTTAAACTTAAATCTATGTTAAATATGTTTGGAAACACTCCTCCTTTAATAAGGGCTTGGGCGAGCTTCTTATAAACAAACAGGTGAAATTACCTATCTTTTTTAATATATAAAGAATTACTTCCGTCGCATATAAATTGATCATTTTTTTTTGCACGCAAATTAAGGAATTAAGTCATATATTGTGTGTTTTCATTCTACTCTTTAGAGAGAGGAGGGAAAAAAGTGGGTTAAGAGAGAGAAAATTGGTTAATGGACTGTTGAATGTGTGTAAAATATGAAGACAGAAATAGAGTAAAAAAAAAGTGTGAAAAAGTGGCTACGAGAGAGAAAATAAGTTGATGGAGAGTTAAATGTAGAGAGAGAAATTAATTATTAAATATAAAAAGTATGAAAAAACATCTATACAATCTTTCTTAATCTAGAAAGTAAGCAATTCTATAAGGAAAGATAATCAATTTATGTGGGACGGATGGAGTAAAATTTTTCAAAAAAAAGTGATATGTGTTCATATGTATTTTTTACTTTAAATATATTTAATCTATTTGAAAAGCATCGAGGGCATGAGGAAAATATATTCTGAAAAGTTGAGAAAAACAAAGAAATTACCTAATCATTAGGAAAACCTTTAATGCTCAAATTGTTGATATTCCTATCATCAGTTGGTTTATCTTATTCCTGACTTTTTCGTATTAAGATAATTCTTCCAACAAATACATTAACTCCAATGGTTCGGGCGGGGTTACTCGCTGAAAAATTGGGCTTTAAGTAACTATGGAGACTTGCACTGATAGAACATAATTGTCAATTTGTAACACCCTGAAATTTTCAGAGCATTAGCTGATCAGTCGATCGATTCTCAATTATCAATCATTTCAACACCACTTAAGGAAAACCCAATAATATCCATATCAGAAACAATAACTCAAATATCTCAACAAATTGTTCTCAACACTAGACGAATTCAAAGTGCTTAATTTATTAAGTTACACATTGGTTACGTTGCAGGGGCTTAAATAAACAAATAATGAAAACGCTAAGCTAATTCCATAATCAAGCTCATTAGTTCCGCAACAGAAAAAGAAGTGAGCTTTCAAGAATTCAGTATAGTCGCTCAAAAATCTAACAGAGGAATACAATGATTATCAGATTCACTTCATAACAATAAGGAAGAGATTCAACACAATCCTTTAATTAAACTAGATATAGATGGTAACAATTCCAATTTACACTGAAACGATGTAGATGATATTGAACATGAGTGCAATGCAAAGCCACACAGGCAGTGCAGGGTAACACTTTGCAAAGCCACACAGGCAATGCTCACTAACAATATGGTTACATATGTATATCAACACTAGCTAACAATAATATGTCATCCTTATATCACCCCCGATAGAGATCATCCTTATAACTCTTCAATACACTGACTCGTGTCAATATGCATAATGCAATAATCGATAAATACAATGATTAGATCGATACACAATGAGAAATAAATACTGAGTATCGAATAGGATTTGCAAAAAACTTGTAAGGCTCAAAACAGGGTATTAAGGGCAGTCGATGTATTTTCATAACAATTACAACTGAGTCCAACGAAACATCAATAACAATTTAGAAAAAGGTTCACGAGACAAATAGATGAAATTGGGTTTTCGAAAGACCTCGAGATGAGACTAAGACGCTCTCGATTAAATCTTTTGAATTAACCTAGGTTGACAAATCACTTATCAGAACACTATCTGCACTACTATATTATAAACCTAATATAGCTACTCATAGCGTACTCATTCCTCAACCTAGAACGACGTAGCTCAAAGCGGGTCTTACACACGTCCAACCCAACTAGAAGACCTTTCACACTTAATACAACATTTGGAATAACATATGGAATAATATTCTTTATTATTTTTAAATTTGAAAAATTCCTTTAAATTCACTAAAAGTCCATAAATTGCCATAATTGCTTCTAGCTGGAAATAAAAACTTATAATTTTTGTAAAAGCCTTAATTTATGTATAAATATAGAAATAAAAATTAGAATTTGAAAGGCATAAAAAGTATTTTTTTTATTTTTTGTTTTTGTTAAATTCAATACAATATAGCACTAATAACAATTTAATTCTAAAAATCACCAAACTTAAACTGGGACTCATTTATACTGTAAAAACATTATTCTAATTTTTTCAGAACTTTTTCAAGAGTTTTAAAGGCGCCAAAAGATTTTACAAATTTGACTTTTTAGAAAATTTAAAAAATACATATGTTTTCAAAAAATTATAAAATTTTGCCAGAAATTCCAACTTAGCCTAAAGTATCCTATTATAATTTTGACATGCTAACGATCATCGTGCGTTACCCAACTCACGTGTTAGATGGCGCAATTTCATGGTACACCCGTGTAAGTACAAGGCACTACTGTATAGCATTGAACTCAACCCACACTTCACTCTCTCCTTTATTCTATGCACTCAGCCCCTACGTCATTTATAGTCCACTCACAAAACTCACTTACAATGTATCTACTTACACCCCTCAATATATATATATATATATATATATATATATATATATATATATATATATATATATATCACAACACACTATACACACACTTGAGCACCTCCTGCTCCTTCACACCCAATCACTCATTCACACAAACCTCCATGCACATCACCACCTTGCACCCATATTCACATACATGTTTACACACTCACATATATTCACCTGAGCATACACCTACCTTCCATCTCACAGCCTCTCTTTATCCTTCTCTTCATCACACTCACGCACATACATATAACCCATATACACTTATTTATATATGTATGTCACAGCCACACAAATTAATATATAAACATACATTACTCACACACATCAGCACACAACCTCACGCACATGCCCACAAATGCGCCTCACACCCACTACCTCACCACAGTGGGTTTCTTTCTCTCCCTCTATTTCTTTCTAACACTCTTATGAATTTATCCACTCACACAAACCTATTGACACTCTTTTCAGCTCACTCCCTCTCCTCTACGGCTGTCCCATTAATCTACACTTACTTACCCATATGTATATAAACAATTTCTCTCAACTCTCACACAACCGCAACACACATACATAATCCCACACCCACTACCTCACGGTAGTGGGTTTTCCCTGTTCTTGTTTACCCCATGAACAAACACTGACAAATACATGAATACAACATACCATACACACAAGACCACACCTCTTTTCTCACACCCGCACACCACTGGTATCAGCCACAAATCCATTTTCATTCAACCATAAACCCACGATATATACATAGATAAGAAACATAAATTTCCAAAAAGCCTTACCAGAAAGCTTAGTCGGAAAAATAAATCTTTGATATCTTCCCTTCTCTCTCTCTCAGTATCTCTCTCTCTGCCTCAATAGGGTATCCAACGAAGAAGATCAAGAACGGCTGATCAATTATATATGTATATATATATATATATATATATATATATATATATATATATATAACCCTAATTTGGAATATAACCAAAAAGCCCCCTAACCGAACTTTCGTTAGTTATTCTAGTTTTTACCTAGAATTTTCTCTTATTACAAAAAGGCCCACAATAATATTTATGACATATTTTTCGTACTGGAATAATTTTAATAAGTTTGCTACATGACCCCTCTTCGCTATTTGTCATTAAAAGTCGCTACTAAGTACATCAATGCTAAGATAATAAATCGTTGCTAAAATACACGTTGATGCTAAGTATTTTTTTTAAAAAAAATATCGTCGTTAAAAATGTTCTTTTAATTTGTTAAAAGTATTTTACGGTTCGGGATGTTATACTCTCCCCAACTTATAAGAGAAATTCGTCCTCGAATTTTATGCACATGTAGTGTCGAATAGATGGGGGTAAGCACTTCGCATGGCCACTTCTGGTTCCCAGGTAGTTTCCTCGGTAGTGTGATTTCTCCACAGTACCTTTACCAGCGGTATCACCTTGGTCCTTAGTATTTGTTTACGACTGTTTAATATTTTCGCCGATACTTCCTCGTAACTCAAATCCGTTTAGATATCCTCGGGATAATGCTGTAATATGTGAGTCGGATCATGCACATACTTCCTCAACACTGACACGTGGAACACATTATGATCATGCGAAAGGTCCGACGACAATGTCAGACGATAAGCCACCGGTCCAATCCTTTCAAGGATCTCATTGGGACCAATATATCTAGGGCCGAGCTTGCCCTTCACCCGTAAGGAATAACTCCCTTCCAAGGTGAATTTCTTAGAAATACTCGATGACCAACATCAAATTCTAAATCTCGTACGCTTTGAAGCATACATACGTTGTCGATCCTATGCTGCTCTCATGCGTGACCGAATCAAATCAACCTTCTCACAGGTTACCTGAACCAACTCTAGGTCAATGAGTCGGCGCTCTCCAACTTTATCCCAGCACAATGGGGTTATGCACTTCTGACCATACAAGGCCTTGAAAGACGCCATCTGGATACTGGTCTGATAGTTGTTGTTATATGCAAACTCAACCATCTGCTTATTCATACACTTAATTGCTCAGAATATCTTTTCTAATTCTGCAATCCAAGACTCTGCGTCTGTAGGGTCCACTGACCTGTTGAAGTTTTCCAGATTCTGTTTGTTGAACTCCCTTAGGGTACTCCCTTCATGTGCTTGGGGCTGTGGCTGAACAGGATTTTGTATACGTTGTTGCTGATTGACCAAATTCTGGGCCATGATTGTTAAAAGTTGGTTCATAGTTTTTAGAGTGGCAGCCATGGGTTCCTGATTGGGTTGTTGTGGCTCTACAGGGGGTGCCTCTTCAACTGGAACCTCCTGGGGTATGCCCCCAACTTGAACCTCTTGGTCTCCAGTACGACCCCCGGTACGGCCTCCTCGGCCTCTGGTATTACCACTACATGTGCGTGCCATGCTGTAAAAAAAATTATTATCAATTTAAAACATATCAAAATAAATAACATTAATCGAATGTTGAAGAAAAATTGTGCACTTCTATGGATTACAAAGACATTAACTTATTCTCTACTGGCACAACATTTTTTTTCTACTCTCTCTTGCTTTCTTTGCCTAATTGTTCTCCTCCTCAATGTAGTTGTCACATTCTCAAATCCATTATTGTATTTGAGTATGCGAGAGCGTCACTGAGTCAACATCACCTAACAGATTCTCTAATTCCATAATCTTTTTCCGAAAGTAGTAGTTATAGTCGTACCGCCTTTGCCCCCAAGAGTTATCAAAACCTCTCCTCAAAAACTTCAATCGCTCATTTAGTGAATCTCTTTCCTCCCTTACTTGGTTGATATCCACCTCTAGGGATGCCATCTGACAGATCAGTTACGGAGTCGTCGCGTTTAACGTGTTCGACCCCAAAGTCATCCTGGACAGTCCCTTCCAGTTCGATCACAGTAGGGTGTTCTTCTTCCTGCCTGTCCTCCTCCGGATCTTCCTCTAGATCCTTAAGGGTTCCTCCTCAAATTCATCACCTTCTAACCATCCTCCGATACCGAGCTATGCGTCGTTAGGTACCCCAACCATATCCTACAGTAACAAAAATACAACATCGTCAATATTTTATCGTCCAGATCTATATATATAACTACCCTATCATTTAGCTAAGATCATTAGATTCTCTTCCGAAAACTCCAACTACTCAAACAAGTTTCCTAGTATAAGCTTCTAAGTCTGCAGAATTAAAAGCCTATGCCCTGATACTAACTGTAACACCCCGAACTTTTTGGAGCCTTAGCCGATCAATCGATGATTCTCAATCATTTCAATACCACTAAGGAAAATCCAATAATAGCCATATCAGAGCTCTACAATAATTCAAATATCTCGGCAAATCGTTCTCAACACAAGACGAATTTAAAGTGCTTAATTTATTAAGTTACACACTGGTTCCCTCGCAGGGGCTTAAATAAGCAAATGATGAAAACACTAAGCTAACTCCATAATGAAGCTCATTAGTTCCTCAAAACTTACTGACGATTATTTCCCGCAGAAAGGAACAAAAAAAGGGATGAGTTTTCGAGAGCTCAATAAGGGACTAAAAAATCCAAAAGAGGAATACAATGTTTATCAGATTCACTTCAAAATAATAGGGAAGAGATTTAACTCAATCTTTTAATTAAACCAGATATAGATGGTAACAATTCCAATTTAAACCGAAATGATGCAGATGATATTGAACATGAGTGCAATGCAAAGCCACACATGCACTATAGGGTAACACTTTGTAAAGCCACACAGGCAGTACATGGTAACACTTTGCAAAGCCACACAGACAGTACTCACTAACAATATGGTTACATATGTATATCAACATTAGCTAGACCATTAAGGTACTAGCATCTCCCGACAGTAATAGACTATCCTCATATCAGCCCCCGATACAGAACACTAACTCATGTTAATATGCAAAATACAATAACCGATAATACAATGATTAAATCGATGCACAACAAGAAATAAATACTGAGCATCGAATATGATTTTCAATAAACGTGTAAGGCTCAAAATAGGGTATTAAGGGCAATCGATGCATTTTCATAAAAAATTACAATTAAGTCCAACGAAACATTAATAATAATTTAGAAAAAATGTTCACGAGACAAATAGATAAAATTGGGTTTCGGAAGAAATCCCTTTCCTCGATCCAAGTGAGATAAAACTAAGACGCCCTCGATCAAATATTCTGAATTAACCTAGGTTGATAAATCACTTATCAGAATACTATCCACACTACTATATTATAAAACCTAATAAACTAGTCATGGCGTACTCATTCCTCAACCTGGGATAACATAGCTCAAAGCGGGTCCTACACACGGTAAAATTGAACGAGAAGACCCATCACACTCCTCGAAGCTCAGAAATAATCCAGAAATATTTTTTAATTTCCATTAAGTATTCTTTATACTTAATACAACATTTGGAATAAAAATATAATTTTTGAATATTTTCAAATTAAAAATTCCTTTAAATTAACTAAAAGCCCATAAATTGCCATAATTGCTTTTGGTTAGAAATAAAGACTCATTATTTTGTAAAAACCTTAATATATGTATAAATATAGATATAAAAATTATAATTTAGAAGGCATTAAAACTATTTCTTTATTTTTCGTTTTGTTTAATTCAAATGAGATATAGAAATGATAACAATTTAATTCTAAAAATCACCAAACTTAAAATGGGACTCATTTATACTGTAAAAACATTATTCTAATTTTTTCACGAGTTTTAAAGGCTCAAAAATATTTTACAAATTTAAAATTTCAGAAAATAAAAAAAAACATATGTTTTAGAAAATTACAAATTTTTGCCAGAAATTTTAACTTACAAATACATATGTTCTAACTATAAATTTTGACACGCTAATAATCATCGTGCGTTATCCAACTCACGTGATAATTTTTGAGCGATTTCATGGTACAACCGTGTAAGTACAAGGTACTATTGTACAACATTGAATCAATCTACTTCACTCTCTCCTTTATTCTATGCACTCAGCCCCTAACTACATCATTTACAGTCCACTCACAAAACTCACTTAGACAATGTATCTACTTACACACCCACCCCATATATATATATATATATATATATATATATATATATATATATATATATATATATATATATATATATATATATCAACACATAGCATACTATACACACACTTGAGCACCCTTTCTTTCTCCTTGTTTTCATCACACTCACGAACATATTGTAACGCCTTGGATTAATTTTCGATGCGTTAATGCCAAATACACAAAGATCAGATAAAATCTTATAATTATCATAAGACTCCAAAATGATAATTCAGAGCATTCACTAGCATTCCCAAAATACATCAACACTTAACACAATGGCCCCAAGCCTTTATACAATTCAAGTACTCCGACACGGAGTTTTCCAAAATAAAACCTTAATAATAACAATCTGTCTCAATCGTTACACTAAAAAATATCAGTACTAACTCTGCAACAAAGGCAGCTAATTCTTGATCCCTCAGCTTGCCATTCGATCCAAAAGCCCCACCTACTAATCACCTGAAAGGAGAAACCATAAGGGGGAATGAGTCAAATACCCAGTAAGGTTGCTCAAGGACCAATCAACGGAAACAAAAATGTCTGAGAAACAAAATTTCAGAAGCATAAGAGTTCAAACAGAACGGACATCAAAACTAAATTTCGAATGTCAAATTGTAATTGAGTACGGAGACAGACACTAGAGAGCCATTCAGAAAGTAGTCACATACGTCAATACTGACATATGAGGCCGGTTCAAAAAGTAAGATAGCGATATCTAACTCAACTCCCCTGAGCTAGCTCACGTTTCAATCCACGTGGGTAAGTCAGACATAAGTCACATACACTGTGACATGGCTCATAGAGTTATTAAAATAAAGATTTCAATTCAACAAAATCAAATATCGGACATGTCAAACAATTTACGGAGTTTATGAAATAATAACAATCTCTAAAACGAACGATATCAACCTCACAAATTCTAAGATCAAACGAAATTCGACAGATATTGAATTTCACAAGTCATAACATTAAGAACAAGTTATTCATAGTAAAGCTCAAAGCAAAGAGGAGAAGAGAAATCACTTAACTCAATTCGAAAAAATTCGGATTTAAAAAAGAAACTAAGGACTTACATGAGCGATTGGTCCATCGCTGATTTGAATTTCGAAAATAACCCTTACCTTGGCCAAGCTTTTGAGAAATACACTCCTTAAGCTCTACTTTAGAACTTCCAAACTTTCGAAACCTTCTTCTCTCTCTTTCTCGCTCACTCTCTCTCTCTCTCTCTCTCTCTCTCGCAAGGAAGAAGAAGTAGTGAACTCAAAAGGCCAGAGAGGAAATAAAAGGACTATTTATATGGGACAAAATTTTAAGTTTTCATTCGATCGAAAATAGTTTTCGGTCGACCGAATCCAACAGAGGTGAAAATGGTTAATTTTTTTTTCAATTCGACAGAAAACTCTTTAGTTGGCTAAAATTTTTTTAGTCGACCAAAAATTTCAGTAGCTAATTCTTTTCATTTGGCCAAAATCTTTTTAATCGGCTAAAAACTTTTCAGTCGACCGAAAACTTCAGTAGCTTATTCTATAAAAAAATCTTTTCATTCGGCTAAAAACTTTTCAGTCGGCTAAAACTTTTAAGTCGACCAAAAACTTCAGTAGCTTATTATATACAAAATCTTTTCATTCCGCCGAAAACTTTTTAGTCGGCTAAAAACTTTTCAGTCAACAGAAAACTTCAGTGGCTTATTCTATACAAAATCTTTTCATACGGTCGAAAACTTTTTAGTCTGCTAAAAACTTTTTCAGTCGGCTAAAAACTTTTTAATCGGCCAAAAACTTCAGTAACAAACCCCAAACCATTTTCTTAATTTTTACCAAAGACCACAAACTTATTTATTCAAAAATACTAATTTCACTTAGAAAAAAGAAAATTGTTAGGATATTACATTCTCCCATCCTTAAAAGAATTCCGTCCTCGGAATTTAAAATGTACCTTAAATGACAAAAAGCTGAGGGTGCTTTTCGCGCATAACATCTTCAAGCTCCTAAGTGGCTTCTTCTATTTCGTGATTCAGCCACAAAACCTTAACTAAAGGAATGACTTTCGTCCTTAACACTTGGTCGCGATGGTCTAGAATCTCTACTGGTTTCTCTTCGTAGGAAAGGTCCTCCCAAACTGACAAGGGCTCATATGGCACAATGTGCGTCGGATCGTAGAAGTACTTCCTTATAATCGAGATATGAAAAATGTTATGAACGTGCAAAAGTTCTGGCAGCAATGCCACTCTGTAAGCCATCGGACCGATCATTTCCAAAACTTCGAATGGCCCGACAAATCTAGGGCTAAGCTTGCCCTTTCTACCGAAACGCATCACTCCCTTCCATGGTGAAACCTTTAAAAACACATGATCACCCACCTCAAATTCCAGTTTGCAACGACGATTAGACGTGTAATTGCGTTGTTTGTCCTGAGCCGCTTTGAGACGTTCCTGAATCAAATTAACTTTTTAAGTGGTCAACTGCACCAACTCTGGTCCCAATAATCATCTTTCTCCTACCTCATCCCAGCATAGCGGTGTCCTACACTTCCATCCGTACAATGCCTCAAACGATGCCATCTGAATACTCACTTGATAACTGTTGTTATATGCAAATTCAACCAAAGGCAAATGACTATGCCAACTACCACCAAGATCTAGTGCACAAGCTCTCAACATATCCTCTAGCGTCTGAATGGTACGTTCAGACTGTCCGTCTGTCTGCGTATGATAAGCAGTGCTAAAACGAAGGTCGGTTGTCATAGAGTTTTGGAAGCTCCTCCAAAATTTTGAAATGAAATGCGGATCTCGATCTGATACTATGGATAATGGTACACCATGGAACCTCACAATCTCATTGATATATAATCAAACTAACTCAGATAAAGGTGTTGTCACTCGGATCGGAAGGAAATGCGCAGTCTTAGTCAATCTATCAACGATAACCCAAAAAGTGTCAAAACCTTTACTAGTTCTCGATAAGCCTCCCACAAAATCGGTTGTCACATGATCCCACTTCCATTGCGAAATCTCAAGTGGCTGAAGTAGTCCGCTACGCTTCTGATGCTTCATCCTCACTTTTTGACAAACTAAACAATGAGATACAAATTTTGCTATATCCGACTTCATGCCGCTCCACTAGAAATTCTCTTTAAGGTCACGATACATTTTTGTTCCTCCCAGGTGAATAGAGAAACTAGAACTATGAGCCTCTGACAGTAAATCCCTCCTCAAGGTTAAATCAGATGGCACACAAAGTCTTTTACGGAACCAAACCACTCTGTGCTCGTCAATTCTGAACTCAGATTGCTTTCCAACTTTAATATTCTCAATGATGTGAGCTATACCTGAATCTACATCTTGGGCTTCCTTGATCCTACTGATCAAAGTAGGCTGTACCTGTAATGCTGCCAAGTATTCTCTACCACCTTGCCATCTAATCTTAAGATCTAAATTCATTATATCCTCCAAAAGTTGAGGCTAACAAGTAATCAATGATGCTAAGTTTTCAGTGCTCTTCCTACTGAGCACATCGGCCACAACATTCACCTTATCAGGGTGATAATGAATCGAACAATCATAATCCTTCAAAAGCTCCAATCAACATCTTTGTCTCATGTTCAGCTCCCTTTGGGTGAAAATATACTTAAGACTTTTATGATTAGTGTAAATCTCGCAGGTCTCCCCATACAAGTAGTGTCTCCAGATTTTCAAGGCAAAAATCACAGCCGCTAATTCGATATCATGAGTGGGATAGTTCTATTCATAAGGTTTAAGCTGTCTAGAAGCATAAGCAATCACCTTACCATGTTGCATTAAAACACACCCCAAGCCTTTCTTTGAGGCGTCGCTATAAATCACAAAACCTCCGGAACCAGATGGTAAAGTCAATACCGGTGCAGACACTAACCTTTTTTTTAGTTCTTGGAAGCTAGCTTCATATTCTTCGCTCCAAACAAACCGGGTGTTTTTTTTAGTCAACTGAGTTAAAGGCACAACAATTTTCAAAAAGCCTTCTACAAATCGACGGTAGTAGCCTGCCAATCCCAAAAAGCTTCATACCGCCGTAACAGTACTAGGTCTCTACCAATCAATCACCGCTGCAATCTTAGAGGGGTCAACAATTATTCCATCCTTAGACACCACATGTCCTAGAAATGCCTGAAAAATGGACTCACTTCTCAAAGCAGTCAACTAACGCATGATAGGATGTCAACCAGTCCATATCCAAAATCACATCAAAATCACGGATATCTAAAGGAATTAAGTCCCCCAGAAGGTCCATATCACATATACGGATCTTACAGTTTCTCAATACTGAATTAACTATCACAAAATCTCTAACGGGAGTACCGATAGACAACTCATCGTCAAGTGACTGGGGTTTAACCCCAAGTGGACGTGCGAACGAAAGTGAGACAAAAGAATGTGTGGCATCAGAGTCAAACAATACATGCGCATCAATTGAGTTAACCAGTATCGTACCTGCTACCACATCCTTAGAATTCGACGCATCCCTAGCCGTCATGTTGAACACCCTGCCTGTAGTCTTAGGTTTCTATCCCAGGATGACTAATTCATAGCCTGTTTAGGGCCCGAAACTGTACTCCCCGCAACTGAACCTTGTGGGCCAGATTGCCCTGATGCTAACATAGGACAATCTCTGATAAGGTGACCCTTTTGGCCACACCTAAAGCACGCTCCCGTATCCCAATAACAACTCTGACCGCCATGTCGCTTGTTGTACCTTTGACAAATAGGATTGGAATCTACAGACATAGGTCTTTAAGCAAAGTTCTGGCCTAAGCTCCTACTAAAATTACCTTGAGTTTGACCCTGCCTCTGACTTTGGCCCCTATGACCAACAGAAGTCGATGAAGATGCATGTTTCTGCTTCCCATCTCTTTGTACAGCGTGTGACTGAGATAATTCCGGGCTATCTCTCTTACCTGCCTTGGCTTCTTTCCTCTCTCTAAAATCCTTTGCCTCTGATTCAATAGTCCTCACAATGTCCACGCACTGAACATAGGTCTCAATCGGGGCTGGAACAATTCACTGTCTAATGTTGGACTTAAGACCTCAAGTAAACATATGCACTCTATCCTTTTCATTAGCCACCAATTGCTTACCATAATGCGATAGTCGTGTAAACTTTACCTCACATTCGACGATGCTCTCGTTATCCTCCTACCTCAGATTAAGAAAATCACGATACATCTGTTCTTTTACACTCCTAGGGAGTAGCGGTCAAAGAACAAAACCTAGAACTGATCCCACGTCATCGCCCTACGTTGTTCCACCGTCTTACTATCCTTGATCATCTTCCACTAATGGTTTGCCTCCCTGTCTAGCTTATACACCGTAAGTTCTATCTGTTTCACATCAGTGCAACCCATAGGCCTAAACGCCTTCTCAAGTTGAGAAATTCATTTCTCTGCCACAATCGGGTCGTCGGTTCCTCCAAAAGGTTCTACATTTTTCTTATCAAACTGCTCCAACAAGCTACGATTTTGAGTCTGCCTGGTATTCGGATTCTGAAGTGGGTTAGGTTGATTCTACTAATTTAACTGAGCTTGCTGATTAGCCAGTAATTGAGTCAGCTGAGCTTGCTGGTTTGCCAATAGGGTCAGAAGATCTGGCGGGTTCTCGTTCCCAGTGACGTTTGGATTTTTCACATTTCGAATTTCGGGTTCGCTTGGTATTACAACTGCTTGCCATAACTATAAAAGAAAACTAAAATTAGATGCGGACTAAGACATTACTTTTAAATCTACCCATCCTACCCGTCTCATAACTTATCTGATCCTAAGCATGAGTCTATAGAATCTCAAACCTAGGCTCTGATACCAACTGTAACGCCCCGAATTTATTTTCGGTGCGTTAATGCCAAATACACAGAGATCAGATAAAATCATATAATTATCATAAGACTCCAAAATGATAATTCAGAGCATTCACTAGCATTCCCAAAATACATCAACATTTAACACAATGGCCCCAAGCCTTTATACAATTCAAGTACTCCGACACGGAGTTTTCCAAAATAAAACCTTAATAACAACAATCTGTCTCAATCGTTACACTAAAAAATATCAGTACTAACTCTGAAACAAAGGCAGCTAATTCTTGATCCCTCAGCTTGCCATTTGATCCAAAAGCCCCACCTACTGATCACTTGAAAGGAGAAACCATAAGGGGGAATGAGTCAAATACCCAGTAAGGTTGCTCAAGGACCAATCAACGGAAACAAAAATGTCTAAGAAACAAAATTTCAGAAGCATAAGAGTTCAAACAGAACGGACATCAAAACTAAATTTCGAATGTCAAATTGTAACTGAGTACGGAGACAGACACTAGAGAACCATTCAGAAAGTAGTCACATACGTTAATACTGACATATGAGACCGGTTCAGAAAGTAAGATAGCGATCTCTAACTCAACTCCCCTGAGCTAGCCCACGTTCCAATCCACGTGGGTAAGTCAGACATAAGTCACATACACTGTGACATGGCTCATAGAGTTATCAAAATAAAGATTTCAATTCAACAAAATCAAATAACGGACATGTCAAACAATATACGGAGTTTATGAAATAATGACAATCTCTAAAATGAACGATATCAACCTCACAAATTCTAAGATCAAACGAATTCGACAGAAATTGAATTTCACAAGTCATAACATTGAGAATGAGTAATTCATAGTAAAGCTCAAAGCAAAGAGGAGAAGATAAATCACTTAACTCAATTTGAAGAAATTCGGATTTCAAAAAGAAACTAAGGATTTACATGAGCGATTGGTCCATCCCTGATTTGAATTTAAAAAATAACCCTTATCTTAGCCAAGCTTTTGAGAAATACACTCCTTAAGCTCCACTTTAGAACTTCCAAACTTTTCGAACCTTCTTCTCTCTCTCCCTCTCTCGTGCGCGCGCAAGGAAGAAGAAGTAGAGAACTCAAAAGGCCAGAGAGGAAATAAAAGGACTATTTATGTGGGACAAAATTTTTAAGTTTTCATTCGACTGAAAATAGTTTTCGGTCAACTCAAAAGGCCAGAGAGGAAATAAAAGGACTATTTATGTGGGACAAAATTTTTAAGTTTTCATTCGACTAAAAATAGTTTTCGGTCGACCGAAAATAGTTTTCAGTCGACCGAATCCAATAGAGGTGAAAATGGTTAAAAAAAAATTCAATTCGACAGAAAACTTTTTAGTTGGGTAAAAACTTTTTAGTTGACCAAAAACTTTTTAGTTGGCTAAAACTTTTCTAGTCGACCGAAAACTTCAGTAGCTAATTCTTTTCATTCGGCCGAAAACTTTTTAGTCGGCTAAAAACTTTTTAGTCGATCAAAAACTTCAGTAGCTTATTCTATACAAAATCTTTTCATTCTGTCAAAAACTTTTTAGTCGACCGAAACTTCAGTAGCTTATTCTATACAAAATCTTTTTATTCGGCTAAAAACTTTTCAATCGGCTAAAAAAGTTTAGTCGACCGAAAACTTCAATAAATTATTCTACACAAAATCTTTTCATTCGACCGAAAATTTTTTAGTTGGCTAAAAACTTTTCAGTCTGCTAAAAAAAATTTTAGCCGACCGAAAACTTCAGTAACAAACCCCAAACCATTTTATTAATTTTAACAAAAGACCACAAACTTATTTATTTAAAAATGCTAATTTCACATAGAAAAAAGAAATTTTTTTGGGATATTACACATATATAAGCAATATACACTGATTTATATATGTATGTCACAGCCACACACATAGTTATATAAATACACATTACTCACACACATCAGCATGCATAGCTCATGCACATGCCCACAAACGTATCTACACCCACTGCCTCACGGTAGTGGGTTTCTTTCTCTCCCTTTATTTCTTTCCAACACTCTTATGAAATTTATCCACTCACACAAGCCCATGGACACTCTTTTTAGCTCACTCCCTCTCCCTCACGACCGTCCCATTAATCTTCACTTGTTTACCCATATGTATATAAACAAATTCTCTCAACTCTCACATAACCGCAACACACATACATAATCCCACACCCACTACCTCACGGCAGTGGGTTTTCCATGCTCTTGTTTATCCCATGAACAAACACTCACAAATGCATGCATACAACATACCATACACATAAGATCGCACCTCTTTTCTCACACCCACACACCACTGGTATCACCCACAAACCCATTTTCATTCAGCCACAAACCCACGATATATACATAGATAAGAACACATAAATTTCCAAAGAGCCTTACTGGAAAGCTTTGCCGAAAAAAAATCTCTTCAATCTCTTCCCTTCTCTCTCTTGGTATATCTTTCTTAGGGTATCCAACGAAGAAGACCAAGGATGACTAATCAACTATTATATATATAAGGAGCTGATCCATTGCTAGCGCTAGCAAGTTGTTAGCGCGATTTGGCCGTCTGTAACATAATGTAGCGGACGATAATTTACCGTCCGTTACATTATGTAGCGGACGATAATTTACCGTCCGTTACATTATGTTGCAGATAGTGAAAAACATTGTTGTTGTGGCTCGCGATCTAGCCGTCCATTCTCGCGCATGGACGGCCAGATCGCACTTGTAACTTGGGTTAAGTTGCTAGCGCTAATAATGGATCAGCTCTCATATACATATATATATATATATATATACCTTAATTCGGAATATAACCAAAAAAGCCCCCCTAACTTTCTTTTGTTATTCTAGTTTTTACCTAGAATTTTCTCTTCTTACAAAGGCCCACAATAATATTTATGACATATTTTTCGTACTAGAATAATTTTAATAGGTTTGCTACGTGATCCCACTTCGCTATTTGTCACTAAAAGTCGCTATTAAGTACATCAACGCTAAGATGATAAATCGTCACTAAAATACACGTCAATGCAAAGTATTTTTTTTTAAAATATCGTGGCTAAAAATATTTATTTAATTTGTTAAAAGTATTTTACGGTTCGGGGTTTTACATAATTCGAGATATTTTTTAAAAATATATCGTCGCTAAATTTTTATTTTGTTTTCAAAAAGTTTATAAATTAAATTTCTTTTGTTCATCAATTAACAATGAAGAATAATGCTTACTATTCGTATATAAACTAATTTTATTAAAAGAGAAAATGAAGAAAAATATGTAAAAGTTTCTTCCACTTTTACTTGTTTTGTCACTGCATTTTCAATCCCTTTAAGATATGACTCATAATATATTTGACCGCTCGAGGATGTAGCGCCCAGCCGCACGTCAACAAATTTTTGATGCTGGTTATAAAGTTATTCAAGTGACATACTCAAGGAAGTTGTAAGTGTATCTGTTGCGGTTGACCCATAGCCCACTTTTGCACTTATTTCTTTAATTATACAATTTACACCATACAACTTGAACCTAAGATCTAGAGCAGTGGCAATAGAAAAATTAACTGGTAATTCCTCCCAATATTTATTAAAATTAAGTCCATTACCAGTATGTCACTGAGCATTTTCACATATGTCCACTTGTCTAAAACTTTAGCCATTTTAACTATTTTTAGTATAGGGAAAAAGGATATGGGATAATACGTTCTAGACAAAAGAAGGGTAGACGTATGAAATTCAACCACATATGCAGCTAACTACCATTCATCACGAGTTGGCAAGTCTTGTGCCAACTTGATTAGTAAGCAATGAATATAAACGTGTTTGTATACCATATAACATATAAAAGCACGTGTTATGTAAAGTTTCAACTAGGTCACTTATGAAGCAAATTATATTAAGCACACAAACCTTTTAATTTTTATATTCTCGGGCCCGAGGAACTAACAAACATAAACTAATTTGAAAAGAATTGGTCCTGCAATAGCTAAACCATCT
Source organism: Escallonia herrerae (assembly GCA_033070095.1). NCBI lineage: Eukaryota > Viridiplantae > Streptophyta > Magnoliopsida > Escalloniales > Escalloniaceae > Escallonia > Escallonia herrerae. Next base: position 551,907 of record JAVXUP010000250.1, on the reverse strand, counting down.
TAATTATATGACAAACACATTGAACATGAAAAAAATGTCCCATTTAGTACAGGTTTGACGTTCGTCTTTAACTATTCGGCAACAACATTATTGTCACGCGCTGACTGGAGGCGTACCTTCACATACTATTTCAAAAATATTTTTGCTTACAAGAAATATATATACACAAAATATTTTACAAAAACATAACCTCAAAAGAGGTAATCAGAGCTCTAAATATATTCCAAATAAAAAACATTCGCATTCATCACTAAAGTTTAATAATTGCAACAGAAATTTAATAACAAAATTCACCTTCCAAACTTTGGAGTTCTCAAAAGTCACTTATCAAAACTATTACAAATCCTTATTTTAAGTCACTAAAGAGAGTCTAAAATTAAAGAACAACTCTGAGTTCATGCTTATATGTAACTCATCTACTGTTGTTTCAGTTTAATTACCTGAAATGGGAGGAGAAAGAGAGGTGAGTACAAAGCTCAGCAAAGATCACACACACACCCCTACGGAATACATCGCAGGTATCCAACAACATATAGCTGAGTCTAAACAAAGCATATGAAAATAAAAGTGTAAAGACGATAGATAATCGTAGCACGACAAATAATCTCAGTTTGGGCTATCCAACCCATCAAAGATAAAATCAAATTCAAATTAATAGATTCAAATAATTGAACTAATAATCAAATATGATACAATCACATAATACGTGACTGTAAAGCACGTTAACCTAATCACGCAAAGGTTCTAAGTTCAAAGCTTGCATACCGGTAGTAATTATCATATCATGTCATGGCACCACGTTAACCTAAGCACGTGAAGATTCTAAATATTAGTTCAATTCAAATGGGTCCAATGAACATCAAACTATTGTAAAGATACAGGAGCTTTAAAAGCCACAGTATCAAAACTTTGAATTTCAAAATGGGTGACTTAACAATTTTAGAAAAAATACACGATTTTAGACTCAAATCGAAGAATACGAAAATACGAGTTCAACAAAATTTGAATCACTTCAATCTGATTTCGCATGTGCCAGATATGATCCGTTAATGAAATGAATGCTAAAAGGAATCAAAAGCAAGAACAAGCACACTTATGACACGTGGCAAGCCACAAGCAGCCCTTCACATGAATATTGGAGAATTCAAAGTCTTACACCAATCACCACCATTTCACGAAGGATTAAGCATGAATTGGGTAAACTGCTACAGAAACAAAATAAGATAGTTAGAGAGTAGGACAAACAACGGTGATGTGATGTGATGTAGGAACGGTAGAGATCATCTAAATTCTCTACGGTAATAGGTGAGAATTCAAGTCTTGTTGCATCGGAAAATACAGGAATAATCTATTGGATAAAATTTAAGAGTCCCTTTTTACGCTAATGAAGATCATATTGGTTAGAAAATAAATTAAGGGATAAATCATTAGATGAAAATTTGTCATTTAACCATCACTGAAGGATTCGGTTGAATAAATCCTGATTCATTCGAATGAAACTTTGTATAGCTGAGTTAGCATAAAGCTATTGAAAGATTTATTCGAATGAAAAGTTTTGTTTTGAATGAAAGGTAAATTAAATCAAGAAAAAGTAAGGATTGAAGGACTCAGTCGAATGGAAAGTTTAAGGTCGAATCGAAGGTTTTTGGTCGAATGGAAAGTGCAAATGAGAAGAAGACCATTTCAAGACTGAAGGATTTAGTCGAAGGAAAGCTCCTTCCTTCGAATGAAAGTGTAAGATCCCCATTTCGTAAATATTAGAAGGTTTTGGGGTGCATTTTGAATAAGTATCAAAAGTTTGGGGAGTGTTAGTGTAAATTGCTAACTTAGGACTTTTCTTTAAATAGTTTCCTTTTTCTTTCAAGCCTTTTTCTTTAGGTTCTCTTGCTTTCTCTTTCTTAAAGTTGGGAGAGAGAAAGAGGAGGGAAAAGGCTTGGAGAGGCTCTTTAGATTCCAAGGCGGCACTTAAGGATTTTGTACCAAAGGCTTACTTAAGGTAAGGGATTTTGTACTTCTTGCTATGGTAAGGAATTGATATGTAGTATCATTTTGCTAGTTGTGTTATGACTTTGGAGTTTTGTTCAAACTGCTTCGTAATTACTTCGTCACTATTTGAGTTCGTAATTCGTCTATTGCACATAATCATTAAAATGAACAACCTTTTGTTAAAAATGGAGTATTTAAGACTTTTGTAGTCACATAGTGACGTTTGTAGTCATCTTTTTCCGGTTTATTTGTTTTGTAATGAAAAGTATAGGGTTTTGCCACCTCTCCAACTATCTCTCCATTAGGCAAAATTTTATTGACTTTCGGATAGTCCTCACTTTGACGGCTATTACGCTACCAGTATACATTTTGCACCTTTGAGTTTTGTGTTCAATTTAGGCCTATGGCCCCTAATGATCATTTCGTATAATTGTTTAGCCTCACTTGTATTATTGTCAATGGCTATCGCTTATTCGTCAAAGTTTTGGCTTTGGTTCAGAATACGAATTAATGTATTTGCTTACCATTTGATTTCTTCTTATCGGGTTATTTCAGCTCATCTCCCATTTGTTTGCTTTATCCCTTACCACAGGTGGCAGACATGATTAGAATAATGGCACGCTTAGGGAATTAGAGCCTCTATTTTGTTAGCATGTTAAAATAATGTATTCCTTTTTGTGAACATTACCCAGATGTGGGTAATTTGATTCGACATTAGACTTTTGTAATAGAATTTTGAGATGGATTATTCTTTTGTGATAAGATGGATTGTAAGAGGTTGGGTTTAATTAAGCCTTTATTTTTTTAAGATATCTTGTCGATAATGGATTAGACGCTCTATTTATACCTTAGTGTGATTGAGTATCTATTAGAATCCATATGATTTTAGGACTTGAAGTACGTTGGTAACGGCTCCGATAGTCGAGGGAGTTACAGTTTGGTATCAGAGCTTAGGTTGAAGATTCTGTAGAATCTTATAACCAGTTAAAAACATGTTAGTTAAAAGCTTCTGCGTTTGTTAGGATTAGCACTTGATTAGTGTGTAAGCATTAGACTTATTTATGTTTATGGTTCTAATCAGGATGAGTAACTGAGGAGGAATTCATGGTGGCAGAGGAGGCCAGGGAGACCGAGGTGGAAGAGGAGATGAAGAACCCAACACTACACAGGTTGCGGCTAACGCTGCGATCTTGAAACAATTCACAAGTTTGCGGCCAAATATGTTTGATAAGGCTGTGGATCTTGTGGCTACAGAGACTTGGGTTAATGAGTTGGACAAGGTATTCAAGGCGACAGGGTGCTCAGATAAACAGAAGGTGAAGTTAGTGATTTTTCAGTTGACATGCGAGGCAGACCAATAGTGGAAGATGACCTCAAGGTTGATGACGGTGGAAGAGAAATGAGATCTCACATGGCAAGCACTTCAGGACCGCTTATTCACGAAGTACTTTCCTCCAAATGTGAAGGAGGCTATTGAAAGTGATTTCATGAGGATCGCTCAGCATCCAAAAGAGACGATCACGGAGTATGAGGAATTATTTGCACGACTTTCAAGATTTGCCTCGCATGTTGTTCAAGATGAGAGTTATCGGGCACGTAAGTTTCGAGAGGGACTGCACTTTGAGATAAGGCGACAGATGTCCTTTCTGGGTAAACCTACCTATGCACAAGTTGTGGATGGGGCGCAACATTTGGAACGCATTCATGATGAACAACTATGCATCTGGGAAGACAAGAGGAAGAAAAGGGACCGTAATGAAGAGAACTTTGGAAATGGAAGGAAACCAGCATTAAGTGCCAAGAGAAGGTCGATAGGTGGATTGGGGTAGAGGCAGCAGACTCGAAGCAGTACTAAAAATTGCACTACCTGTGGAAAGTATCATGGGAACTCGCACTGTTACAAGGATACGGGAGCGTGCTATAATTGCGGAGCAGTATGGCACATAGTCAGAAACTGCACAAAGCCTCCTCGTGATCAAAAGTGGAATAAGAAAGAAGATGATTAGCCAAGAGCACATGAGGGACATGCTAGAGTCTTTTCCATGATGACTCGCGAGGCGAGAGCATCAAAGGATACTGTAACAGGTACCTTCAAAGTCTGTGATAGGAAGGCATTTACGCTACTAGGGTGCCACACATTCATTGTTTCGGCATCTTTTTATGAGCATTTGACTGTTAGACCTAGAAGCTTTGAAACTAAACTCTATGTGGATACCCCCATTGGGAATGCTTTGGTTGCCTTTAGAGTATATAATTCCTGCTCCATCTTTGTCGATGATAGGGTGTTGACAGTGGACTTAATTCCGCTAGATATGAAGGACTTCAATGTAATTTTGGGTATGGATTAGTTGTCTTACAATCATGCCAGGATAGACTGCTTTTAGGACGCGGTATGGCCATTATGAATTTTGAATAATGCCTTTTGGTTTGACGAATGCTCTGGCCGCATTTATGGACTTATGAACAGGGTGTTTAAAAAGTACTTTGATCAATTTCTAATTTTCTTTATAGACGATATCTTAATTTATTCCAAGAGTAAGGAGGAGCATGAAAGACATTTGACCATAGTTTTGCATATTTTGAGGGAGCATAAACTCTATGCCAAGTTCAATAAGTGTGAGTTTTGGTTAGAACAAGTTTCCTTCTTGGGTCATGTAATGACTAAGGCCTGGGATATCCGTGGATCCTACTAACATTTAAGTAATTGTGAATTGGGAGAGACTGAACTTTGTGACGAAGATTAGAAGCTTATTGCGGTTGGCAAGTTATTATAGGAGGTTTGTCGAATGTTTTTCTTGTATTTCTATTCCTTTGACCCAGTTGACAAGAAAGTATGCCAAAATTTTGTGGACAGATGAATGTGAAAAGAGTTTTCAAGAATTAAAGAAGCGTTTGATTTTGGCACCAGTTTTTACACTGCCATCTGAATCTAGAAGATTCGTCATCTATAGTGATGCATCACAACAAGGACTCAGGTGTGTGCTTATGTAACAGGGTAAGGTGATTGCTTATGCCTCCAGACAACTTAAACAGCATGAACTGAATTATCCTACCCATGACTTGGAACTAACAACCGTGATTTTCGCACTAAGGATTTGGCGTCATTATTTATACGGTGAACTATGTGAAATTTATATAGATCATAAGAGTTTGCAATACATCTTCACACAAAGTGAGTTGAACATGAGACAGAGACTTTGGTTGGAATTGTTGAAGGACTATGATTGCACCATTTTGTACCATCCAGGTAAGGCTAATGTTGTGACGGATGTGCTAATTAGGAAAAGTAAGGGAAGACTTTTTTATATGCTTACCACACAACCTCAAGTGTTGGAAGAATTGGAGAACTTTGAAGTCGAGGTAAGATTTCCTCATTCTGGGTGGTATTTAGCACATTTGGAAATTCAACCATCATTGATGGAGAGAATTAAGGTGGCTCAAGCGTCAAATCCTAAATTGGTCAATATTAGTGACAGAGCTAAAGAAGGTGGTTACACATATTTTAAATTGGATAACGAGGGTATTCTTCGTATGGATTCTAGACTATGTGTTCCCTTGGATTCAAAATTAAAAAATGAGATTCTCTCGGAGGCTCATAATTTACCTTTTGCAGTTCACCCAGGTAGTACCAAAATGTACCAGAAATTGCGGGATGTTTATTGGTGACATGAAAAGAGAGGTAGCAGATTTTGTGGCTAGATGTTTGATATTTCAGTGAGTTAAAGCAGAACACCAGAGACCCATTGGAAAATTGCAATCAATTGCTATTCCAGAGTTGAAGAGGGAGCATATAACAATGTATTTTGTGGTTGGACTGCTGCCAACTACAAAGCAACATGATGCAATATGGGTGGTAGTCGACCGGTTAACCAAAGCGGCTCACTTTTTAGCCATAAGGAACAATGATTTGATCGAGGAACTTGCTAACTTGTACATTCAAGAAATACTTAGGTTGCACGGAGTGCCCTTATCTATTGTGTCAGATAGAGACCCTCAATTTATCTCATATTTTTGGGGTGGTTTGTAAGAGGCCATGGGTACACGACTTAATCTTAGCATGACTTTCCATCCACAAACGCACGGGCAATCTGAACAAACTATCCAGACATTGGAGGACATGCTATGAGCTTATGTTATGGATTTTTGAGGTAATTGGGATGATCACTTACCATTGATAGAATTTGCTTAGAAAAACAGTTATCATGCTAGCATTCAAATGGCACCATTTGAGGCTCTTTATAGAAGAAGGTGTCAATCACCAATTTGTTAAAGTGAGGTTGGAGAAAGGAAACTGATAGGTCCAGAACTCATTCAAATCACGGCAGACAAGATCCAAGTGATTAGAAACAAACTTAAGACTGCACAGAGCCAACAAAAGAGTTACACAGATATGAGGCGTCATGAGCTCGAATTGGACGTCGGTGATCATGTGTTTTTGCGAGTATCCCTGTGGAAAGGAGTATTGAGGTTTGGGAAGAATGGAAAGCTATTTGAAAGGTATATTGGACCGTTTGAAATTTTGGAGCGAACCGGTACACTTGCTTATCGTTTAGCTTTGTCTTCTAAATTGTCAAAAATACATAATGTTTCCATGTTTCAACCTTGAGGAAGTATGTTTTTGATCCTTCACATGTTATTGAGTTTGAGCCTATTCAAGTTAGGGAGGATCTATCTTAAGAGGAGCAACCAGATAGCAACCTGGAACGCGATGAACGTGTCATGCACTCTAAGAGGATAACTTTTGTGAAGGTATTATGGCATAACCGTTCAGAGAGGGAAGCTACTTGGGAACTCGAGGATGATATGCGCAAGAAACACGCTCAACCTCCTTTTGATATTAAGGTACGTTTAATTCCCTGGATAGAATTATTTTAAGGTGGGGAGAATGTAAGAGCCCCTTTTTATGCTAATGAAGATCATTTTTGTTGAAAAATAAATTAAGGGATAAATTATTAGATGAAAATTTGTCATTTAACCCACTGAAGGATTCGGTCGAATGAATCCTGATTCATTCGAATGAAACTTCGTATAGCCGAGTTAGCTTAAAGCTACCGAAAGATTTATTCGAATGAAAAGTGTTGTTTCGAATGAAAGGTAAATTAAATCAAGAAAAGTAGGGACTAAAGGATTCAGTCGAATGAAAAGTTTTCAGTCGAATGGAAAGTGCAAAGGAAAACTCCTTCCTTCGAATAAAAGTGTAAGATCCCCATTTTGTAAATATTAGAAGGTTATGGGGTACATTTTGAATAAGTATCAAAAGTTTGGGGAGTGTTAGTGTAATTGCCAACTTAGGACTTTCTTTTGATAGCTTCCTTTTTCTTTCAAGCTCTTTCTTTAGGTTCTCTTGCTTCTCTTTCTTGAAGTTGGGAAAGAGAGAGAGAGAGAAGGCAGGGAAAAGGCTTGGAGAGGCTCTTTAGATTCCAAGGCGGCACTTAATGATTTCGTACCAAAAGCTTATTTAAGATAAGAGATTTCGTACTTCTTGCTGTGGTAAGGAATTGATACGTAGTATCGTTTTGCTAGTTGTGTTATGACTTTAGAGTTTTGTTCAAATTTCTTCGTAATTACCTTCGTCACTATTTGAGTTCGTAATTCGTATATTGCACATGATCATTAAAATGAACAACCTTTATTAAAAAGGGAGTCTTTAAGATTTTTGTAGTCGCATAGTAACTTTTGCAGCTACCTTAGTGGCTTTTGTAGTCACTTTACATGACTTTCGGATAGTCCTCACAATGATGGCTATTACACTACCGGTATGCTTTTCGCACCTTCGGGTTTTGTGTTTGTTTTGGGCCTATAGCCACTAATGATCATTTCGTAAAGTTGTTTAGCCTCACTTGTATTATTGTCAATGGTTATCGCTTATTCGTCAAAGTTTTGGCTTTGTTTTGGAATGCGAATTAATGTATTTGCTTACCATTTGATTTTCCCTTATCGGGCTATTTCAGCTCATCCCCCATTTGTTTACTTTGTCCCCAACCACAGGTAGTAGACATGCTTAAAAGCATGGCACGCTTGGGGAATTAGAGCTTCTATTTTGTTAGCATACCAAAACAATGTATTCCTTTTTGTGAACTTTATCCGAATGTGGGTAATTTGATTTGGTATTAGACTTTTGTAATAGAAATTGGGATGGATTATTCTTTTGTGATAAGATGTATTGTAAGAGGCTGGGTTTTACTTAAGCCTCTATTTTTTGAAGATATCTTGTCAATAATGGATTAGACGGTCTGTTTTATACCTTAGTGTGATTGAGTATCTATTAGAATGCATATGATTTTAGGACTTGAAGTATATTGGTAACGGCTTCCAAAGTCGGGGGCATTACATAAAGAGTACCGACGAATAACCATTAATTCGATTTCAACAATTTTGCAGTCAACGGTTCGTAACGACCTCATGAAAATCATTCCAATGCTAGCAACCTAATATGCGACAGAGGTGGATATATTATGTATAATCCTTACCTCAATTTTTGCGCAATAATCTTCACCAATTTGTGTAACCTTCCATAAATCTCAAAACCTAAATGGTTTAATCAACCCACTTATGTTAAATTCTTGATAAGCATAATCCTAAATTGATTTAATTCATCCTTATAATCAAAGTGGGTTCAAGATTACTTACCAATTGTGCGTATAAAATTACAATCCTCCAAAACCCTAGTTTTCTCCTTCTTCTATTTCTTTGTAAGCCAAAACTCAATGCGTTAATAAAGTAGACTTGGCTAGCCCTTAAAAGTCTCTAAGTTTGGTAAATAACTAAAAGACCCTTAAAGATGTACTACTTATTCAAAAGTAATCGTAAAAATAACTAAATTATGCCGGTAACCTCAAACATAACAATAATTTAATTACAGATTATTTGTTGTCTTACAATTAATATCGGAAGTATTATCAAAACTAACATTCGTTATCTTGACATCTTTTTTAAAGGTTTTACATGTTCAGAGTGTAATTTTAACAGCTAGTGATGCATAATGTGGACAAGGAAAAATTTCAAAAGTAATGATTCTCTTGTGGATAACCCAATCGGAATCAACCTAATGTACCGTCACATAAGAATAATTAAGCATAGTCTAAGAAGATCTCCAAACATCAGACGTAAGACTAACTTGACCGTCAAAATTTTCAAAATAAATAATTAAGTGTTGTTTAGCAGCATTATATTGTACAAGTGCGTCATACCGAGTAGTATTTCTATGAACCTTTTAATTAAGGGTAAGCACGATTTGGTTTGGTTCATTTTGGCGGTCAAACTACAAACTGAACCATCATCCGTCGGTTTGAAAAACTGTGAACCGAACCAAACTGAACACCATCAATTTTTAGAGAGTTCGGTTTGATCGGTTTAAACAGTTCGGTTTAGTCTGTCTGGATCACTTTGCGCTCACTTAAAGACATTGTTCGTTTGCAAACTACTATTGGATCTAACAATGATTCAATGTTGAAGTTATATTTTTTTTCTTCTAAATTGCATATAATCTTGTTACATTTGATACATAAGTGATCATTGATGTATGAGAAAGAACGAGTATATGTAGAATAATTATTGGTCATGAATTTTTTGTCTATAATTGTTGTCATTATTTTCTTTTCTTATAACTTTCAAAATTTATTTATTTGGATTTGCTTAGTACCATATGTAACATCCCGAAAATTCGAAGCTCCATCGTCCCAAATTCCCAGAGCGTTAACCTATCATCACATCAAATCTATCAAATCCTGTTTACTGACACATACCTTAAAGCACCTAACTAGACATCAACTCAAATTCTTCAAAATACAAGATTATAAAATTGCTTAAACTCAAACTACTAAAACCTAGGCTCTTATACCATATGTAACATTCCGAAAATCCGAAGCTTTACTGCCTCGAATTCCCGGAGCGTTAACTTACCACATCGCATCAAACTTGTCAAATCCTATTTACTGACACATACCTCAAAACACCTAACCAGACATCAACTCAAATTCTTCAAAATACAAGATTACAAAATTGCTTAAACTCAAACTATTACAACTTAGGCTCTTTACAAACTTGAGTTTTTATAGAACGAGTTAACAGTACTGACCCATGCTGAGGTCTTGCTATGCAGTAGTGGTGGGCTCTCGGGAGTCTCTCACAAACTCTAAACCCATTCTCGAGAGTTCTACAGATGATCATTACCTGCAAAAGGGAATCAAATGAAGGGTGAGCTTTCGAGACGTTAGTAAGGTCGTTCAAGGACAACCGAAAGAATTACAAACGACTCAAAAGATTCCATTCGATGATAACGTTTTAAAATATTTTGACAGTCATGAACAGTTTGATGAATTCCAAAATGATCATAATCAGTCATAAGCATATACCTAAAATGACCAAAGACAATTCTAGACAGACACCAAACAAACATTAACAATTATCCCAGTTTCGAAACAAACATTAACAATCATAACCAAATACCAATACGATCTTTTGAAGATCATTTCAAGCCATCATTGTAAAATACAATGATGATTTTCTCAAAGGGTTTCAAAATGAACACATATTCTTCAAAGGTTAATTGGGAAGGGTTTCAGACAATCATAAACAGTTTGATCACAATATGGGGAGGAGTTTCACTTAATCCTCTTCAATCGGATAACAAGACATTCATTTGAACATCATTCTCAAAAGACTAATTGTAAGATACGATGTAAACAAATTCAAGGCTATTGATCCTAGGCAGAGGTAATGCCATTTAGGCAAAGCACAAAGAGTGTACATATGCATGTATATTGGCGCTGCATAATTGCGTAGGTTCAGACCATTTATAACGCCTCCAAACAGAACAGATTCCCAGTTCAACACAGAAAACTACAATCATAAAATCAACAAGAAATTCACTTCTTAACATGCAATAAAATGAGCATCCACATGCATTCAAATAACTGAAACAATTAAGGTTTCAGTGACAATTAAGCATGCTGACATAATTCATCACTCAAAAATTCAGAATAACCACAAACAAATAACAAGAATGATTACGAACAGTTATCGAATTTAAGCACAACAATTCAGAAGAAAGAATGCAACCAATTATCAAATTTGCTCAGCATGAAATAACAGGCGAGTATCGACAAGATCTCCAAATAACCTATTCAGGGGCAATTACAAATAGTTTAATCACAATATGGGGAGGAGTTTTACTTAATCCTCTTCAATCAGATAACAAGACATTCATTGGAACATCATTCTCAAAACACTAATTGTAAGATACAATGTAAACAAATTCAAAGCTATTGATCCTGGGCAGAGGCAATGCCATTTAGGCAATGCACAAAAAGTGTACATACACATGTACATTGGCGCTGCATAATTACGCAGGTTCAGACCCTTTATAACGCCTCCAAACAGATTAGATTCCGAGTTCAACACAGAAAATCACAATCATAGAATCAACAAGAAATGCATTGCTTAACATGCAATAATATGAGCATCCACATGCATTCAAATAACTGAAACAATTAAGGTTTCAATGACAAGTAAGCATGCTGACATAATTCATCACTCAGTATTTCAGAATAACCACAAACAAATAACAAGAATGATTATGAATAATTATTGAATTTAAGCACAACAATTCTGAAGAAAGAATGCAACCAATTATCAAATTTGCTCTGCATGCAATAACAAGCGAGCATCGACAAGATTTTTAAATAACCAATTCAAGTTCAATATTGGGGTTTTCTTGGCAATAACATGTTGTTGTCAATGCAAATCTCAGTGTTCAATAATAGCCATAAGCCAATCGAAAAAAATACTTACAAACATAAGTTATCAAACCTACGGTTCGGACAGAAGTCCTTACCCAGGGTTCGGACAGAAGTCCTTACCCAGGGTTCGGACAGAAACCCTTACCTGGATCTGAAGTTAATCTAGTCTAACCGAAAAGTCTTTTGCTTTAACCTAATAGAACAATCAAAGGATTAGGGCACAGTCTACATTAAGATATTATAAACTCAATACTGACCCATGCATACTCCCAATATGAACTCCTTCATCGAGTAGGTAAAATTACCAAAATGCTCCTTATGTGTAAAATTACCAAAAGCACCCCTCTCATACTTAAAAACCAAAACGTCTTTCCCGTAAGTATAATCACTAAATATCCCTACCATATGTGAATTTATATAAAAGTACCTTTAATAGGTAAAATTATGTAAATACCCCTTATATGTGAGAAATTACCAAAATACCCCCTGGGATTTCTGTACCAAAAAAATCTAAAAATACTTTAACATATTATTTTTAGCATCCCGAAGTTACTTTTGGGCTAAAAAATATTTTAAAAAATGTTCCAAAAATCCTAAACCAGTGTCCTAACCGAGCGCTCAGAAATCGATTTTGCTAAAAATAACAATTCACATCAGAATGGCACAAAATTTTAGAAAATGAAACATCTCAATAAAATAAGGTTTCTCTAAAATTTTTAGGTTAAAAAAATTTAATTTGCTTTACCAAATAATTCGAGAATTCTTTCTAATCGACACCCTAATTCAGCGTCTTTTGCTGATACTGAAAAAAATTCCAAATAATACCACAGCGTTAGTATTCGAATTATACCTAAACTACACACTTTCTTCTTCACTTCCTCTACCGAAACCATTTTCACACACATTGCCACATATAAACACACCTTAAAAACCCCTAAACACACTCTAAAACATCTAAAACTTGCGCGCACGTCCACACACCCACACACATTATTACACACACCCCCACCCCCCGAAACACACACACACACACACACACACACACACACCACACACACTGTCACACACTCTAACACACACATACCTCTCTTAACCCACTAAAAACACACAATTTCACCTAATATCTTCATAACCACACTCTCATACCACAAGATTATTCACATAATCACTCGAATACACATGCTTACATACACAACAGCCATGAACTCACACATAACCTGCAACCACACACAACACACTCAGTTTCACGCACCCACACACTTTACATACTCTCACTTGCATATTGGACTACTCTATACACCTCTCTACTCTCCACAACACACAAAATGCACCACAATCCACCTGAAAACACATAAATTGATACTGCAAACACACAAACACACACTCTTACTGAAAATACCCATTAGAAATTAGAAAGATTACCCTTTGCAAATCCTTTCTCAATCTCTTTCTAATGTTTTGTTCTTCCTACTGCCCTGTTCCTGCTTCATCTTTTTTGTTCTCTCTTTCTCTCTCTCTCTCTCTATTTGTTTCTATTTTTCTATTTCTATTTCCATTTTTGTTTTTCTTCTTTTCTACCGAATTTTCTTTTGTTTTTGTTTAATTTTTTCTTTAACTATAAATAAAGTTATAATTAAATTTGATTAGTCATCACAAAACCAGGTAGGAGGTGGCAATTGTATAAAACATGGTTTCTAAATCTTGACACACAATGCTAATTTTCATAATTTACAAAAAAGCCCCCAAAGTTTTTCAAAATTACAAAATGACCCAAAATTTTTTAAAATTATATTTTTGTTCTAAAATCATTTTAAGCTCCCATACTCTACAAATACTTGAGCATTGCTCAAAATTGACGCCCATTATTTTTTGGGTCACCGATAGTTATTTTAAACCGTTCAAAAAAGTATCAGATATTAAACCATATATGTGAAATCAATGAATGTTATTAAAAATAGATTAACATATCGTAGGTCGATTCGGTTTAGAAAATGTAAAACGTGAAGAAAACCGAATCAAGGTCAGTTTGAGAAATGTAAAACCAAACCATTAAGATCTTTGGACGGTTTAGTTTAGATTGGTTTGGTTTGAGCAGTTTGCATTAGTTTAAACTATTTAATTCTCACCCCTACTTTTTATACAAAGGTTGCACATAACAGTTCATATGTCTAGTGTACTTTTTTTAATTAGCAAAACTAAAAAGTTCTTTATAAAGCACAACAAATCCAGCAAGACTGTGTCTTTGTTGTAGACAATTGTAAATTTATAACTTACTATCTTGGTCATGGGAATTCACATCTCAATTCTATAGACGCACATTTCATTCAATGTTTATTAAGATGTGAATTATCATTAAAACAAGTAAAATATTTTAAACGATACTTACATTAAGCTTTGGGTGTGGCATCAAGCATAACCCTTGTAACATGCTGCCAACACTGAGCTTTGGGCATTCTATCTGCCTTTTGGACTTCTGATGGATTTGAGACATAATTGCTCGGTCCTTCCTCTTCAAGACCACTCATTAAGTGAAGATGTGTTGCCAACCAAGTCGGGTTCTTGACTGAAATACCGTAAATATTGTGAATGTGTATACTAAAAATTAGGAATGTTTTGGTTAAAAAGCCAATAATTTTTTATGCCTATACCCACTACTGGTCACTCTTAAAATTGTGGTGCTTGTGGTGGTGAAAGTTTTTGGCTATGTGATTTTGTTCCTCTTGAAGTGAACATATTCTTTAAAATGTTTGAATAAAAGTACTATATGATGTTGTTTAGCCAAAAAGATCGACTAGCCAAAAAGACCCGCAAAAACTAGCCATTTATAATTATTAGGAGAATAAAAGTGCATAAAAGAGTTGCTGAAATAAGGTGGAAAAAGTACCCTTCAAACTAGTAGTTATATAGTTGTTGGAGGGCTAACAATTTATTTTTCAGATAATATGGCCGTTGGGGGAACTTAAATTTATTTTAATTCTAGGGGGCTGGGCTTGGCCGGATCTTAGAGGGAGATGGGACGGGACATGCTTGGACAAAAATGGGCAAGACAACGAGTCGAGATGGACTTGGACATGAAAAAGGCAGGGTCGAGTTGGGTTGTTTTGGGGAGAAAAAGAAGCCCAGCCAGGTCCAACCTAAGGCCCTTGTATGTCGGGCCTGCACTGTTCACTATATGGGCTAAATCGGCCTGGGCTTTTTTCGGGCTGGCCCACAGGCCACCGGCCTATTTGACACCTCCAGATGAACGTCAAGACAAACACAAAAATATTATTCTCTAACGGTCTTAATTTGTCAGAACTACATGTTCCATCATTTAATTTCTTTTCTTGTACTAAACAATTTATAGGGCAAAAGACCATTAACACTGACTTTTTGTTTTTCTGGTTACAAAAAGAGAGCCTTAATATTTTTTAAATTGATCATCAGTCGAACAATGTTTTTGTTGCAACAATGGGAATCTTCAACATTGAATAAGCCACCTCTATGAATTCTTGGCCATAATTTTGGACAGCGCCAATTATCAGCTTGGTCTTTATTTTTGGACAACATAATTTTGGATAGTGTAATTATCACATTGGATAGCATAAAATATCACCTTTATAACCTACCTCTATTTGCTTATAGTTTTTGGTTTCCATACTTGTAATGAAGGCAAAAAATTATCCTTTTTTGTTGTTCATTTACATTACTTCATTTTGTTTTGGATAAATTTCATCCAAATAGTATAGAAAAGTGAAACAACCTCAAGGGTGTTTCCACAGTTTTTTGACAAAGCTTGATCGTTATCAGGATAAAGCCAAAAAAAGAATTTTTTTCCTTTTTATGTCTGACTCCCTGACACCATCGCATCATCTCTCTCTCCCTCTCCCCCCTCTTGTACTACCATCACCACCACAAATATCAATTACCCTTCCCTCCTTGCACTACCATCACCACTACAAATATCAATGATTACCGCCACAATGAACCACACCTTGACATCGTGTCACCACGAAGAACCCCATCCCACCACAAAGAACCATGAAGAACCATGCCCCGATACCATGGCCACCTCTAATCTCCTCTGATCTCGTTTCTTTTACCCAATGGAGACCCATACAACCACCACAAAGCCATCACAAAATTGCTTTAACCATGCCACCACCACCTCATATAACCAATTGCCACCCACAGAAGCCACCACAATAGCCTTGACAACACCCTTAATCATCAATCCCTATACTCACGTTTGGTAAGGTAGTCTACTACAGCCAAAGAAAAACAATACCAGAAGATGGTGGTTGTGGTGACAAATTTGCTTGAGGAGGTGCTGCTGGGCTTGGTGGAGGCAGTGTGCTGGTTTTGGTGGATGCTATTATAAATTAAGGATCTAGATATTTTCTTGTAAAAAATGGTCAGACCAGATTAATTTGGATGACATAGACTGACGAGTGGGCCCTATTGGGCGAGTTGTCAGAACTTTAAGGCTACCATTATAAACTACCATATTATTAGTAAGGGTATTTATGGAAAAAAACCAAAAAAGAGTTAGTTAAAAAACACATAAAGCAATGCACATCCGTTTCTAAAACGAATATAGATATTGTAAACAAACAAGATTAGGTGAATAAAGTAATAAACTACAATTATAGAAAAAGTGTAAACAAACACGATGAAGTTTTCTTTCGAAAACAAAAGGTCACATTTAAAAAAAAAGAAACAAAAACTCATAATTGAAAATATAAACGAGCCACCTCTTTGTAACTTGAGCTTTCACGTAGAACTATTGGTTTTTGTCATTTAACACCATTGGTTGAATTGAGATGGAACTGATATGGTAAAATAAAGAAACAAGACCTGCAGAAGTCATTATATGTTATCATGTACAACAGTCTTAAATTATCCAAACTACAGGTACGAACAATCCAACATCTTTTCCATTTTATCGTACAAATCAAACAGTTTATAGGCTAAAAGACCCTTGACATTGACTTTTTTCTTTTTTTGGTACAAATAAAGAGCCTAAATAGTCAGTCATCAGCCAATCAATATTTTTGTCGCAACAAAGGAAATCTTCTACATCAAATAACTCACCTCTATAAATTTGTCGTCATAATTTTGGACAGCATAATTGATCGCCTTGGTCTATAGTCAGATTTGTATTGCGCTTGATTGTACAGCATGTCCACCATTTTCTCCCACTTGCAGTGGCCCTGAGTATTGTTTGTTCACTCCGTTAAGGAAACCCATATTCCTCCTTGTTCTTGCTCAACCAACCATTGATGTACAAAAGAAAAAGAAGACATATATTGCCAAGAGATTTTTTCGGCATTTTCAACTTTCTACGGTCTCTTCATGTTACCGAGCTATATCTTTTTGACATTTCCAACATTTTACGGCATCCTCATTATTGCCTGACATGAGAAAAGTCGACCAAGAACTATGTTTGATGGTCTACATTGAGAAATGTACTAAAATTGAAATCATAGTATTGGCATCCAAATGCAAATGTCCAATCAAGTATTAGGTAAATGATACACTTAATTTTAAGTGTAGTTTTTTTTTCTTACCTTTCTCTAAGGACTTTCTCTAAGGTGCTTGAAAAAGGAAAATGGTGAAATGAAAGTATAGAATATGTACTCAAATGTAAAATTAAAGTATCTAACTTCTAAGAAAGCTTTTGACAAACTAATCTACACTTAAGAAAGCTTTTGACGTAAAAAGTAAAGAGTAAGTTAATCTACTCCTAAGAAGGCTTGGACAAGAGGAAAAAAATGAGTTCGGATTAATGTTGATGACATTACAATGAATCTTACAACAAATACTTAAAGGACAACAAAACTTAGAAATCACTACCAAATATAAAAAAAACTTCTCTTAACAAGGAACCTACCTTATAAAAAATAACAAACAATATTTATCTCAAAATAATAGGAAAACATTCTACATAAGCTAGCTTCTTCACATGAGAAAATAACTCCTAATTTGAAACTTGCATTCGTCACCACCTTATTTTGCAGATTCTTATAAGAAAACTTGCTCTTTTGACAGTCTTTGAAGCATCAATATGCCCCTTGATAACAACACACACACACACACACACACACAGAGAGAAATATGTGTGTGTATGTGTGTTGTAAAAACCATTTCATTGTCTTGTGGAGCATCAATTGCCTCCCAATTATACCATTTATATTTTCGTTTTGGTATAGAAACCATTCCATGGTTAAAAGCATGCCCATGGCTATATCATTCTTGGGTTAAATATAAAATTATCCCCTGTAATATACATGGTGTAACAGTTCACTCCCCACAATTTTAACTTTTTCTATAATGTCCCTTGTAATTGACAAAACCATTGCAAAACTGGTCCTTAACATAAATTTCTTCCTAAAATGCCCTTTCAAGTAAGCATGTGCCAATGCATGTCCGTTTGATAAGGGTAATAATGTTATTAGTGTTGCTGCTAAAAAGTTTGTCCAGAACTCTAGCCTGGAATGATGACCTACAAGACAGAAATGAGTGACCACTTAGTGGGATTCCCGGCGAAGAACTCTCCGATGCTTAAGTCAGAGCAAGCTACAAGATTGGGACTCTAAAAAGCATGAAAGACTGGTGTGTTTGTGTGTGTAGTTGTCTGCGTACTTGGCGGTAGTCCCCTTAATATAGCTGTAGGTAGAAGATCCATAGAAGGACGGGGCCCTGGGCCAGATCTGTTAGTATTGCGTTAAGATCCTTGAAGATCACGTCATGATCTTTGAGGACTCTTTTAGATTCTTTGTTCTTGATAAGATAATTATCAATCTCGTAGTTTGACCTAGTTTGACTGAGAATGTCAGGTTTCCCCCAATTATTGGGAGTTTATATTTGATTTATATTATAAGCCCCCCATTTTCTTAGCCAAGATGTTTGGCTAAAAAAGTGTACAATAGGTGTCTTGAGACATACATAGGATTTGTAAAGGATTTTTTATCCATTTGTAGGGTGTAACATCTAGAACCATGATAATGTTAGCCGGTTAGTTTAATTTAAGCGACGCCTTTTATATGTAAGATTTAGAGTCGATTTCTATGAGCAAAATTTTATTGATAAACTTTTAGCGACGATAATTTAACTTAGAGTCGATAATTTTTTAGTAGTAATTTTAGCGATGAAAATGTTTAGTTAACACCAATAGTTTAAGTAGCGACTTTTAGCGATAAATAGTGAAGCAGGGTTAGGTAATGACTTGTTAAATTTTCCTAGTGCATTATTTCGTCATAAATAACCATTCTAGACTATTTTGTAATAATAAAAAAGTTATGGGTACATTCTTTTAATAACTAACGAAACTTTAGGGGATTTTTGGTAATTGGGCTTTTAGGGTTAGTTATATATATATAGGGAGCCTATCCCTGTCTATCGGTGGAGAAATTGTTATTTCTCCACCATAAATTTAGCCGTCCACGTGTACTCGTGGACGGCTCAGATGCCCTGCGAGATGAAAAAACCCCAACCGCAACACCCAACCGCAACAAAGTGTAGCGGTTGGTGATTGCCCCCAACCGCAACACTTTGTTGCGACACTTTGTTGCGGTTGCTTGCATTTTATTTTTTTGTCTGGTTCTCATGTATATATAATAAAAAAGGACATATATAATAAAAAGGACAATAATGTTCTCATATATATATATATAATAAAAGGACATATATATAATATAAAAGGACGGTTCTCATATATATATATATATATAATAAAAAGGACAATGAAAAGGATGAGAAAACCCATAACCGCCACACTTAGTGGCGGTTGGTATCATTGCCAAAAAAAAAAAATTCCTGTCGCTAAACGTGAAAACTTAATTAGACAGTTTTTCACGAATTTATAAAAAATAGCTAGAGCTAGATTTTGCCAAATTGCAAAAAAGAGACCATAGTTATGTTTAAAGGATCTATATCAGGGGAAATTTTCAGATTTTTCCAAAGACCTAAAAGGGGTTAACTAATACAGGGAACCTTGTAACTTTGCAGTATAATTTAAAATATCAAGCTAGCGCGATTTCGCGCGAAACTTTTATGAGAACCCTAGGATGTTGGAAAGTTCCATTTCTCAGGATTTCGGGCCATTCTGAAGTCGTTAGCTAATTTTTTGGCCGAGCGGGCTAATTTTTTGAGGTCCATTTCCCAAAATATTGCACCGTTCTGCCAAAAAATTAGCTAATGACTTTAGAATGGCCCAAAATCCTGAGAAATGGAACTTCCCAACATCCTAGGGTTCTCATAAAAGTTTCGCGCGAAATCACGCTAGTTTGATATTTTGAATTACACTGCAAAGTTACAAGGTTCCCCGTATCAGTTAACCCCTTTCCAGTCTTTGGAAAAATCTGAAAATTTTCTCTGATATAGATCTTTTAAAATAACTACAGTCTCTTTTTTGCAATTTGGCAAAATCTAGCTCTAGCTATTTTTTATAAATTCATGAAAAACTGTCTAATTAAGTTTTCATTTTTAGCGACAGGAATTTTTTTTTTTTGGCAATGATACCAACCGCTACTAAGTGTGGCGGTTGGGGGTTTTCTCATCCTTTTCATTGTCCTTTTTATTATATATATATGAGAACCGTCCTTTTTATTATATATATGTCATTTTATTATTATATATATATATATATATATATATATATATATATATATATATATATATATATATATATATATATATATATATATATATGAGAACCGTCCTTTTTATTATATATGTCCTTTTTTATTATATATACATGAGAACCAGACAAAAAAATAAAATGCAAGCAACCGCAACAAAGTGTTGCGGTTGGGGGCAGTAACCAACCGCTACACTTTGTTGCGGTTGGGTGTTGCGGTTGAGATTTTTTCATCTCGCAGGGCATCTGAGCCATCCACGAGTACACGTGGACAGCTAAATTTATGGTGGAGAAATAACAATTTCTCCACCGGTAGACAGGGATCGGCTCCCATATATATATATATATATATATATATATATATATATATATATATATATATATATATATATATATATATATATATATATATATATATATATATATATATAACCTACATACTATAGAGGAGCCGTCCCCAAATTTTCATTTCATCTGAAACTCGGTAGATAAAGAGAGACAAAGAGAACGAGAAAGAGAGAAGGATTACTCGGGCGATCAAATTTTCGGTAAGCTTTTTCTTAGTTTTCTTGTTCATTTATGATTATGGGATTAGGGGGATAAGGGAGATCTCCGTGAGGGGTATGGCTATGGGTGTGTTGAGAAGTCATAGCCATGGTGGCTGTGACTGGGTGCTCGTGATCAGTGGGTATAGGGGTAGGAGATGGGTCAGTATATGTGTGTTTTATGTGAGAAATGGGCTACGTTTGCTTGGTGTAGTGTGTGTGTGTAAGGGGCAAAGAGGGCCGTGGGGTGAGGGTTCTCTGTGGGTTTTGTGGCTGCCGAAGAGGTGGGTATGGGTTATTGCATGAGTGAGTTGTGTGAGTGAATGTGTGTTATGTGTGTAACTGTGTGTGTGCGTGGTGTGTGAAGTGAAACAGGGCTACAAAACAGCCTATAAGTAAATGTTGTGCGTGTGTTTTTGTGAGAGGTTTAGTGTGAGTGCAGGTGCATTTTTCTGAGTGTAGTGTGTGTGGTGTACATATATACAAGTAGGTGCAGTGTGGTGGCAAGCATATGTGCCTGTGTGAATGAGTGGGTATGTGGGTTTGCAAGGAGAAGAGATCAGAGAGACAGTAGTGGAAGGGTTGAAAATGGGTGTGGGCTGCTGTGCAGCCGTGGGTATGTATATTGTCAATTTGGTGTGTGAGTTGTATATATATAAAAGTGTATAAGGCATGCAAGTATTATGGGTGTTGAAAAAGAAAAGTGGGAGTGGGAGAGAAACCCCACTACCGTAGGACAGTGGGTGTAAGCACAGCCATTGAGAGGTGAAGGAGAAGCTGCCGTGGTTGGGTACATGTGACGTGAACTGGGTATTGCATATGTCTTGTGTGTATTGTATGCATGTGTGTCTATAGTATGTGTATAAGTGTGGGAGAAGGTGACTAAAAGAAAGGGGAAGGAGAGAGGAACATGCAGTGGGTGTGAGGGAAAGGTGACGAGTGCTGTGGTGAGATAGGGTAGGTGTGTGTGCAATATTTATATATGGGTGTGGCTGTGCAGTGTGTTTTGTATGAGAGGGTGTTGTGTTGTGAGCGTATATTGTATTGTGTGTGTTGGATGATATTGTTGGTGTGTGCTTGTGCTTGTGCTTGGGGGTAAGCAGGTAAGTCAACAGGTTACTTAGTGGGTGGGTTATGCTGTGCAATGAGGGTGTGCATGTATATTGTGTGTGGGTGCGAGCTGGGTGCATGGGTATGGGTGCATGGGTATGTATACAGGTGAGTGTATTTCTGGGTATCAGATATCGTTAGGTTCGTTACGTGCGTTGAATATTGTATAGTGAAAATTAGCACGTGAAAATTTCAAGTATAGTACCTTAGATTATATTAAAAATTCTGGTTAAAATTTTAAATTTTAGTAATAAGTAGGGTAATGATATTTTTGGGGACCTTCAGTGACAAATTGGTGAAGTGAGTGATGCAATAACCTATTAATAAATTTCTCTAACACGTAAAATGTCGTAAGTAGTTATTGTGTCTTTTCTTTGACAATAATAGAAAGCTGGAAAAAAAATTAAATTAACTAATGAAAATTGGAAAACTTTTATGAAAAATTTTCAAGCTAGGTTTTTGTTTGGTATATATATTAAAGGGCTAATTACACTTATGTCCCTGAGGTTAGGGGTAATTACAGTTAAGGACACAAAGTTTCAAAATGTAACATTCCGTGACCAAAAGTGTTTCAAATGTATCACCCGTGTCCATCCGTCAGGGTTCCGTCCAAAAAGTGTACTTTTTTTATGATGTCATCGATACGTATTTTTAAAATGACAATGCTACCCCTTATACTGTATGTATTGTATATTTTTTAAAATTTTTTTTATATTAAGATATCAAGCCTTAATTAAAGATCAAGGTAATTCAATAGGGTTTCAATCTACCAATTAGGGTTTCAAAACCCTAATTTACAAACCCTAATTTTCAAAACCAATTAGGGCTTCAATTCATCTTCAATTCAATTCAATCTTCAACTCAATTAGGGTTTTAATCTACCAATTAGGGTTTCAAAACCCTAACTTACAAACCCTAATTTTCAAAACCAATTAGGGCTTCAATTCATCTTCAATTCAATCTGCAATTCAATTCAATCTTCAACTCAATTAGGGTTTCAATCTACCAATTAGGGTTTCAAAACCCTAATTTACAAACCCTAATTTTCAAAACCAATTAGGGCTTCAATTCAATCTTCAATTCAATTCAATCTTCAACTCAATCTGTATTTTGGTATTCAATCTTCAATTCAATTCACCCGCCGAAAGTCGGGGTGCAGCGCCGGGGACGGGGGAGGAAGGTCGGGGTGTAGAGCCGGGGATGGGGGAGGAAGATGGGTTGCAGCGCAGACGGGGATGGGGGAGGAAGATGCTTCATCGAGCCTCTGCGAGCATCGCGCCAAAGCCACAGTGCTGCTACACCACTGCAACTGCCGAAGCCACCGTGCTGCTACACCACTGCAGCGGGCGATCAACTCCGGCGCTCCTTTCGATCGACCAGTGAAGGAGACGCTGGCGACGGGGAAGGGGGAGGGGGAGGGGGAGGGTGGGGGCGACGGGGAAGGGGAAGGGGAAGGGGTAGGGTAGGGGCGACGGGGAAGGGAAATGGGTAGGGTGGGGGCGACGAGGAGGGGGAAAGGGTAGGGGAGGCACAGGCGAGTGGGGGGGGGGAGACAATGAAAATTAGGGTTTCATGTGGTCCCAGGGGCAAATCAGGATTTCAACTTTTATTTAGGGGCAACTTGGTCTTTTTGTCAGAACCGTTAAGTATTTTGGTATTCAGTTTGTCAATGGACATAAGTGTTACATTTTGAAACTTTGTGTCCTCGCGTGTAATTACTCTCAAACCTCAGGGACATAGGTGTAATTAGCCCTATATTAAACCTTACGGGGTCAGCCAACACTAGAATTCACAAACCATCTGGAAAACGGCTGAGCATAGTACTAGAGTGAGGAAGAAAGCTTGGCAATAGATTTTCCGGCGAACCTTCTCGGTAAGAATTCTACACATTCATTACATTCGTATCTACATGCGTGTATATAGGCCATACATAGATACATAAATAATTGAATTGATGAAGACAAGTGAGTTTTGAATTATGCTATAAGGTATTAGTGATTTAGAAGGAGAAACAGCCGGGGAGGGGCTGCCATGGACGCCGAGAATTATCATAAAAAGGCTGTTGCGCATAGGAGCGACAACGATAGTCGTGTCATTGGGATGGGCCATGAGCAGGCAGCCATGACTGCCACGGGATGGAGGTGCTAATGGTTGAAATATGTTGCGTAATGTGTCGTGTGCATATGTGTGTGTTTTTGTGTAACTGTGTGCGATGTGTGTGTGTGTGGCTGTGTCAAGTGAAGGAGGGGCTGCCAAAACAGCCCCATATGTGTGTGTTTGGATGCATGAATGTCTGTTTATGCAGTGCATGTGTGTGTGTTACGTGTATTTGTGTGAAGACATGGCTGCCAAGGCAGCCATATATGTGTGTGTGTGTGTGTGTTAAAACAGGTAAACAGGTAAGTGAAGCTGCCATGGTGTAGACTCATGTAAGTGATGCCATATAGATAAGTAGGTTGTTGTGAGCCGTGTGAGAAAGTGGGGGGTGGGCCTTGGTTGTGTGTTGTGCATTTTATTTGTAGAAATATATACATGAAGGTGTATTATGAAAGAATAGTGTAAGAATATGTATATATAACATGTGTGTAACTGATATGCATAATGGGTATTGTGTGTGAGGTGGTCTCGGATAAGAGCTCTGTTGGATGTTTATGAAGAAGAAGAGGTGCATAGAGAGAGGGAAAGGTTTTGTTTTAAAATTTGACTCAAAAGTGTCGCTAAAGAGAATCCTTTTTAGGCAGTCTTCCTTCCTAATTTTTAAGATATATCTAAAAATTTATTTGAACAAAACTCAAAAGAGAAACTCATATTATTTTTGCAAGATCTACACACAGGAAAAATTTTAGATTTTTCTGAACTCGGAAAGCGTGCTAACATTATCCGAACAAGAAATTTTGGTGTATTTTAAAATAGTAAATTAAGTTATTAAATTTATACTTTTACAATAGTCTTATGTAGTTACGATGGATTATATTATAGAAGTTTCAAAAGTTTTGAAAGTTTTTTGCTATTTTTAACATTATTAGCGGCGTAGCACTCAATCGGATATCGCGTAACGCTTTACTATTATAATAATTTATTAAATTATTTTTAAAGATCTCTTCTAAATAGATTTAGACAAAGTACAAAACTAAAACTTCCCTTATTTTTGTCAAACCTTCGACGTGGAATTTTCTGGTCATGGAAGCTGTCTCGAACAATTCTATTTTTAAAACAAGTTTTTGAATTATTTAGTATAGTAAACAAAAGTATTTTTAGCCTACAATTTTACAGTGATCTAAAATTACTGTGATGCTTGTGTGTCTGAAATTTCATGACATTCCAGTGTCATTTGATATATTTTTGAAACATGAACATTAG
Organism: Escallonia herrerae; assembly: GCA_033070095.1. Lineage (NCBI taxonomy): Eukaryota > Viridiplantae > Streptophyta > Magnoliopsida > Escalloniales > Escalloniaceae > Escallonia > Escallonia herrerae. The sequence continues at coordinate 526,546 of JAVXUP010000250.1, read as the reverse complement.
CACTCAATTTAATGAGCAGTTTAGGGTTTTGAGTGAAAAATTCCCAGAACGACCATTCTTGTCTGAAAAACCCACCAATGGTTTAAAAAGATTCTTTTGGGTTATATTTTAGGTGGGTAATGATATGTTAGGCATCGGGGGTGGATAGGTAATTTTACAGAAGTCGAGGGCGGTTTGATAATTTCACTCACTTGAGAGAAACTTAATGCTTAGTTATACTCGAACAACAAAGAATAACATCGGTGTAAATTTTATATAGGTTTCGATAGACAAGAGCTAGGACCAGCATTTGAGCAAATACCAGAAGTAGTTATTGAGCGAGGTAAGTACCCTCCCATATTCCTCCTTATACCTTATTTAAAAATTTTATATATTGTATACATCCTCTCAGTCAAATGAAAGCTTTGAAGTACTTTTACTGTCCTGTGTTTGTGTTAAATCGTTTAATGAAAATTGAAATGAAATGCCATGGAATTGTTGTGTGAGTAAATGAACCATGTTCTGTACATGCGAAATGAGATGATAATTTGACTGAGTTACTGTGCCTCATATCTATGAGGGAAATTGGATTCTGGGTCCTAGTCAACGGGACCATACGTTGACACACAGTACTGTTGCACCGTGGTTCGCGCTTGCGTCCACATTTTGTTATCCCGAGTGGAGGAGGGATTTTGGGTCCTAGTCAGTGGGACCATACGTTGACCGCAGTATACCATGTTATAATTCACTGTGATAGGTCTTGATGAATCTTTTGGTGATTATATTCTATTTCGAGAATTCTTTTGCTGCAAGTACATATATGTACGTAGATATGTTGAGTTAAATTTTATATTTGTGACATTAATTCCAAATTTTGAAAAACCATGGCATGTTTGAAATTCTCAAATCTATTTTAGGGATATGGCATGTGTATTTATTGGCCCCCCAGCTCACCCCTTTTTATAAATGTTTTCAGGTGATCACCTAAATGAACATGAGTAATATAAGGGTAATGAGAATGAAGCCGCATGAGATGCTCATTAGGAAGTTGATTTAAGTTCCTTGAGAAATTGTAAACTGCTAATTTATTTCTAGAATTGTTCATAGATTAAATCCATGAGGTTTCTTTTAAATAAATTATATCAGTCATTATGGAGGAATTCAGTAGAGATAATTTTGGAAAGATTTGTAGGGACCTTTTTAGAAGTCATATTATGGTGTTAGTTAATGCATGACTCTAGAATTGTGTATATGTTTAAATAAGGCCTGGCAAAATCTAAAATAGTTGTCTTAATGGGTCTGTGGCCGGTCATGGATCTAGCTCACAGGTCTACTCTTGGGTTTAGGTCGTGACATGTTTATTGACTCAATCATCGTAAAATATTTTTAATTCTATTTATTACTTCACAATGTTGACATGAGCTAGTAATCTGGAAGTTATAAGGATGGTCTGTTGGTTGGGTTAAACTAGTACCTAAATGGACTAGTCAGTGTACATGTGTATATGTAAAGCGTATCGAACATTACCAGGGTGGCTTTGTTATAGTGTACTGCTCATGTTCAATGTTTCTTATTTCTATTTTATTAAAGTGTTTTGAAATGACTATTGATTTAAAGGATCTAGTTGATACTCATCCCTATGTTTATATTGAAATGATCTAGTTTTATTTGAAAACCCTTTTAAAATTATCATTTGATTGTACATAGAAAATTATTTGAATCGCTCTATTTCTCTGTTATAAAAGTTGTTATTTGGCTTAAATGTAAAATTGTCTGTATTGTTTTCTTGTTTTTAAATGATTGATCAAACTTACTGGGCTTTCAGAAGCTCGCTCTCCTTTGACTTCCTTTCTGCGTGCAGTAACCAGCGTTAGATTACATGACATAGGACTAGAGGCAAGAGAGCTAGTGAATTTAAGTTAGTGTTGCTCTTTCAAACCCCCTACGTGGGTGAACCTCTATAGTTCATTATCAGATTTAATTTTAGTTTATCAATCATGATTGTGCACCTAGAATAATACATGAATTGATGGTTAGTTGCTCTGACAGATTGATGGTATTATTTGGTTAAGTTTTGAGGATGTTATTGTCTTAGCGTGAATGATCAAGTGAGTGTTAACGTTCTGAAAATTTTAGGGATGTTATATAGGGGGTAAATAATATTTACTGCAGCTCAAGTAGGATGTTAGAACTTTAGCTCTTAAGAGCTAAGTCTTTAGAATTTCGTCCAAGCAGCCATTAGGAATCGTCTTTGGAAAGACGAATCATGGGATCTTGAGATCCTTTAGAAGATGTGCCCCATGGTAGCCTCTCTGCTGTAATACCCTGAAAATTCTTTTTATCTTGTGCTTAATTATTATTTTAAATAAATATGTTTGTGGTCTTTTGATAATAAGAAAGTGGGTTTTTGCTTCGAAATAAAAAGATTTTTGTGTTTCTAAGCTACTGAAATTTTCTGTCGGCTAAAACGTTTTTAGCTGATTAAAAAGTTTTCGGTCAACTAAAAAGTTTTCGGCAAACTAAAGTTACTGAAGTTTTCGGTCGCATTAAAAAAAATTGAAGTATTTTTGCGTCTGCTGGATTCGGTTGAAGGCAAAGTCTTTTCCTTCGAATGAAAACTTCAAATTTTTATGTTCCATATAAATAGACTCCTTACTTCCTTTCATGCCTTTTTAGGTTCTTTGTTTCTTTTGCTCCCTAGTTCTTTTCCTTTTCGGGGGAGAGAGAGAGAGAGAGCGAGATAGAGAGAGACAGAGACAGAGAGAGTAGAAGGCTTGGGAAGATCCTTTGGCATTAAGGTGGTGCTTTGAGGTTTTCTTGTTCAAAAGCTTTTGAGGTAAGGGATTTTATCGCTTTTTGCTGTGGGAAAGTATTTTCGAAATCCAATAGCTTATGCTTTATCCAATACAGTTCATCTTCATTGGTTCACTATTAGTTTGTTTAACTTTTGCTCTCATTTATAATATTGTGTACCTTCCTCCATTTGAGCCTTGATGAGCACACCTTTGCATTTGTACATTTTGTGACCGTCAATTTAGGATTGACATTGATTATGTTGAACAACTCTCAAATTGAGAGGGTCCTTTGGACATATGTTTGTTATGCTAGTGAGCCAAAGACTCCTAGTACGCTCCGGAGCACACGTTTGATGTTTGTATGTTTGGTTCGACATTTTGGGTCTTATGACCAACATAGTCTTCGTATGTTTGTAGCATACCCGACATATAATTGACATGTGTTTTGGGTCAAATGCTTAAATTTGTTGCTTCTTTCCGTTTAATATTGCCATTTGTTTTTGTTAGATTTGCTTGAGATCTTGCTATTCATGCTACCTTACCGGGCTATTTGAGCTCACCCCTATTTCTCTCCTACCTTACATTTGCCACAGGTGGCGAAAGTGACAATTGAATGTTATGGCAGCCTTGAAGACCTTTGCCTTTTTGCTTATCATTGAATATTTGCATTCGTACTATGGAAATCTTACCCGTTTAGGGGTCATTGAATGTAAATGTATTGGATCATTAGTTTTGCCACTGCACATAGATTTCTTTTGTAAGGAAATATTTTGGAAACATGTTGTAGTAAACTCTTGTTATGTATGGGAATATTTTATGTTTGGAGGCTTTTAGTGCTCTGTTTATACCGTTGCTTTTAGAACCGTAGCGGTATATTTATAAGTTTGTTGTTAGTCACGGCCTCCCATTTTGTGGCGTGATAGGGTTGGTATCAGAGCTTAGGTTTGTGATTCTGTAGACCCGTGTGAGCAGCCTAGGTCTAAGGCATTGCGAGATTTATTTTGATTTCGCGTTTATCTTTTATACGTTGTAGTCTTATGCAGTTTCATTTGATGTGTTAGGTGTACTACGCTTTAATTGTAACGCAAACGATCCTCCCGAACCACCCCCGAATGACGGAGTTGCTGAAGCTATTGTACGAGGATTTCAGAACTTGGCGAACCTAATTGCCGGAGGTAACGGGGTACCGCTGCACCAAAATTAGAATGATGGTGTTAAAACCAGAGACGTGGAGAAATTCAAAAAGTTAGTTCCCGCTTTTAGAGGGGAATCCGATCCAGAGAAGGCTGTGTAGGTCCCTAAATACACCTAGAGAGGGGTGAATCGGTGTTTTACAGCTTTGAGTATAAATTTAAAAATGAGATTTCAAAGTAATGACAGATATAACGGTAATAGATTTAACACAGATTTATACTGGTTCGGCCCCACCAGTCTACATCCAGTTCTCGAGCACTCCACACAAGGGGTCTCTACTCGAGCCTTTCACTAAACCAGCTAGCTTCAGGTGCTAGCTCAAACCGCAGTACAATGACCGAAACCCTTCCAAGGTTTCCAATAGTTTACAAATGAAAAGAGATTTACAATTCGAATACAACAAACAAACTCCTCCTTGATGTTACAATGAAAACTAAGACTAAGCCTGCTTAGGTGGGAAGATTTATATTCTTTCAAGAACCAAACCAAGAAGCTTACAATGAACTATCTCAAAGGTAAACTCACTCAATAGATAATAGATAAGAATAAGAAATCAAGATGAGAGAGTTTTTTCGAGAGAGAAAAATTCGCGCAAGAGAAATTTAAAATGCTCTCGAGGACCCCTTTTTATACAAGTAACAGAAGTGAACCGTTAGGAAGGGAAAGCCCAAAAAAGAAGGATTTGACTAAAACAAGAGAATGAGTCGACTAAAAGTTTTGCTTCGATTAAAAGATTTGGCTTCGACTAAAAGTTTTGACTTCGACTAAAACATTTTGACTTCGACTAAAATATTTGACTTCGACTAAAAGTTTTGGCTTAGACAAAAAGTTTTGGCTTCGACTAAAACATTTGGCTTCGATTAAAACATTTGGCTTCAACTAAAACATTTGACTTCGACTAAAAGTTTTGGCTTCGACTATTTTGACTTCTACTAAAACATTTGACTTCGACTAAAAGTTTTGGTTTCGACTAAAAGATTTTGGCTTCGACTAAAAGATTTGACTTCGACAAAAAGTTTTGGCTTCGACTAAAACATTTTGACTTCGACTAAAACATTTGACTTCGACTAAAAGTTTTGGCTCTTTACTAAAATTTTTGTCAGATCTTTTAAGAAAGACTTAGAAATGCTAACAAGGAAAAAATAGACTTCAGGTTCTTGCATCTTCAATGTAGTCCAAGTCTTTAAATCCCGAGTCCAAGTCTAGGTTCAAGCTTTGTCCATGTCAAGATCTCGTCTTTGTTTGATTAAGATAAATCCTGAAATGTTTATCTTAATAATGTTGTCAGATTAATGTTAGAGATAATAAGTCTGGAATCATCAAAATCAATAAGTCAACAATCTCCCCCTTTTTTATGATGACAATATTAGTTCTAACATTATAAAGACATACTCTCCCTTTATCAGTTAACATTCACACAAGGAGATAACTTAAAGAGCATCTTTTAATATTTAACAAAATAATTAATAAAGATGCATACAAAGAATGATCAATTAGTACTCGTTCTCCCCCTTGGTCAAATCAAAAAGAGGGGCAGCTAAGCAAAAGAATAAAAAAAAATGCTAAGGCCGACGGCGGTGAGTACCCTGGGCAGAGGAAGAGGGATCAGCGGGCGACGGAGCAGATCGATGAGCACCGTGCGCAGAAGAGGAGAAAGGTCACTTAGACTAGGTTTGCGGGTTCGAGAAATGGACGGGTAGCCTAAAAGAGTTTGTGTTTGTTAGAGGGGAGTAAAGGAGCTGGTGGTACACCACGTGTTTACGATGAAAACAAGGGTAGAGGATTGATTGGTAAAACCGAGTATGTGGGCTAAGGTGGTGGCATCGAGACAGATGTGGACCCCATTCACATATGTGGTAAAAAAGGTAGGTGATTGAACAGTAAAATGCATGTTGGAGTAGAACATGCGAACAAGAGCAGGGTAATAAATGAAAGGTGGAGAGAGAATGGAGAGACAACCCATTCGCTCAAAAAGGCCTATAAGACCAAGTTGAGTCATTAGATTGACATCACTTGGACGACCGGGGACGACCTCCCGATTTACAAAATTTGTATAGTAGGTGATTTGGTCGTTGACAGAAAGAAAGAAATGGGAAATGTGAAGTATATCGGAAGGGAAATTATAGGGGTAGGTAGGGGTGGACAGGTTAGTGGAGGAGCAGATGAAGAAGAGGCAACAGGTGGAGGAGGAGGAGTAGGAACAACAGTACCTAAAGATGATGGAGTAGCAACGGCGGAGGGACAGGTGCAGAGGACGATGGACGGGGAGCAGCAGTTGATGTTTGACGAGTGCGACGGCAGGAGGATGGCAGTGGTGGAGCAACAGCACGTCGGATTCATCGTCAGAGTCGATGACAAGACGAAGCCGACTACGAGGGCATGGATTGGAGTCCATGTGGGTCCTTGGAGTGACAGGTGGACTAGAGAGAGAACAAGAGTAAGAGTCTATGAAAACGAAAGATAAACAGTGAAAAAGAAAGGGAACAGGAAAAAGTTAAAGTGAAAAAGGGGGGGACTATATAAAGGCAACAAACTTTTAGTCGACTGAAAGAGGTCAGAGACCAAGGAGAGAAAAGAAAAAAAATGACTTTTGAAGCATCGAAGGAACAAAAATGAACAGTCAAAGAGAAAGATTTCGGTAACAAAAAAATTTAGCTAAGATCACACATTCCTAAACGACGACGAAAAGAACAGAAAGAGGATTCAGCTAAGGGTTTTGTAAAGATATCTGCGAGCTGATCTTCAGAGCCAACTTTCCTGAGTTCTATTAATCCTTTATGAACATTGTCTCGAAGAAAGTGGTGACGAATATCGATGTGCTTAGTCCGCGAGTGTTGAACATGATTTTTACTAATATCAATAGCACTGCTACTGTCGCACATAATAGGAATACGATCTATTTTGACGCCGAAATCTCGCAAGGTTTGACGCATTCATAGTATTTGGGCACAACAACTTCTAGCAGCAACATATTTTGCCTCAGCTGTGGAGAGAGCCACAGACGTTGGTTTCTTACTGTGCCAGGACACTAAAGCATCTCCAAGGAATTACAAGTGCCACTAGTACTCTTGCGATCAACAAGACATCCCGCATAATCAGAATCTGAAAAACCTACTAGATCTAGCGATGAGTTTCGTGGATACCAAAGTCCTAGTTTTAAAGTCCCAGAAAGGTATTTAAAAATATGTTTAACTGCAGAAAGATGAGATTCTTTGGGGCAAGCTTGAAAACGGGCACAAATACATACACTAAACATTATGTCAGGTCTAGAAGCAGTAAGATAGAGCAAACTACCAATCATGCCACAGTAAAGTTTGTCATCTACATCTTTACCATTTTCATCTTTGACAAGATTAATGCTAGGAGAAATAGGGGTCCCTCTAGATTTAGCATTATCCAAGCCAAACCATTTCAAAAGCTCTCGTCTGTACTTGGATTGGCTTTTAAAAATTCCTTCTATTGACTGCTTGATTTGAAGTCCAAGGAAGAAGGTAAGTTCTCCCATCATGCTCATCTCAAATTCCCTGCGCATACTCTCAATAAACTCTTGGCATAGATCATTGTTAGTGGCACCAAAAATAATGTCATCAACATAAACTTGAACTATCAAAATGTGCGAATTACAAATTTTAGTAAAAAGAGTAGTATCGACTTTGCCACGAGAGAATCCATGATCAATGAGGAAGCTGCTCAGAAGATCGTACCAAGCTCGAGGAGCTTGTTTAAGACTGTACAAAGCCTTTTTCAGCTTAAAGACATGATTGGGGTATTTTTCATTTTCAAAATCAGGAGGTTGTTTAACGAACACTTCCTCCTGTATTACCCCATTCAAGAAAGCACTTTTCACGTCCATTTGAAAAAGTTTAAAGTCCATATGACATGAAAATGCCAAAAGCATTCAGATAGCTTCAAGTCGAGCAACTGGGGCAAATGTTTCATAAAAATCAACCCCTTCGACTTGATTGTATCCTTGAGCAACTAGTCTAGCCTTGTTACGAACAATATGGCCATTTTCATCAAGTTTGTTTCGAAAAACCCACTTTGTTCCAATGACCTTTTGTTGAACAGGAGCCGGAACTAGTGACCAAACATCGCTTCTCTCAACTTGATTCAATTCATCTTGCATGGCAAGAATCCACTCAGAATCGTTTAGAGCCTCTAAAGTGTTTTTGGGCTCTATTTGAGAAAGAAAAGCAAAATCCGCGAAAAAAGATTTACCGTAGATCGTGTTGTAACTCCGCGTTCCACATTACCGATGACTTGTTCTAATGGATGACTGGAGGAGTATCTCCAGTTTTTTGGAAGAGGCAGAGTCTTGTTACTATTATTGTGATAAGATGTTGAATACTCCCCCTCAGTTGAGGAAACATCAAGTTTGTTGTCCAAGTCCAGGGAGAGTTCTTCACTGTCATCACCTGCATTCTTACTTGGTTTTTCAACGTTAGATTCTTCAAATACTACATGCATAGATTCTTCAACTGTCATAGTTCTACGGTTATAGATTCTATATGCTCTACTTTTTAATGAATAACCAAGAAATATTCCCTCGTCAGATTTCGCATCGAACTTTCCTAAGTTCTCATGATTGTTCAAAATAAAGCATTTGCAACCGAAAATCTTGAAATAATTGATTTTTGGTTTTCGATTTGAGAACAGTTCGTAAGGTGTTTATCAAGAATTGGTCTGATGAGTACTATGTTCAACACCAACAGGAAGAGCTGACGGCTTCGGCCCAAATATAGTTTGGCAGAGAGTTTTCATGAAGCATGGTTCTGGCCATTTTTTGCAGAGTACGATTCTTTCTCTCTACAACCCCATTTTGTTAGGGTGTTCGAAGAACAGAAAACTCATGTGAAATGCCATTTTGAATACAAAAAGGAATAAAATCTTTTTCAAATTTACCGCCATGATCACTTCAATTTTTTACAAGCTTCAACTCCTTCTCATTTTGAAGTTGCTTAACAAGACTGAAGAACTTTTCAAACGCTTCATCTTTATGAGTTAGAAAAAGAACCTACGTGTATCTGGAGAAATTGTCAACAATGACAAATGCATAAAATTTTCCACCTAGGCTGGCATTTCTCATAGGGAAAAAAAGATCTAAATGAAGGAGTTGAAGAGGGCGAGAGGTGGAAACATTTTTGGCTTGAAAAGAGATTTTTGACTGTTTACCATATTGACATGCATCACAAACTTTATCCTTGATAAACCTTAGTTTTGATAAGCCTCTGACAAGGTCTTTTGAGAGAAGTTTCTTGATTAGATCCATGTGAACATGACCTAATCTACGATGCCACAACCAAATATCATTATGCTGAACAGAAAGACACACTTCATGAGAAGAGTCAGAAGCATCAAAAGATAGAGTATAGATATTACCATCTCTCTTACCAACCAAGGTACCTCCATCTAAGGCACGACTGATAAGGCATTGATCACCTTCGAACTGAACTTTGTGTCCACTATCGATTAGTTGACTGATACTTATCAAATTGAACTTCAAACCATCAACCAAGGATACGTTATCGATTGAAATAGAACCGGTGCCAATTTTACCTTTACCGATGATCTTTCCATTTGAGTTGTCTCCAAAGGTAACAAGTCCTCTATTCTTCAGGGTGATATGTGAGAAAAGAGAGCGATCACCTGTCATATGCCTTGAACATCCGCTGTTGAGAATCCATTTGTTGTAATCCACCCTTGCTTTCAAGCATACCTACAACAGATTCTGGTTTCGTTCCTTTAGGTACCCACACTTTCTTGGGTCCTGGAAGATTAGATAAACAAGATTTTGGCACCCAAACATGTTTCATATTATTCTTTGTAATATAAGAGAATGACTGTTTTTTTAACAACATTAAGAGGACAATTTTTAACTAAGTGTCCTTTCTTGTGACATACTGTACAGAGTATGAATGGAGAGCAGGAAGCTAAATTTTTGTAATCCTTTTGCTTCTTTGAAGGATCGTAACCGATTTCACTTTTCACAAAAACACACCTTTGTCTTCCCAAAAGAATATCCAAGTTTTCTTTTCCTTAGGTAAATTTTGAAAGAGTAAAATTCAGATTTTCAATCTCCTTTTGTAAATTCATTTTTTGTGTAGAAATATTTTTCAGTTGAGATTTTAAGGATTCATTTTCAACTGGATCTTTTACTCATCTAAAAGATTAGATTTTAGAAGACAAAAGAGAATTTTCTTTCTTAAAAGCGTTCAGATTATTTTCTAAGGAAACATTTTCAGAAATATAAAATTCAATCTTTTCTTGCAATTCTTCCTTTTCACCTTCTAACTCTTCAACATTACTTATCAAAGAAAGCGCCTTATTTTTTAGATTAGCATTTTTTGCTTTTAACTTTTCATAGTTTTCACTGAGTTCGAGAAAAGCTGACTTAAGTTCATTATAATGATTTTCAGAGATTACCTTGGAATCATCATCTTTGGCCATGAAGCAAAGTTGAGCTACGTCATCATCTTCACTAAATTATTTGTCACTTTCATTAGAGTCATCCCAAGTCAGCAGAGCTTTTCTGGACTTGAACTTTTTTTCTTTGAAGTCTCGACTGTTGCTGCTTGCGTTCTGGAGTTGTGGACAATATTTTTTGATGTGCCCAGTTCTACCCATTCATAGCAGGCATCAGGATTTTCCTTTACAATCCAATCACTGTTATTTCTTTGATGTGATTGGTTTGTAGGATTTCTCCTAATCTTCCTATCTCGCTTGCTTGCGAGAAATTTCTTGAACTTTCGAGTGATGAGAGCCATTACAGGATCAGAATCGTCGCTGCTCTCTGTAGGTTCATGAGAGGTCTCAGCTTTAAGAGGTAAGTCTTTCTTCTTGGAGGTGGTTTCTTCTTCGTCATGAATTTTCATTGTAATTTCATGAGTCATTAGATAACCCACCAATTCTTCAAGCTTCAGCACATTCAAGTCATTTGCCTCTTGAATAGCTGTGAGTTTTGCTTCCCATCTCTTTGGAAGAGATCTGAGAACTTTTCAGACAACTTCCTTTTCTGGGTAGATTTTACCCAAAAGCTTCAGTCCATTTATAATGAGTGTGAATCATCTTATGGACTCGTGCTCCTTCATCTTGAAGGCCTCATACTGCTGGACCAACATGTTGATCTTGGTCTCTTTTACTTGATTTGTTCCTTCATGAGTAACCTCCAACGCCTCTACATTTCTCTAGCTGTCTCACATGCTGAGACTCGATTGTACTCGTTCATGTCAAGGCCACAGCTGATAATGTTCTTAGCTTTATCATCCATGGAGAAAAGCTGTGCCTCATGATTGTCCATTTCAAGAATTCCTTTCGAAATCTTGGTTCCATCCGGTCCATCCTTCATAGGAATTATAGGACCATTTTCAACAACATAGCATACATGTGTATCCTGCCTCAGAAAATTCCTCATGCGATTTTTCCAGTAGCTGTAGTTGTCATTCTTCAACAAGAGTGGCCTGGTGGTTGCTGATCCTTCTTCCATAACGCAATCTTTAGCTCTTGACAATTAAGTCACAGAAAAATACCAGAGCACACGGCTCTGATACCACTTGTAGGTCCCTAAATACACCTAGAGGGGGGTGAATAGGTGTTTTACAACTTTGAGTATAAATTAAAAAATGAGATTACAAAGTAATGACAGATATAATGGTACTAGATTTAACACAGATTTATACTGGTTCGGCCCCACCAGCCTACGTCCAGACCTTGAGCACTCCACACAAGGGAGACCTACTCGAGCCTTTCACTAAACCAGCTAGCTTCGGGTGCTAGCTCAAACTACAGTTCAATTTTCGAAACCCCTCCAAGGTTTGCAATAGTTTACAAATGAAAAGAGATTTACAATTTGAATACAACAAACAAACTCCTCCGTGAGCAGATGTTACAATGAAAACTAAGACTAAGCCTTCTTAGGTGGGAAGATCTATATTTTTCAAGAATCAAACCAAGAAGCTTACAATGAACTATCTCAAAGGTAAACACACTCAATAGAGAATAGATGAGAATAAGAAATCAAGATAAGTGAGTTTTTTCGAGAGAGAAAAAATTCGTGCAAGAGAAATTTAAAATGCTCTCGAGGACCCCTTTTTATACAAATAACAGAAGTGAACTGTTAGGAAGGGAAAGCCCAAAAAAGTTTTAGATTCGACTAAAAGTTTTGGCTTCGACTAAAACATTTGGCTTCGACTAAAACATTTGACTTTGACTAAAACATTTTGACTTCGACTAAAACATTTGACTTCGACTAAAAGTTTTGGTTTCGACTAAAAGATTTTGGCTTCGACTAAAAGATTTGATTTCGACTAAAAGTTTTGGCTTTGACTAAAACATTTTGACTTCGAATAAAACATTTGACTTCGACTAAATTTTTTGGCTCTTTACTAGAATTTATGTTAGATCTTTTAAGAAAGACTTAGAAATGCTAACAAGGAAAAATAGACTTCAGGTTCTTGCATCTTCAATGTAGTCCAAGTCTTTAAATCCCGACTCCAAGTCCAGGTTCAAGCTTTGTCCATGTCAAGATCTCGTCTTTGTTTGATTAAGATAAATCCTGAAATGTTTATCTTAATAATGTTGTCAGATTAATGTTAGAGATAAAAAGTCTGGAATCATCAAAATCAATAAGTCAACAGGCTGAAGCGTGGGTGAACCAGAATGAGAAGGTGTTCGACTTTTGGGACTGCAGTGACGAACAAAAGGTGGCATCTGCTATTTTCATGTTAGAAGATGAGGATGACCATGGGTGGAAGATGGTCAAACACACGCAAAGAATTAGCGCCAATCATCCCATGACTTGGGAACGATTTAAAGGTATTTTCTTTGAAAAGTATTTTTTTCAAAATGTAAAAGATCAGAAAGAGGAAGAATTTTAAAAGCTCGTATAGAATGATATGTCAGTAGCCCAATATGAGGCGAAGTTCACCTCATTGTCAAGATATGCCCTGCATCTTGTTGACACCAAAAATCGTAAAGCAAGAAGGTTCGAGAAAGGATTAAAGCGCGGCATCAAGAATAGATTATTGGCTTTGAAACTTCCGACTTATGCCAAGGTGGTTGAACGGGCAGAAATTCTAGAGACGGATTATAAGGAGTTTCTAAAAAAGTAAGAGGAACAGAGACACAAAAGGAGCCGTACAAAAGCTTCAGACAAGAACAAGAGTGGTGGTCAAAACAAGAGGAAAGCAACTTTACAAGAGAGCATGCGATCGATTCAAAGAGTTGCGAAGGTTTGCGACATCTGCGGCAAGAATCATGGGGATAAGCCCTGCCATCGTTTGACAAATTCATGTTTCAATTGTGGAAAGGAGGGGCATTATGCTATGGAATGCCCGTATCCTAAGAAAGAGAAGACTTATAACACTCAAGTGCCGATTGAAGCTAAACCGCCCATAGGAGACCAGAGGCCGAGAGTACAAGGCCGTGCTTATGCTTTGACTGCCAAAGATGCCACAGCTTCCAATGACGTGGCAGGTACATTTCAGATTGGTTCTTATTCTTTTCATACATTGTTTGACCCTGGGTCTACACATTCGTTTATAACCTCTTCTCTAGTATGTAAGTTGGGTTCTGACCCACGACCTTTAGAATTTGATTTGATGATTGATACCCCGGTAGGGAAATCTAGTTTAGTTTTGACTGTGTACAAGCCTTGTTTGGTACACATTGAGGGTAGGGTGTTACCTGCTGACCTTATAGCTATGGACATCTGAGATTTTGACGTCATTCTTGGCATGGACTAGTTGTCTTCCTATCATGCCTCGTTAGATTGCTATGCCAAAGAAGTACATTTTTGGATTCCCGGTCAATCTAAGTTCAAGTATAAGGGTTCTACTTCTATTACTTCGTCTTGCCTTATATCTGCCTTGTGAGCTAGACGTTTGCTTCAGAAGGGGTTTCAAGGATATTTAGCTTACATTGTGGATACTCGTATAGCTGTTCAGAACTTATCTTATATTCCCGTTGTTAGCGAATTTTCAGACGTGTTTTCAAAAGAACTCCCTGGTCTTCCTCCAGATCGTGAAATCGAGTTTGTTATTGACCTTATACAAGGAGCTGCTCCAATTTCTAAGGTTTCTTATCGTATGGCCCCCGAGCTCAAAGAACTCAAAGTGCAACTTCCAGAATTGCTCGAGAAAGGCTTCATTCGCCCAAGTGTCTCTCCTTGGGGTGCTCCCATTTTATTTGTGAAGAAGAAGGACGAAACGATGAGATTGTGCATTGACTATAGAGAGTTGAACCATATTAGTGTTTGCAATAAGTATCCTTTGCCACAGATTGACGATTTGTTTGATCAACTTTAAGGTGCATAATACTTTTCCAAGATTGATTTGAGATCGTGTTACCATCAATTGAAGATTCGAAAGGATGATATATCCAAAACTACTTTTCGCACAAGGTACGGACACTATGAGTTTGTTGTAATGCCGTTTGGGTTGACTAACGCACCTGTATTGTTTATGGATTTAATGAATCGGGTATTGAACCGATACTTGGACCAATTTGTTATAGTTTTTATTGATGACGTTTTGATTTACTCCAAAAGCAAAGAAGAACATGAAGAACATTTATGTATGGTGCTACAAATTTTAAAGGAAGAGAAGCTTTATGCCAAGTTCGATAAATGTGAATTTTGGCTTAAGAAAATTGTATTTTTAGGACATGTGGTGTCTAAAGACGGGATCTCGGTGGATCCATCTAAGGTAGAGGCAGTGTGGAAATGGGAAAGACCAAAAATAGCCAGAGAAGTTTGTAGTTTCCTTGGTTTGGCTGGTTATTATCACAGATTTATTGAGGGATTTTAAAAGCTTGCTATTCCATTGACTCGGTTGACCAGGAAGAAGGTTCAATTCGAGTGGTCGGAAGAGTGTGATTGCAATTTTCTAGAATTAAAGAAAAGATTGGTTTCAGCTCCAGTTCTTTCCTTGCCTTCGGGGACTAAAGGATTTGTGGTGTATAGCGCTGCTTCACGGAAAGGTTTGGGATGTGTATTGATGTAGCATGGGCATGTTATTGCTTATGGTTCGCAACAACTCAAAACGTATGAAGTGAACTACCCGACACATGACTTGGAATTAGCTGTTGTGGTTTTATTTTTGAAAATTTGGAGGCACTATCTCTATGGTGAGACGTGTGAGATCTACACGGATCACAAGAGTATTAATTTTTTATTCATGCAGAAGGAGTTGATCATGTGACAACGATGATGGTTGGAATTCTTAAGGATTATGACTGTAAGATTCTATATCACCTCGGGAAGGCCAATGTGGTGGTCGATGCTCTCAGTCGAAAGAATACAGGTACGTGTGCCTCTCTTTTAACTTCATGTAAAGAAATTCTTGTGGATCTTGAAAGTTTGGGTGTGGATGTCTTGGTTTCTGGGTCGGGGAACTATTTTGGTAATTTGATGGTGCAACCGGCCTTGATTGAAAGAATTAAGCAAGCTCAGACTGTGGACTCAAAACTAATTAAAATCAGAGAGCAAGTTAGAAAGGGTCATCAGCCGGAGTTTAGGATTGATGCCGAAGGGGCATTACATTTTGAAAAAATATTGTGTGTTCCTTCAGATGTAGGGTTGAAGGAGGAAATATTATGTGACGCTCATAGTTCTGGCTTCACAGTTCATCCAGGTAGTACTAAGATGTATCGGGATTTACGAGACGTATTTTGGTGGAATGATATGAAAAAGGAGATAGCGGATTTTGTCACTTGATGTCTAATTTGTCAACAGGTTAAAGCGAAACATCCACGACCTGTTGGACCTTTGCAACCGTTTACCATCCCTTAATGGAAGTGGGAACGTATTGCCATGGACTTTGTATCTGGGTTGCCTAGGACGAGGCAAGGTCATGATTCAGTTTGGGTAATAATTGATCGTTTGACTAAGTCAGCGCATTTTATTCCCATTAAATTTACCTATAGCTTGGAAAGATTGGCCAAACTTTATATTCAAGAGATTGTTCGACTCCATGGTGTGCCCGTTTCGATCGTTTCAGATAGAGATGCACGTTTTACATCAAGATTTTGGAGCGGGTTGC
The DNA here is from genome assembly GCA_033070095.1 of Escallonia herrerae. Taxonomy (NCBI): domain Eukaryota; kingdom Viridiplantae; phylum Streptophyta; class Magnoliopsida; order Escalloniales; family Escalloniaceae; genus Escallonia; species Escallonia herrerae. The sequence goes on along the minus strand of JAVXUP010000250.1, from coordinate 510,543 downwards.
AAAATGCCTTGGGTACTCGACTTGACCTTAGTACAGCTTATCATCCTCAAAATGATGGACAGTCAGAAAGGACCATTCAAATTTTGGAGGACATGCTTAGGGCTTGCTCGCTAAATTTTAAGGATAGTTGGAGTGATCAATTACCGCTTGTTGAGTTTGCTTACAACAATAGCTTCCAGGCTAGTATTAATATGACACCGTTTGAAGCATTGTATGGGCGAAGATGTAGGACACCAATTTGTTGGGTTGAGGTTGGAGAAGAGAAACTTTTGGGTGCCTTGGGGCCGAAGATAGTACAAGCTACATCGGAGAAAATTCATTTGATTAAGGATAATTTACTAGTCACTCAAAGTCGTCAGAAGAGTTATGCGGATAATAGAAGACGTGAGTTAGAGTTTGAAGTGAGAGATCATGTATTTCTCAAAGTGTCACCTTGGAGGGGGGTAATGCGTTTTGGGAAGAAGGGCAAGCTTAGTCCTAGATTTATTGGACCATTTGAGATCTTGCGGAAAGTTGGACCGGTCGCTTACCAAGTTGCCTTACCTCCCAATTTGTCGCAAATACGATGTATTTCATGTATCTGCTTTAAGGAAGTACGTGTCAGATCCTTCACACGTTATTCATTTCGAACCTCTGGAGATTCGAGGGGATTTATCTTACGAGGAACAACTAGTGGAGATTTTAGACCATAAGGATCAAATTTTGCGCACTAAGACTATTAAGTTGGTTAAGGTGCTTTGGCGTAACCATTCAATGGAAGAAGCAACGTGGGAACTCGACCCTCATATCTTTGACGTTTAGGTACGTTTTAATTCCACGGACGGAATTCTTTTAAGGGGGGGAGAATGTTATACCCCAAAAATTCTTCTTTTCTTGTGTGTAATTATTATTTTAAATAAATAAGTTTGTGATCTTTTGATAATATTAAGAAAATGGGTTTTTGCTTCGAAATAAAAAGATTTTTGTATTGAAATAAAAAGATTTTTGTATTTCTCGGCTACTGAAATTTTCGGTCGACTAACAAGTTTTCGGCCGACTAAAAAGTTTTTACCCTACTACAAAGTTTTCAGTCGACTAAAAAGTTTTCGGTCGAATTTAAAATAATAATAATAATAATTTGAAGCATTTTGCGTCTGCTAGATTCGGTCGAAGGCAAAGTCTTTTCCTTCGAATGAAAACTTAAAATTTTTATGTTCCATATAAATAGACTCATTACTTCCTTTCAAGCCTTTTTAGGTTCTTTGTTTCTTTTGCTCCCTAGTTCTTTTCCTTTTCGGGGAGAGAGAGAGAGAGAGAGAGAGAGACAGAGAGATTAGAAGGCTTGGGAAGATCCTTTGGCATTAAGGTGGTGCTTTGAGGTTTTCTTGTTCAAAAGCTTTTGAGGTAAGGGATTTTATCGCTTTTTGCTGTGGGAAGGTATTTTCGAAATCCAATAGCTTATGCTTTGTCCAATACAGTTCATCTTCATTGGTTCACTATTAGTTTGTTTAACTTTTGCTCTCATTTATAATATTGTGTACCTTCCTCCATTTGAGCCTTGATGAGCACACCTTTGCATTTGTACATTTTGTGACCGTCAATTTAGGATTGACATTGATTATGTTGAATAACTCTCAAATTGAGAGGGTCCTTTGGACATATGTTTGTTATGCTAGTGAGCCAAAGACTCCTAATACGCTCCGGAGCACACGTTTGATGTTTGTATGTTTGGTTCGACATTTTGGGTCTTATGACCAACATAGTCTTCGTATGTTTGTAGCATACCCGACATATAATTGACATGTGTTTTGGGTCAAATGCTTAAATTTGTTGTTCCTTTCCATATAATATTGCCATTCGTTTCTGTTAGATTTTCTTGAGATCTTGCTATTTATGCTACCTTACTAGGCTATTTGAGCTCACCCATTTTTCTCTCCTACCTTACCTTTGCCACAGGTAGGGAAAGTGACAATTGAATGTTATGGAAGCCTTGAAGACCTTCGACTTTTGCTTATCATTGAATATTTGTATCCGTACTATGGAAATCTTACTCTCTTAGAGGTCATTCAATGTAAATATATTGGATCATTAGTTTTGTCACTGCGCATAGATTTTTTTGTAAGAAAATATTTTGGGAACATGTTGTAGTAAACTCTTGTTATGTAAGAGAATATTTTATGTTTGGAGGCTTTTAGTGCTCTGTTTATACCGTTGCTTTTAGAATCGTAGCAGTATATTTATAAGTTTGTTGTTAGTCACGGCCTCCCGTTTTGGGGCGTGACATCCGCAAAGAGGACGCAAAGCTGTGCATGCAAGTTGTTGCATGTGCTTGTACATATTTGTCTAAGTGTTTGAATGTCCCCTTGAGGGGTTTCCCTTGACAATGTTGTTTTCACCTCCCCATTGGAGGGTGTTTATTTTGTGCAAGTGTGTTCTTTAGCTTCGACTGACCACATCATGCTTGTGTTTTACTTTGACGCGAACTCTTATCATCAGTTAAGAGCTAGCAAAGAAGCCTCAAACTCACACTTGGCTGGGTTTTGAATTGAGAAAGAGTGGCGGGATGATGAGGTCCCATAGAGTGCTTTGCTGTTTCACGGTTAAAGCTGTAGATAAACCATTCGGATAGAATTTGAGATCTATGCTGACTTTTTTAGAAATAAAATGAAAAAAATTATAAAACTTTATCCCAAATTGCTCGGGATGTACTACCGGAGCAAGCCCCATGGTTGCTTTAGAATCGGAATTTTTAGCGAGTGGGAGGGTGTTGGATGGCATGAGGAGTCGTCTTAATACCGAGTCACTCGATTTATGTATATGTTGAAAGGATTATCTTGACGCAAAATACCGTGAGTGAGATAAACCGATTGATGATAGGAAGAGCAATGGTTTGAGCGTCGATGATCTTACGGATGACTAGGTAATGTCCTTTTCTTTTTCTTTTCTCAAGTTTTTAGAATAAATTATTTTCAAACAAATTACGTGTATTTTAAGTAAACAATACACATGAGAATGTGACTATTTACAAGCAAAATAGATATTTTACCTCACTTTTTTGATAATATATATATATATATATATATATATATATATATATATATATATATATATATATAATCGGTCCCAAGCCAGGCTAAAAAGAGGAGAGTCTATGAACAAATTTATCTAAAATTGAAGTTTTTTGCCACATAAAATATGAATAAAAATAATTTTTCTAAAAAAATAAATTTTTTATTCAGCCCTAAGCCTGGCCCTAAAGTTAGGGCCTAGGCTTGGGCTTGGATATCCCCCTAGTTAGGCCCGACCCAGTTTACACTGCCTGAAGCCTGATCTGACCCAGTTTTCTCCTATGGCCCACTGGTCCTGGGCTGGGCTGGCTATTGACATCTCTAATACGACTAGACAATGCTAGACCAAAAATTAAATAGGTTTAGTTATTGTAGAGCACACAGAACACAACCTTTGGAAGGCTTGCTAGTGCCTAAAATTGTGGTCGCTTATTTTTTATAGACAAAAATGTGATAAAATATTCACCGTTTTTAAAAAGTGTGCGGCATATGTTAAATAAATGCGACTGTGGGTTATGAATTTAAATTGGCTTTTTCCCCGAATTAAAAGCTTAATGCTTTAAAAAGCATGCAGCCTAAGCGGAATAAGTGAGATCCTTTAGGTCTTAAGTAAAAATATGCGTCTTTGATAGCAAAAAAGTCTAATACTCGTGAAAGATGTGGCATATGTCGTATAAAGAAGACCCCGTGAGTCTAAAATATGAATAATTTTCAAGGGTTGAAATGTCAAAAAGAGATAAACCACATGATATTCTTGGTCAAAATAGTTTTTCTCCTTGACCGAGAGGTAGCCACAGAAGCACAATATTACCGCAACGGTGAGGCGGGGCAGCGCATCGTTAAGGCAGCGCTCTAGCGGCGCTGTTCGTAAAAAAATAAAGGGATGTTGGCTGACAAGACGCGGGGGCGCGATATCGAGGATCTCGACGGAGACCGCAATCAGGGAGGTTGCAGATCTCAATTAGAGAGGAGATTTTTAGTGACATCATGGACTTGGCCGATGTGACATCGGGACGATGTCAATGAGCTAGAAGACGAGGTGGCGCTGTCGCCTTTGGTCGTGGTGGAGAAGCATTATGTAATGACTGGTGTTGGTGACCGTCAATGGTGGCGGACAGTAGCGGTGTGTTTCCCATGGCTGCGGTGGCATTGATTCGGATTAATGTTGGTGGCGGTTGCACTGATCTACTTCAGTGTAGCTGGTGTTGCTTCCACTTTTTTTCCTTTTTTTTTTGTGACAGTAAGCCATGCGAGCAGCGGCGCAGAGGTGTGGATCTAGTTTCCTGCCATAGTCGCGGGTCTTCTGTGATAGATTGGTGGCAATGGTGCGGCTGCTCATTATGGTGGTGACTGGATGCCTGCCCCTGGTTTGCGACGGCGCTGCTAGTCAGAGGGGGAGTTATCCAGCCTGAGGTTAGAAACGGTGGCCACTAACGATAGCGTACAATGGCAGTGTGTTGGCACTAATATTTTCACGAATGGGGTGCAAAGACATGGCATAGTGATAACCACAAAAGAGTGCATAAATGAAGAAAATAGAAAATTCACGATTGCAGTAGTTATCATTTTTTACCAAATTACAAGGAAGAGATAAATGAGCAAAAGAAACGTGGGAAAACAAAATGTTTGAATAAACCGTACAAGAAGGAGGAAACTGCCAAATAATGTCATGGTCGATAGCGTTGAAACAAACGTGGAAAAACATGCCAAAGGAGATTGGTTAGTGGACATTTCTAAAACGGGACCACGATCAGCATGATTGAGGGAATTTCGGAAGAAGCAATCGATCATGGGGTCCTAGAAGTTGTCTCCAATGAAGATAAAGGATGACAGTTACCAAAGGAAGACAGTTACAAATATTACAAGTATAAAAGTAGGTGGAAGGAAACAGAAAAAGGGGTCATCAATCTCTCAATAAATTTAGACTAGAAAGATTAGCATGTTCCTTAGAGTAGTTTGTTAGATGATCTGCGTAGTGTCGATAGAGAGCCGAGTGCGTTGTAGAAATTGTATTCGTTGTGTTGTAAGAATTGTCTTTATAATTCAAGTGGGCGCATCATCTGTTGATCATTTCAGCATATTATCTCTAGTTAGTTTTCCTTTTTAGTGAAGTCCTCAGGCCCGAGAGGCAAAAAAAGATCCCACACAGTGCATCGATCGTGTCGCAGGCACACAATCAATAGTAAGTTTGCCCAGTAGCACAAACATTGGCACGCCCGGTGGGACCAGGTAGCTAAAAAAGAAATCCATGCCAAGCACACGGAGTAATGTTGTGAGGCAAAATGGTACCACTAATGGTATTGAAAATCCAAACATGAACAACAACGGTGACAACTCGGAAGAAACAAGGAATAATCAAGCCATTAATGGCATGAACAAGACTGAAAATATGAACGCTAACGTTCAAGGTTCAAGAAATTCCAACGGAGGAAGCTTCAGTGACAATGGAAGTCCTAACATGGGGATGCCGACTATCGGCCACAGTAGCCAAAGTTTGGCACAGATGATGGACCAGGTTAGTTCATCAACCCAAGAGTTTAAAGACATGGTGTCTAGATTTATGATTGCTATGGAAAATCAAACTATGTCTTTGAATAAACTGGTTAGTGAGTAAAGTCAATTTGGTTCCAAAATAGTAGAGGAAGTGAAGCGAGCTTCAGAGGAAAGAAACACCTCTGAAAGAGAAATGATCAAAGGTCTATCAGGAGAAATCTAAAAACAGACTTCTTTTATCGCAAAAGTGGTAAATTTAAACATGTAAAAGGGGAAAGCCCTTGTTAATGGCAATACCGATCCGTTGGAGATCGACGGTTCTCCAAGAAGGATCGAAAATGCTATAAAACAGCCAAATGGTTTGAGTTCAAATCAACCGCATGATTCCGGTTGGTACAGTCCCGCACCTATTGATGGAGGAGAAAACGGGCTAAATAGGAAAGAAATAGGAGGAAGTGGGACAAAGAATCCTGCTACATGGCCAAATAATATCAAAGTCCCTAAAAATGGAAATGGCCAGTACTATGCTAGCCAGGGAGTAGACGGTACATACGCCCCTCCTCATAAGAGGAACCCAAAAAGGATAAATAGGTTTGAAAACCCTGTGTTCCAAGAAACGACCGGTAGCGGTCAAATAAACGATAGGGAAAAGATGGGTTGCAAATATGTACTTCATCTGCCACATGAATTCCATCGAACGAGAATGGGCCAAGTGCCACATTTACAACATAAATTCTATGGAGTTGAAATAGGCTAGATGCCATAATTTCCTCATGAATTTTCACGAGTTGGAATGGGTCAGGGATATAGGCCTATTGATAGGCCTCTATATCGAACATCATACCCTGATGATATTGATCAGAGGGAAGTACCCAAGGGGGCAAAGGTCCCAGAATTCAGCCTGTTTCATGGTGAAGGAAATCAGTCAACCATCGAACACATTGCTAGGTTTACCTTATAGTGTGGAGACTTTCGCCAAATCGATTGGATTAAGTTAAAATGGTTTCAGTATTCATTGACTGGGGTAGCATTCTCATAGTTTGCAAATTTTCCGCCTAATTCAGTGTTCTCTTTTAGAGACATGGAAGCTTTATTCCATGTTCAATTTTTTAAAAAGGAACCTGAGATTTCACTGGTTGATTTGGCTAGATTGAAGCAGCATTCAGGAAAAACTGTCGAGCAATTCTTAGAAAGTTTTAAAGCTTTAAAAAATAAATGTCATTTTCAAATTCTAGAGTCACAATTGGCAAATTTAGCCCTCAATGGCCTAGATTTAGAAATTAGGAAAAAGTTCGAAGGAATGGAATTTAGGAATGTTTTGGAGTTGTCGTCCAAGGTAACTTGATATGAAACTTTGTTGAGGGAAGAACAGATTGAGAAGACTTTTTCAATGGGGACTTATCATCAAGATCACATTGACCTAGAAGTGGATGCTGCAGAGATGGTTGGGAAGAAACCAGTCACCTGTGATACCCTGGTTAAAGTAAAAACCCCATCAGCTTGCCCTAGAGACAACCAAACAAGTTGAATCCGTCACCCCCGTTAAGGAAATACTCATTCGATATAAATTAAGCAGTTTAGATCTTTGATCATCTCTTAAAGATTAAGTTCATTCAGCTTCAGGGTCCACTTCGAGTCCCAAAGGATAAGAAGACTAAGTTTTGTAAGTGGCACAATACTCTCAGTCATAACACTAATCATTGTGTTATTTTTCGTAATGTTGTGCAGGACCAAATCGAGGCTGGACTCCTTAAGTTTGTTGACAAAGACAAAGAAGTGATGGAAGTAGACAGTGATCCTTTCCCAGAAATGGCGCTTGATATCAACATGGTAATGGTGGAGTACAATCCAGTCGATTGCTCAAGTGAAGACGAAAATTCAAAAGACGATAACTTCAAGACAAGGAAACCCTTGGAGTGACATTGTAACAGGAGGAAAACTAAAGAAATGGTAAGTTCAGATTATGATATGGATGAGGGTTTCAATTATGGAAACCGAAAGAGAGAAGGCATGTTGTGGGCTGATGAAGAAAACAGCTCCAATAGAGGGAGTTTGATTCTAAAGTCAGGCACCTCGGTGTCAAAAATTGGACTGATAGGGGAGTTAGTGTTTCAGAGTTGTGGCTCCTCCAAAGAATGGTCAAAGAAGATGTGGCAGAAAGAACGATTGATAGAGAATAAAGTTCGCAGATGGACAGTGCAAGAAGGCAGACCAAGGAAACCAGAGGTCTTTCAATCGGAGATGAGTTTTAAACAGCCAAATATGGCTAACCAGGTCATTTATCAAAACAACATGGGACCTGGACATTTTGGATAAAAAATGGTAAAGCCAAGGTTTGGGCCGTTTGATCCGACGTATGTGTCAAAAAACTACAAGGGGAAAACCTTATACCGGCTGGGCAGTGAGACGAATTTTGAATGATGCAAAGATATCGAGGGGAATAAGGATGTTGAAGCCGAAAGTCCCCTCCGATGATTATTGGCATACAGTTGGACAAGAGAAAGTTTCATTCCCAGAAACATATCAAGATTTAAGTAGAACACAGAAACGAAGGGTTCAACGAAAGTTTGCAGCTCTAATGCAAAGGGAGTTGGAGATCAAGCAAGCCCAACTTGAAAGGAGGAATTGGATTTGGACAAGAGAAGAAGTTTTGAACCCAAATGGAGTTCAGCCTAAGAAGCAAACGGAGGAAGAGATTCTTCAGGAGATGGTTGCAAAAGGAAGGTTCCAACCACTCAAGAAAATGTCGGTTAGCAAGCGAGCAAAGATTGCTCTTCTTAACGAAAAAGAAGATAAGAAAGGGGGCAGGGTGGCTACAATAAAATAGAAACCAAAAGAAAACTGCTCTTTGGAGAACAAGAAGCAAATATCGACTGTAACATGGTGTTTGTTCTCCCTCTCACATTTGAAGCATAGGGAGAACAAGTGACTCAGAATGAAGAAGACGTGGAGGATGATAGGGCATCAGTACCCAATAGTTTCGCAGTCAAAGAGATAGACAATCCAATAGATGGAGTAAGTCAAAACCATCCAAGCAAGGGAATCATGATCGATCCTGGAAATAGGGTCATATTGACAAAACCAGATCCTCAAAAAACAAGGCATCTAAAGCCTTTGTTTATTTCCACACTGATGGATGGTCAACCAGTGGTTAGAGTACTGGTTGATAATGGAGCTATAGTGAAAATTTTACCCACAAGAATGTTGAGGAAATTGTGTAAGGATGAAAAGAATTTAATTCCCTCTGAAATTATGGTATGTAATTTTGCCGGAGGAGTTTCAAGGCCAAAAGGTGTAGCCCCGATAGAGCTTACAGTAGGGAAAAAGACAAAAATGTGGCAATTTTTTGTGATCGATTCTTCCTCAAGATTCAACGGTCTACTAGGAAGGGATTAGGTACACATAAATGGCTGTACACCATCCTCGCTTCACCAAGTTTTAATATTTTGGAGGGAAGAGAAAGATGGCAAGAAAATAGCTGAGTTAGTTTGGGCCGATGATAAACCATTCTTGGCAGACTCAAATTGCCTTGAAGCAAAATTTTACCAGCGGAGTATAGAAACAATAGTCCTGGATGAAGACGAGATATTGATGGATGGCCTAGGAATCGACTCAATGGTAGGACCTGACAACATAAGGTCCTCACCAAGTACATGTGAAGATAGTTATTAATGATTAAGTGTCCACAGAAGGGATGTGGAGTGCAACAGAGGCTGGAAGATGTTTTCGTAGCTAAAGGTTTGGAGACAGAAGGAAGTCTAAGAAATTTTGAAAGTCAGTCGATAACGGCTGAAGATATAAATAAAGTTAAAGAAGAACATGAGGAGATCAGGAAGACTTTCAAGAAATTAATGATTTATGCCATGGAAAAAGATTAACAAGGTCGTCACCTATCGAATGGGCAGAATGCATTGAATATGATGAAAAGGATCGATTGGATGGAATTCCGTTGCAAGATCTTAGATTAGCGCCAACCAAATTGGATTATTTGAAGATAGAGACACAAGACCCACTAATAGAGGTGAATTTGGGAACAAAAGCCGATCCACGGCTGATTTATGTTAGTGCTCAATTAACGGTTGAGGTTAGAGAAAAAATCATCGATTTGGTCAAGAGTTATAAAGACTGCTTTGCAGGGAGTTACGAAGAGATGCCCGGTTTAGACAGGAAGCTGGTGGAACACAGATTGCCAATCAAGCATGGATTCAAACCATTCATGTAGGCTCCCAGGAAAATGTCGAATGAGGTAGCACTGCTGGTTGAAGAAGAAATCAAGCGACTCATCAAGGCCAAATTTATTCGGCCAGCCAGGTACGTTGAATGGATGTCAAATATTGTTCATGTATTGAAGAAAAATGGTAAGTTAAAAGTATGCATTGATTTTAGGAATTTAAATTTTGCTACTCCTAAAGATCAATATGCTATGCCCACCATAGACATGTTAGTTGATTCAGCATCCAAACATACTATCATGTCATTTATGAATAGAAATGCAGGATATAACCAGATTTTTATCAAAGATGAAGATGTCCATAAAACAACATTTAGGTGTCCAGGGGCAATCGACACGTTTGAATGGTTAGTCATGCCTTTCGGTTTAAAAAATGCTGGGTTAACATATCAAAAGGCGATGAATTTAATTTTTCATGATATGATTGACAAATTCTTAGAAGTATATATTGATGATGTAGTCGTCAAATCGGATGACCATCCTGAGCATGTAGAACATTTAGAAAAGGCTTTCATAAGAATGAGGAAGCATAATTTAAAAATGAATCCTTTGAAATGTGCTTTTGGAGTTTTTGCAATAAATTTCTTAGGATTTTTGGTCCACCAAAAAGGAATCGAAATCGATAAAGATAAAAACAAGGCAAGAGCCATTATAAATGCTAAAACTCCTTCAAATAAGAAGGAACTTTAGTGTTTTTTTGGAAAAGTTAATCTCTTACGTCGGTTTATTGCTAATTTAGCAGGAAAAACAAGGGCATTCTCAGCCTTGTTAGGGATAAAAGGAGATATCGAGTATCGACGGGAAGCGGAGCATCAACGTGCTTTTCAGTCAATAAAAGAATATCTATCCAAACCCCCTGTATTGATGCCATCGAGGATCAGGAGGCCTTTAAAGTTGTATGTATCGGTAGCAGAATCATCACTCGAAAGCTTGCTTGTTCAAGAAAACAACCAGGGTTTTGAACAAGCCATCTACTATTTCAGTCGAGGTTTGAATGTAATTAAGCAAAAGTACATTGTTGTGGAAAAGTTATGTTTAACCCTATATTCTACTACAGTCAAGCTTCGACATTATATTTTGACATTTGACATATTAGTGATTGCTCAAACAAAATTGATAAAATACATGCTAGCAAGACCAGTGTTAAGGGAAAACAAATGGGGAAATGGGTCTTTGCGTTGATATAATACAGCTTAACATACATACCTCAGAAAGTTGTAAAGGACAAACATTGACTGATTTCTTAGCAAATCATCCAAGTGATAACCTAGAAAATGGAATAATCTATATTGGCATCGCCCCTTGGAAAAATGATGTTTGATGGGTCAAAAACTAGCCAAGGAGCTGGTGCAGGTATAGTGTTAGTTTCTCCTATTGGAAATGCACATCAATTTGCTTTCCAAATCGAAAAAGATTGTTCAAACAATCAGGCAGAATATGAAGCCTTAATCATTGGTTTAGAGATATTGTTGGACATGCTTGTCACAATAGTACAAATATATGGGGATTCTCAACTGGTTATAAAGCAGTTGAACGGGAAGTTTAAATGCAATGCTCCTGGTATAGAGATGTATTTCAGCATCGCGTCAAATTTGTTAGCAAAATTTGATGATGTAACCATAACCCACATTTTCGGTATATACAATGGTAGTGCCAATGTAATGGCTCAGTTAGCCTCAGGTTTAAAAGTCCCTGATGGAATTAATGAACAATGGGTAAAAGTGTAACACCTCGAACCGTGATCTTGCATACCCGGTTAATTTATTTTTAGGCGACGACTTTTATATTAAGATTTAGCATTGAATTTTCATGAGTGGAATTTTTATCTGTAAATAATTAGTGGCGATATTTTTTATTTATTTATTTAGAATCGACATTTTTGTTTAACGACTTTGAGCGTCGATTAGTGTAGCGGGTTATGTAAACATCGTTAAATTATTCTAGTGTAATAATCTATTGTAGATAACTACGTTGGGCCTTTTCGCTAAAATAGAAAGTTTCGGATTAGTTTTGAATAACAAACAAAAGTTAGGGAGATTTCGGGTAAATAGCTAACCTAGGTTTTAAATATATATACCCGTTATAGGGCAGCCCTTCCCCCTGGATCTTCTCTTCTTCAGATTTGCGACAGAGAGAGAGCTGCAGAGGGACAGATCGAGGGACTCTTTCCGGCGAAGCTTTTCGGTAAGAGATCGTCAACTTACGTCCATTTTTCAGTATATATGTGCATTCACATATCGTGGGTTAAGGAAATGGTGTGTATGCGGGTTGTGGGTTTTGGTAGTGTTGTAGCCTTGAGTATATTTCTGTGTGTTGTGTGGGTATAAGATGAATGGTAGTGGCTGAATTATATTCATGGGTTTGAAATGAGAGGAAGGAGAAAAGAGAGATGGAGAAAACCCACTGCCGCACGGCAGTGGGCACCATGGCCGTGAGTTGTAGCTCCAGTAATATGACAAAGTGTAGGGGAAGGGGAAGCTGTGTGGCTATTGGGTGATGTGCGTGTGTGAGTGAAATACATAATGAGTCTTGGTGTGTGCTTTGCGTTGTGCATGTAATGCTGTGTATATAAGCGTGTGCGTGGGTGTACAAATGGGAGAAAAGGAAGGCTGCAAAACTGCCCATGGACATCAAGTGGGTTTGTGAAATGAAAATGGGCATGGAGATGAATATGTAATGAAGGTGAAGTGATGAGTGTGGTAAGAGTGTGCGTGGGTTCTGTGTGATATGGTGTGTGTGTGTGTGTGTGTAAAGAAAAGAAAAATGGAAAGGGGGGAGCAGTATACTGCCTGTGTGTTGTGTACGTAAGTGTGTGGTGATGTTGTGTGAGTGTGTTTGTATGTAAAGGGGTGAGTAGTTGTTTGCTAATGTGAAGTGGGTGTGCAATATATAGATATGCATATACTGCCTGTGTGAGTGTGTGGGTAAAAGAAAGAAAGAAAGAAGAGGAGACAGACAGTGGGTGTATGAGGAGATGTAAATATATGTGGGTTTGTTTCAGATTGTGTATTGAGGGGGAATGGGAAGCAAGGTGCTGTGTATGTGTGCAATTTGGAGTTATGCAAGGTGTATAATCATGTATCTAAGTAATGGGTTTGCAAGGTGGTGAGATGCATGAAGGTTTGTGTAAATGGGTGATGGAGTGGGTTGGAAAAGATAAGGAAAGGAGAGGGATAGAACAGCCACGAGTGGGTGGAATTTTTATTCTTCTGTATGAACCCGTGTGTAAATATATACATATATTTGCATGTGTGTTGAGTGAATGAAAGTGGGTGTAGTATGCTGTGTGGGTATGTATATATATCCATAAAGTGGTGTCTTTTGGAGTGTTACAGAGTAAGGAGAAGGAGGTGAAAATGAAGCTGCATTAACAGTAACTTCTGGGTTTGGACAGAGGTGTGAGGAATAAGAAAGGAAGTGGGTTTTGAGTATGCAATTAGTGGTTATCGGATTAGCGTTAAGTAGGATACATACAAGAGATAACATACAGTGATGAAAATTGAGTGAAATTTTATGGTATAATACTTTAGGCTATATTAGAATTTCTGGTAAAATTTCATAATTTTCTGAGATTATATGTATTTTTAATATTTTATGTAAGCTTAGAATTGTAAAATTCTTTTTGGAGACTTTAAACCCTGAAAATGTTTTGGGAAAAATTAGGGTAATGTTTCTATAGTATAATAAAGACTCGGTTTGAATTTGATGATTTTTGGAGTTGTTTGGCTATGATTCCCATAGCACATTGTTTTTAACAAAACGAAAAATCTAAAAATAATTTTATGTCTTTTAAATTCTGATTTCAATTTCTATAATTTTTATATTTATATTTTAAAGTTCTTATAAAAATTATGGGACTTATTTTCCAGCTGGAAGTTATTATGGCTATTATTGGGTTTTTATCATATTTAATGAAATTATTTTAATTCGAAAATAGTCAAAAATTCAGAAATTTCATATTTTGACTTTTTATAACGTTTTAAGCCATAAAAGTGTTTTATTGTAATTTATAATAAATTTAGAATATTGTTACGCATTAAATAACGTATAAGGTTTTCGGTTAGTTTGATCGTGTGTGAGACCGATTCGAGTCTCGCCACTTCGGTGTTAGAAATGAGCAGTTTAGGATTCCGAGCAAGAAATTTATGGAATGACCCCGTTCATGTTCGAAATACCCACGAGTGTTTTAAAAAGTATTCTTTTAGGTTATATTCAGATGGATAATGGTACGTTAGGCATCGGGGGCAAATAAGAAATTTTACTAAGTACGAGGGGCGGTTTGGTAAACTTCACTCACTCAGAAGAAACGTAATACTTAGGCGTGCTCGAGTGGTAATTAATGACATCCTTGTGGTTTGTTATTTAGGTTTCGGTAGTCAAGAGATAGGAGCGACTGTTGATCGAGCTCAAGAACCAATTACTAAGTAAGGTAAGTACTCCTATCATATTCCTCCGTATACCCTATTTTCCGTCTATGTATATGTACAAATGAATTGTTCAATTAAAAGTTTAAAGCATTTTGCACGCTACTGCTTTTGTGTAAATTGTTTGATGATAAAATACATAAAAAAATGCCATGGAATGTTTTTCTATGAGTAGTGTTTTAAAGTTGGCTCATATATGTTGAATGAGACAATATTCTGGCTTGGTTGTTGCGCCCCATATCCATGGGGGAAAGTTGGATTGTTGGGTCCTGGTCAACGGGACGATACGTTGACGCACAGTACTGTTGCTCGTGGTGCTCCCTTGCGTCCACAGCAATATGTATCCCGAACGAAGGAGGGATTATGGGCCCTAGTCAGGGGGGCGCATAACCTAACCGAATAATATTTATCCCGGGTGGAGTAGAGATTGTGGGCCCTAGTCAGGGGGGAACGTACGCTGACCGCAGCATACCCATGTTATGATGAACTGTGATGGTTGTTAATGAGCCTTCGTGATGTCATACTTCGTTACTGTGAATCTTAAATGAATTGCTTTCATAAAGTAAATATATGTATAATATCTCTTGCGAAAATATTTATCAGTTTTAAATTTCAAGAAAACCTTGGCTTATTTTTATGAATCCTAAAACCTATTTTAGGGATATGGTATGTGTACTTACTGGGCCCCAAGCTCATTCTTTTAAATATTTTTCAAGCAATGATCTAGATGGAACCGAACTGATGAAGGCCACGAGGATTATGGTAGATGACTACTAGAGGAGTTGTAGTCCTCTTAGATTATTTAACAAATCATTAGGTGGTATGCTAGTACTGGATTTGTAATTTGAGATTTTTGAAGCTTAGATCTTCACTAGATAATTTATGTTAGTTGTTAAATAAAGAATGTCATTGGAGATTTATTGAGAAATTGTAAGCGTGACTTTAGAAATATTATTAAGGATAAAGATTTAAATTACTTGGTGATAGAAATTTTGTATACAAGTTATAGTAAGGCCTGGCAGAGCCCTTGGTTGGAGTCCATTAGGTCTGCAGTCGGTCACGGGCCTAGATCGCGGGCCTGCCCATGCCCATGGGTTCGGGTCGTGACAAAAAGTATCAAAATGCTTGCCAATGATCAGTGATAGATATAAGAAATTAGAGATGATCAATCCAGTCGATAGGATTCAAGGCAATTGGAGGACGCCTATCATCCAATATCTGCAAAACCCTCAGTTGAAAGCAGATGCAAAAATAAAGTTGCAAGCAATCTCAAATACTTTTTGTTAGATGGCGATCTATTTAAATGGACGTCAGAAGGATTGGCGCTTAGGTGTCTGGGACAAAAAGAGGCCATGCAGGTGATGGCTGAGGTGCATGAAGGCGTATGTGGTGCTCATTAAGCGGGCATAAAAATGAGATGGCTAATTAGATGACATGGCCATTACTGGCCTACCATAATGAAAGATTGTGTTCGATATGCAAAGGTATGTCAAGCCTGCCAAAAACATGGAGCCATTCATCGTGCACCATGCATAGAGTTGCAATCGATAGTGAAACCCTGGACTTTCAGGGGATGGACCTTGGATTTGATAGGACAAATACATCCTTCTTCATCTAAAAGGCATGGATTTATAATCGTGGCAACTGACTATTTCACAAAGTGGACAGAAGCCAAGCCAATGAAAACAGTTACACAAGAGAGTGTAATCACCTTCATCAAAGAGAACATAATTCGTCAATTCAGATTACCTCAAACAATCACGGCCGATAGAGGTACCGTTTTTACCGGGGACCAAATACGTGAGTTTGCCAGAGAATACAAATTTGAGATAATAAACTCTACCCCTTATTATGCACAAGCCAATGGTCAAACTAAAGCAACAAATAAGTCTGTTAAACACATTATGGAGAGGGCTATTAAAGATACTCCAAATGATTGGCATCGGTTGTTATCGGAAGTTCTTTGGGCATTCCGAACTTCCCCGAGGTCTAGTACAGGCGTAACTCCATATGCCTTGACATACAGGCATGATCATGTACTACCTATGGAAATAACAGTAAGGTCTTTTCGTATAGCTATGCAAAATAGCATGCCGGTGACAGGATACAACAAAGCTATGGCGATCGAGTTGAAGGATATAGATGACCATCGCTTGGACGCATTGGATAGGTTGCATGCCCAAAAGTTAAAGGTAAGTAGATCTTACAGAGTTTTACCAAAAACATTTCAAGAAGGAGACTTAGTGTGGAAAACTATATTACCTATAGGGTTAAAAGACCCAAAATTTAGAAAGTGGTCACCAAATTGGAAGGACCATTTTTAATCCATAAAGTTTTAAGAGGCGGAACATATTAATTGAAATCACCAGAAGGACAAGTACATGCTAGGCCGATCAATGGCCGATACCTAAAAAAGTATGTCCCTTCCATGTGGGAAGGGGTCGAGTCAATTAATAGGGATGGCCTGCATTAGCCTGATAAAGGTTAAGAAAAGCAAGAATAAAAGAAAACTGCAAATAAAATCTAAAAGAAAGCAGTTTGATTACAAATAATAGTCCAAAACAAAAGCTAGCCAAAGAAAGTAACTGTTTACATCAAACATCAAAAGCATATTGAATTTCTGCCCACTGACTTTCTGCCTTAGACATAATTTGGTCCGCAAAGGTGAGCTGGGATTGAGTCTTAGCTCATTTCTTTAAAGGCTCTTCCATAGCTGCGGCTAAATCGATAGCCTCTTGGTAAACACTATTTTGCTGCTCCAACAGACTTTGCTCCTTCTGATTTAGGGCACTCATCTTCGCTTTTAACTCTCTCTTCTCAGCCTTAATCTCATCAATCTCCCTAGAAATCTGCAGGCTAATCTGATGCTTTTTTAGACTTGGATGTTTAGAGCATCGATATCTCGATCTACTACCTGAACATTAGATCTAATGCCCATCCCTTGTTTCCAAGAAGCAGATATCAGAGAGATTTGGAATTTCAGAGTAGAAATTAAACCTGATTGAACAACATTCAAAGCTTATGTATGATACGACAAGAGTATCGATCAAGCCGTTCATCTTCAGTACGACATCATCGTTAGCCAAAATGTCAGGAAGACGATAGCTAAGCAAACTTTTAAAAACGTTAAGAATAGCAAACGCATCGACACTGGAAGGTGAAGCTGATGTACTGCCTGAAGGATAGGAAAAGGCACTAATGCCTGACTGAAGTTGCAAAAACTTACGATTGATGTCATTGATAGCTGGTATAGGAGCAAATAGTGTGGGTGATTGAAGGAGAGCTAAAGACAATCGGAAGAACTGATGACTCAGACATTAAGGGAGCAGCTGCAGCATGACTAAATGTTGCAGGTGTGAGTTTAGGACTTTGAACCGGATCTGCAACAGCAGGGAAGTGACCTTCAGTTGGGGTGCAGGTTTCAACCACTGGAGAATTAGGTAAAGTGACATCGCCTGGTTGGTTAGAATGGTGACTGATAGAAAGATCATCAGAATCTTCTTCATCTTGAACATCCCAAGATTTCTCAACTTGCGAAATAGACAGCAATAGAGTATGAGTCACTAATATAATGATAAGTTACGTTGATCAGAAACTTACAAACTTGTTAAGGGGAAGATGTCGATCGATGGGAGGCAGTAGTCGGAGACACCCCACCACTGATGATTTCCGTATCAGTCGCCTAGTCGGCAAAAGCATCAGAGGAAGTATCGACGTGATTATCATCTTTCCTGGCGCTTTCCTGAGTCAAATCGATGGTAATACCACCCAAATCCTAATAAGAGGGTAAGCAATGAAATTTAGCACATAAATGCAAGAACCAACAAAAGGGGATTTTACCTTCAAAGACATGGTTCTTGCACTAAAGTTTTGCGAGCAACGCTTTTCCTTCTAGAAGCTTTAGATTTGGGCGTGACTGACTCGACCGGAGAGTTTGAAGGAGCTCTTGGCTAATCGGTCGGGGCAGGAGAAGATCCTTGCACCTGCTTCGAAATAACATCTGCAGAAGTTCCATTTCGGTGGTGGGCTTTTCGGGTGATCTAACATCTTGATCGGCTGCATGAAAATAAGGTAAAAGTCAAGTAAGCTTTAGGTGTGTATCAAAAAAAAATTAAAAAAAATGACACGATAACAAAAAGACTCAAACCTGTCTGGAAGCTAACAATAGTTGAAGTAGTCTGAAAGGGGAGAGCAACACTCAGAGGAACGACCAATATTGGTTCGTTCAATGGAGGGCTAGAAGGAATATCACCAGGTACCCGCCCAGGTCGCCTTCTTCTTTCTCTGATTGCCTTTCTTTAATAAGAGGAACATTGTCTTCTTTATTATCTTCTTCCATATCTTCAACCACTTCCTCTTTTCAGAGAGCAAATCCTCAGCAGAATCATCCCATTCGTCATCTACATTATGTTTTTCTGAGGAAAACTCAGCAACATGCTCTTTTCCTTTTCTACTTGGTACTAGCTGAGAAGGTCCCGCAAAAGGGGATGGGTCCCGCAAAAGGGGATCAATCCCTTTTCCTCAA
This sequence comes from Escallonia herrerae, assembly GCA_033070095.1. NCBI lineage: Eukaryota > Viridiplantae > Streptophyta > Magnoliopsida > Escalloniales > Escalloniaceae > Escallonia > Escallonia herrerae. The sequence continues at coordinate 491,823 of JAVXUP010000250.1, read as the reverse complement.
AGCAGTAGGTTGATTGCTATTTCATGCATCGATAAACCAAGATGTAGTGAATAAACTGAGATCCATAATGAATGGTATCAAAAGGAAAATAGAATACCTGGTCGATGCGGGCTGTCCATGGCCAAAGGATCATACAAGTAACGTAGTTGATGCTATCGTATAATCTCGAAACGTTTTCTTGATACCAAGAATTGAAAGGGATAACTGATCTAGCAGTACGAATCTTGAAATTGGACATGACAAAACTGTCCATCGATTCGTCAAAAACCTTGTCGATCTTCTTGATATGGTTCACCGTGATCTGTTTAATCCTTTCTTTAGACTCCAAAAAGCCGTTGTCTATAAAGAAAGGAATTGGAATCCCTTGTACCAACCAAAATTGCTGTCCAAATTGAGGAGTATACCGCTCATACCCACAGGATCCTGAAGGAGTGGTAGTAATCTGACCACCCAAATGAAGAAATCACCCACAGAGAAAACTAGCCCATATCCTCCGAACCCTATCCTGAAACTCTATGTGCATAGTATCATTTATGTAAGTTGGGAGATTTCTAAACCAGTGAGGACCGGTTGATCCACATTTGTAGTAATTGAAATAAAAAAGAAACGGAAACAGGATATAAAAGAATGGTGCCTGATGTTACCCAAGGATAAGCGATGCCCATAAGTCAAGAAGAAATGATCAGGCTGATTAGGGATAGAGGGGCAAAATTCTGGAAAATAAGCATGCAACCACAATTGCATCAACCAAAAAGGACCACCAGTACTCCAATGAATTTTCTTCTCCACCATGGTAAACATCGACGTGTACAAGCTACCCAGTACTAAGGGTGCGAGAGCATAATCCCTACCATGAGCTAGGTTGATGGCTAAGTTCATATATTCTTTAGTCAATGAAAGACTAAGGACACAGAACACGTGACGAGAAAGCCACATCCAAAGGAAAATAGCTAACTCTTTTAAATCAGGCAAAGTGTTAGCATTCTTTGACCTGAGAAAATATCTCTCAAAGGTATCAGAATACTTGGAAGAAGAAACATCAAGAGACAGATTGGTAGGGTTATGATAGGTCTAAGGCATTAGCATGACCACCAATCGGCAGAAAACCTGTTAAGGCACAGACATCGAGTATGGTAAGAGCCAACATCTTGGTTTTTAACATAAGGGCATTGGTAGTAATTGACCAGAAACAAAAGGAACTAGACAAAAGCCATCGGTCCACTTTGGGAGGGGTTTTAGACATGTGGATGAGTTCAAAAATACCTTGCCGCCTCCACTGATCGGCATAAGTAGCGGACAAACGATCAACCCACAAACCCCAATAGGCATGAATCAGAGTCGGCCAGGATCTAATCGACAGACCAGTTTTACTCCAACCTTTCCAGTTTAGAAAGGGCGAATTGAGTAGCAGTTTCTCTAAGCCGTCGATTAGGTATCCTTTTAAGGGTTGAGGACGAAACCTAAAAGATAGACCTAAAATGTGAGGGGTGACAGGTTTTGGGCGTTTCTTGTAGGGGATCAGAACGCGAGAATCGATAGGATCAATATGATCCATAAGAGCCCCAACACCCTATCGAGGGTTAGGAGGGCATTTTACTCCTTCTCCCTCAGCACCGTGAGGAACAATTCTTGTCTTCACCATAATTGCTGGAGGAAGTATGAGAAAAGATCAATTGAAAATTCTAAGGCTTACTGTAGAAAAATACCCTGATAAGGGTCAATTTAAAGCAGCCTCGATAAAACGGTTAGGAATTAAAGGTGGTAGAAGATGAGGAGAACAAAATTAACTCACTCGACTGTATCGCGCGCTAGTTAAAGGGAGCAATGTTGGCACCAATATTTTCACGAATGGGGTGCAAACACATGGCATAGTGATAACCACAAAAGAGTGCATAAATGAAGAAAATGAAAAAAGCACGATTGTAGTAGTTATCATTTGTTACCGAATTACAAGGAAGAGATAAATGAGCAAAAGAAACGCGGGAAAACAAAATGTTTGAATAAACCGTACAAGAAGGAGGAAACTGCCAAATAGTGTCATGGTCGATAACGTTGAAACAGATGTGGGAAAACATGCCAAAGGAGATCGGTCAGTGAAGATTTCTAAAACTGGCCACGATCAGCATGATTAAGGGAATTTCGGAAGAAGCAATCGATCATAGGGTCCTAGAAGTTGGGGACTTCATGAAGAAGACGAGCACTGCGCTCAATCCATATTGCGGGGTGATGATGATGATAGTAGGTAAAGAAAGCCAACTGGAGTGGATGATCCCGTTGGTGTCCAAGGATGGGGCTAACGCACGTTAGGGGATTACTGTGTTACAGTTGGACGAGGGATTGACACTATGCTACGTTGAGTGGCAGATGGGGCCTAGGACCTACGCAGTTGATATGCTCACAAAGACAATCACGACAAAAAAGTTCAAGCATTGCTTGAACTTGATTCATCTTCTTTCTTACTGAGCTCAAGGTGGAGTGCATTTCTACCTTTAAAGAGGATGCAAGGTGGAGTACATAAAGAAGGCATTGAAGACATATTACACTTTTCTCATGGAGTGGTTTGTTAATACAAGCCAAGGTAGAGATTGTTGATATATGTCTTGTATTTATGTCTCACATCGGTTACTCAAAGAAGGTTGCAACCTGACCCTTAGTATATAAGACATCTTGTCCCACATTGCTTGGTGAAAGAAGATTCCTGCTTTCCTCCAAGTATAAGAAAGATGTCTTGTATTGTGTTCAAGGGCAAGATAGAAGAGTCCTTCTCTGAGTAGGAAAGAGAGGAGAGTAGTTCTTTGAGTAGGCAAGGAAGAGAAAAGAGTCCTTTGAGTAGGCAAAGAAGAGATGAGAGTCTTTCTTTGAGTCGGCCAAGAGAGAATAGTCATTCTCTGAGTAAGCCTAGAAGAGTCATTATCTGAGTAAGAAAGAGATGATAGTCTCTTTTTATGAATAGGCAAAGAAATAAGAGTTCTACTTTGAGTAGGAAAATAGTTGAGAGATACACGTGAAGGAACGTTGTAAATCTGACTTGTGCAAAGTGGATTTGAGTTCTCTCATATTTCTTGTGTTTTCTAGTTTGATTATCGTGTTCCATACATATTTATCTAGAGCGATTTCGTAACACATCCAAATGTAATAGTGTTGATTAATGTTGGTGATATTACAATGAATCTTCTAACTAATAGTACAATGAAACTTAGCAATTAACAATCAAATAGAAAATAACATCTCCTCAAATATGAGTAACAACCCCCTAAAAATAACCAACATTTTAACCTATACAATAATAACATTTTATATAAGCTAATTCTGTCTGTCACGTATGAAAACAACTTCTAGTTGAAACTTGCATCCATCATCAACACATTTTGCAGATTCTCATAAAAAAAAAACCTCAAAACTATTTAGTGACATTTAGTCAAAGACAAATCGTTAACTTTTTAGTGGTTGTGGATAATGTATAGACCACGCAAAGAAAAATGAATCCACAATGAAGTGGTCATTCCAAGTATGAGAATCAACTACTTAGGAAGAGGGCGTCTATTTCACATCTTATCATGCTTTGTTAATATACGACATTTGTTGTTACAAAGGACATTGAGAACAAACTGCTAAACCTTGTACGCTAAATAAAGCGTAACAATAGGCTTTCCTTTTCAAGTTAGGCTTATAAACACCAAATCTGCTACGATTTCCACTAAAACTCTTTTTTAACATGCTTGCACGTTAATTTTGCTTCAACATGTCCCCTACTCCCCTCTTTGTTTCCGTCAAAATCTATTAAGAGTCGATACTTGTTACAAATAGCCAAAAGAACATACCAATCTTCATGACAATGGCCTCAACTAATAAAATTAGCATTAGTTCCAATACGTATTGTAACATATGGACAAAAGTAAGCAATATGTACAAAAACAACCGACGCTCTACCCTGCGATTTCAAGCAGATCAAGTAACGTGCAAGACCAAAAATAACATGTCCTACAAGTTACGGATAGCAGGTCAAAATCTATCCAAAAACCTAGCCATTAGATGGGCAAAAGGTATATTACCAAAAAGAAGCCGGTGCAGGTGAACCGAGTCCGCAGTTGGACACCATACTTCTATAGAAGGTGCCGTGAGATGGGAAAAAGGAGAACCCTTCTATTACCAGGAGCTAATCCCATATGTGGAGACCAACTAAGAGAACTGCTGAAGCCAATGACAGTTGACAGCATCCTTCTCCAAGTCATTCTTCAATTTCTTTACTTCTTGCAAAGCCTGCTTCAAGTCCATCTTGTCAAGTGGCAACTCGGAAAAATCCTTCAAAAACTGGAGAGCCCGGGCAGCACCTCTGGACACATCAGTGGGGTCGCAGTCCCTCTTGCGTTTAGATCCCACCTGCAAGCCAAAATTACAAATTTAGACGAAATTATTGAAAGAACATCCAAATGATTTTTTGGGATGGTTTGTGAGGTGTTTATTTACAAGTCCATCTTGTGAAAAAGCACCAAACAAACAGTAGAAAGCTCTTACGCACAGTATAAAACCAGGAAAGCAGATAAAGACATGCATCACAGAGAACATGCAAATTATTGAAAGTTGCATTATTTGCATTTATATGCTCTTTCGATCAAGGTACTTCAGAGTTCTCTCTGCAAAATATTTAATCCCAGGGATAAATTTCAATGGCCAGAAGTATGACATAGGAACATGTCAACCAGTACACTGGGAGGCGGGATCAGCACAAAAAACAACTGCCGCCCTGCTCCAGAAGTTGAATTAGCTCATCTCTAAATAAGTGTGTAATACACAGTGATTTCTTATCAGTGTGTAATACACAGTGATTTCTTTGCTTTTTCAGCTTCAACAAATTCATTGTGACAATAAAAGTGATATAGGCAGAAGGGAAAGGAAGCAGTGGGGGTGGGGGGTAGCAGATAGTAAGATCTGATGAACGAACTTACAAGCAAGCGTATCCAGGAGGAGTAGAATGATCATTATTCTCTTTATGATTTTAGAGAAGAGTAATCATCATATCATGCATACATTTTATGAATTGTTACGTACCCACCATTACATGCAAAAGAAAATCTTCATCATTTTGGTTTACGAGTCACATATTTGCCATTACAGCCACTTGATAGAAGATTTACTTATCATAAGATAATTGTTTAACATAACTCACTAGCGTATAAAGAATACTCGATATTTTCAACCGGCATCTGTCAAGTGTCCCTTCATACTTTCTTTTTTTGATTTCACATCAACGTGTCCGAGTCAGGTGGGTGCATGTCTAAACATATGTGCATGCTTCATTGAACACCGAACTCAAAATCACCAAAGAAACCAAACCAGATCTCTTAATATAAGAACATGAACTGAGAGACCTACAGTCAGGGACTTTATTATGATTAACATGTGCAACAACATATACTGGAATGGAACTAACATATGCAATTAGGTACATACGTTTATTTGGTTACATTATTGGATAGAAACCTGAGAGAGAGCTCGATATATTATTAACTCTCGTTCTCTAGTCTTTCCTGAGCAACAAGTTTTCACCTTACATTTGTTGCCCATCATGTCAATCTAAATGTAATGCTTGATCAAATTAGTTAAAATATGCATCTAGATCTCAGGACGTCAAAATAATCCATCACAAGATACCAGATTCCTGAAGCAATACATTATCTACTGCCAAGAGAACAATATGCATCAGGAGCATGTGAAGGTGACAAGTGATCATACTTCTTCTTTGGCATCATTCAAAATGATAGCAGTAGGTGAGAAATCTTCCAACTCAGCAGCCTTTTCTCTAGCAAGAGCTACAACACTCTTAGGGAAGTTTGCGAACTCTGCAACATGGATACCGAAACTCTGATCACAAGCCCCAGGTTCAACCTGAGAGAGCAGAATGCAAGTCAGTAGAACTACTCAATGAATACTCATAAAACAGTAGCATTTTAAAGATCCAGCAGTATCTTAAGGTAAGTGCAGTATTACAGATATCCCAACAGTATCTTATGGTAAGTCCAGTATCTGACAATTAACATTGTCATTCTAATTTTTCTTTCTAAGTGAAATCATCTCAACATATATACTACCGAAGTTAGTACACACTACACAATGAACTAAAGTGAAGCAAAACATCAGAAATAGCTCGATAGTGGAAGGCCTTCATTTTCTTGGAAGGCCATCATTGTTTTTGTTGAGCCATTCAAACTCTGGAAGCAATAGCTTGGATCCACCAAGCACCCTTAGAGAGTGAAAGAATGTATGCTTAAAGTGCTTTCATTTTGCATTTGTCCTTGCACTTATTTTGCTCGTGTTGTTTCTTCAAGTACTTCAACAATACCCAACACCAACATCAGCTTCTCGGACATGAAAGAAGTTCCCCCAATGCCCACTTCTCTTTGCCTATTTTACCGTACAAAAGAAGCTCATATTAGCCATAAGCTCTAGGCGTTTTTAGCTATCGGATGTTTGTATCAAGTTCCATTCTGAACTAGTCATCAATTTTTTTGCTAATGCTCCAGTGATAAAACTTAAGAACTCAACTCAGCACTTATCACAATTTTGGTTACATGCCTTGGGGACAGGTGTCAGGTACGGGCACGTATCTAGGAGTCTAATGCGTGATAAAGTATATTCTGGTATGCATTAAAATGGCCAAAAAGATGCAACACGTATAAGCTGGGGGAGAAGCTTTGGATATATGTGTATGTGCATGTCTGTGTGCGTGCGTTCCTCTTTGTTTGTAGTTAGCAAATTACGAAATTCTACGTTTTGGAGATATGCGTGTGTGCGCACATGAGTGCGTATGTGTGCGATCGTGTGTCAATGTGACTGTTCCTGGCTAAGTGTAGTACGAGAGAGGGACCTCGTAGCAAGTTTCCTGGGCATTTAAGAAAAGGTTCGACCAGCATTCAACAATTGAAGCATTTGTTCGTAAGAACAGAACACAAGCAAAACTCTCGTGCAGCCAACTTGGCCTTCTTTAGGTTGGTGGACAACCTCTGGCCCTAACATCACATGATGTCTCTTCTAATACTTGGGCCATTTGTCGCAATCAAATTGTGCTATACACTGTGAACCACAGAAGCTAAACTCTCTGTATTAAATACAATGGCTGACGAGATCTTGTACATGATCATTCTATGAGAATAGATGCCAGATCCAACCATGCAAATATAGACAAAAACAGATGATCTGACTACAGCATATCTGTTAGTTACAAGGCCCCACCCTAAGACTAGCTAAAGGTGGTCAAGTACTGATGACTGCTGGTTTACTACATCACGGTAATAATACCATATGCGGTAGATATGGTTGAGCAATCCTCTTTCGACCCTTCCCCTCGACCCCACCCCGCCAAGACCACTCCAAGTCTTCCTAAAGGAATAGCATATAAAATCGACTAACTTCTGTGTAGATAAAGACTTATATTGTAATATCCCAAAACCTGAGACTGGTTTTATGGTAAAAATCCTAACTCATTATTCATTAGGCCTTTAGCGACGAATTGGTGAGCATTATAAGTTATGATCATTAACAACAACTTTTAGGAACCATAAATTGTAATTTAACGATAGAAGTTATAAGTGATATTGTTGAGGTCTTTGGCGACGATTAGCGTGTACAACATTTTTGGAAACATTTAGAGACAATTTTGAAGCGGGATACAATAGGCAATTCAAAAGTTAAAAGGGAACACTTGGAAATTTATGTTTTATTGGGGTTATTAAATAAGTAAGGATATAATGGTCTGCTTTTTCAACCCTTTATTTTGGAAAGTTATTTTAGAGGGGGATCAGAGTAGGGGAATTAGGACTAATCGGTACAGTAGGGGATTAATATTCCATTTTGGTTGCAGCCTACAAAACAGAGAAAGAGGGAATTCAGATTGAGAAAAGAGGAAAGAGAAAGAGAAAGGAAGGAAGAGAAGTGGGGTTGGAGGGGGGGGGGGGGGGTGTGCTCATGGGAAAGGGAGAGACAAATCTGCCGATAGGAACTCTGGCGAACGTAGCGACGATTCAGTAAGCCCTTTTACAATTTTCAATGACTTTTTGTGTATATTGCAGCATTTACGTAAAATATGTGGGTGCATTGATTTACAGAAGTGAGAAAAAAAGAGGGGTACTAAGGGCAGCCATGATTACCGTGGTTATACCAGTGGGGCATATACGCTCTGATCGTGTGGTGTATGCAGAGAGAGAGATAGAGATAGAGAGAGAGAGCCGTTAGAAGCTGCCGTTAGAGAGAGGAACAGCCGTGTGCATGGGGTAGCCGTGAGTATGTACTCCAGCGCAGCAATGGTTTGGACAACGAGGCTGCACGGCTGCCTATGGCAGGTAGATGTGTGTGGGTTGTGTGAGCGTTCGTGTGGGAGAAGAAAGCCACTGCCTGTACTTGTGCTGTGGGTATGTTGAATGTGTGGTGAGTTGTATGTGTGTGTGAAGAACAAGCAGAACAGGTGCAGCCTTGAAAGAAATGGGGTGAAAGGTGTGTTGTTTGTGTGTACGGGTGTGTTGTTTGTGTGTATGTGTGTAAGCAGCAAGGAGGGGCTGCCATGGCTGTGCTGTGGCTTGTTGGAGGTTTGTGAAGATGTTTTGGAGGGTAAATAATGTATATAGTGTAGTGTGTGTATATATGTGAGTGGATGGACTGAAATTGTGGGTGAAATGGGTGTAGGTGTATGTTATATGTGTGTGTGTATGTGAGAAATGGTAGGGGGGAAGGTTGCACAGCAGCTTTAAGGTGAGTGCAGTGTGTGAAAGCGTGCCTTTGTATTGTTAGGCAAGAAGAAAATCACTGCCGTGAGGCAGTGGGTGTGGCTGTATTGGGTGTGGGATGTTTTGAGTGTGGTTGTGAGTGTATGAATGAATGTTTAGATTTAGTGTGTATCTATGGGTGTTAATGGAGTGAATTGTAGTGCTAGGGGGTGAAAGGGAAGCTGCGTGAACAGTAACTGTGTATTCTGCGTCTGGACAGGGGTGTAAGGAAGAAGAAGAAGTGGGTAGTGGGTTTGTGCAGTAAAAGTAGTAAACTGCGCTTGCACGTGGTACACTGTGCATGCACAGTTGTACCACGAAACTGTGAGGCATCGTGCAATTATTGTAAATTGCTATAAATTTACAGAAAGTTTCTTAGTGTAATATTAGAATTACTGGTAAAATTTCAGATTTTTCTGGAATCGATTAGTATTTTTATAATTTCCGTAAGTTCAGTTTTTTTAAAATTCATTTGGAGTCTTTAAAATTCTTTAAAAATTCTGGGAAATTTTCGGTAATGTTTTTATGATATACAGAAGTTTTAGTTTCAGTTTCATAGATTTTGGAGTTGATTTAGTACCGCATTTGAATTATCAAAACAAATGGTTTTAGAAATGATTTCGGTGCTTTAAGATCCTAATTTCAGTTCTAGTATTTTCCTTATATATTGTAAGGCTATTAACTTGTTAGGATGTTTTAAGCTATAAATGTATTTTATAAAGATTTATTATGAATTTTTGGGTATCTTAATGCCTTATAGTGTGTGCGAGATTTTCGTTAAATTGGGCCATACAAGGGACGCGTTTCGATCTAGGTTGTGTGAGAGTGTCGGAGTGAGTAATTAGCATTGGATTTTTAGTGTTATGAGGCTAGAATTTGTTATAATAAGTAATTTGTCAATTTAGGTTAAATCGAGGAATTTGAACAAAGTTGAATAGCAGCGCATAGCTTGGATTAAGGTAAGGGATTCTATCCAAAACCAATTCCTCGTAATTGATTTCATACTTCATTCTGATTTGTTATCGCAATTCTTTGGACTTTGTTATGTTTGAGATAAGCATGTATTTTGCCTTTAAACCCTGCTTTGCGCTTAAACGTTTAATGAAAATCCTTATTGATATTTAGTATTTATTACTCATCGAGCATCGATTTATTCATTGTATTAGCAATTATTGCATTATGTATATGGACATGAGTTAGTGCATCGAGGCGTTATAAAGATGGTTTGTATTGGGGTGATATAAGGATGGTCTGTTATTGCGGGAGATGCTAGTACCTTAATGGTCTAGCTAGTGTACATATACATATGTAATTACATTGTTATTGAGCACTGCCTGTGTAACTTACCCTGCACTGCCTGTTTAGCTTTGCAATCGCTCATGTTCAACATCATCTGCATCGTTTACAGTGTAATTGAAATTGTTTCTATTGATATCTGATTTAAGGAATTGAGTTGAATCTCTTCCCATATTACCACTGAAATAAATCTGTTAATCGTTATTCGTTTGTAACCCTCTACTGAAATTTGAATGACCTTATTGAGCTCTCAGAAGCTCACCCCTTTTCTGTTCTCTTCTGCAAGTAATAACCATCAGTAGATTTCCTGGATTGGTTAGAATCCGGTCATGGAGTTGGCTTAGATTTTTATTATTTTATGCCTAAGCTCCTGCGAGGGAATCAGTGTGTAAACTTACTCAATTGAGCACATTAATTTTAGTCTTCTCATTAGGGACTATTTTATCAAATTGAGGAATTGAATGATTAAGTGATTGATCAATTGATTATCTAATGCTCCAGAAATTCCAAGGTGTTACATATATGCTTGATGTGGGCCACACAGGGAGGTGGAAGGTGAGCGAATAGAAATTTTAAGAGCATGTACGTACCTTATAAAGCATAGTTAGCTTGCGACTTGATGAGTCAATGTGGGCACTGACATGATAATTTGCTACCCCAACAAGTTCCTTTGAAAAAGAATCATAATCAGCAGTTTCATGAGCTAATGCGGTCAGTTCATGGAAGTGCGTTGCAAAGAGTGTAGGTGCTTTTATCACTTCAACGAGGTGCTCACAGATAGCCCAGGCCAAACCTGATTATAAAAGCAAGCCTTGAGGTGAACAAATTAGGGGCACATTTAAGACTTAATCATATGGAAAACATACGCTAGTTACTAATATTAAGCACAAAATCTTAGGTATCTAATCAAATTGAATTAAAATCTGAAAAACCTCATATAAAGGATGAAGTATGCAACTGAAACTTATAAGTTAACCAATGTGTTGGTAATGGGAAAATGTACACCCCTGTTCTCTATAATTCCTGGAGACTTTGCTTTCTCTCGTCGTTGCAGAGCAATGTCATCTCATTTTCCACTTATATATACGTACAAGGTAGATGCATCCACCACTTCAGCAAATATCCCACTGTGGAAAAACTTTATATAATCTGAGGCTTTCATATACAACTCTCTATGTATATTGTTTCTGAGTTACAGCTCTCTATTTTTTTAGAAGTACACTAATTTGTGCACCTTTAAATGTACCATATCAGGACATAAATCAAGTCTACAAACATGAGCATGATCCATTAAAGAGCTCAGGGGGAAACAACCATGTAGGTTGATTCTGCATAAAAAAGATGTCAATTCTACATGTATTCTGCCCGGACATGTATTCTGTAACATGTGTTTCATCTTCTCTTAGAAATCCTGAATTAAGTAATTTGGAACGAAACTTTGATTTACACTGAAAAAAGAATAGGCTGAATAGTAGACTCTTCAAGTTCTTGAACTAAATGGAATGCCATATGCTGCAGTTTATGCAGTAAGGTACTTATGACTATCGACAGCAAATCGCCAGCAACATGGATCCCCAGATCCTGCTAGTAAAGTAAGAGTCTGCTCAAACTTATTCATAATCAACAATTCCACAAACAGAGAAGAAAAAAAGATGGATATTTTTAATAACATACAAGTACGAGGCAAAGCATAGTTTCTCTATAACTAACCAAATCCATCATATGTTGACGTTCCCCGACCCAATTCGTCAATGATTATCAACGACTTATGAGTAGCTCCTTTCAGAATTGATGCAGTCTCCAGCATTTCTTGCATAAAGGTAGAAACCCCACGTAGCTATTTAAGGGATGGAAAAACAAGAAAAATGTATTGTCAGAGTTCAACTGAAATTTCCTGCCCAAAATTCACAAACTGGGATACATTACGTACTTCCTCTCATGTTACTCAAGAAATGTATGTCAAACAATAGGGGATAAAAATGCTGAGCCAACATAATGCTAATTCCCAGGCAATATATAGTAGTCAATGTACTTGCATGTTCAGTTTTGACTTTGACCATTTCAACTGGATATTGGTGTACTTTTCAAGCTATTAGGTACCTCAATAGTTCGGTTACTCAAAATATTCTGTACAGCTACTTGGAAACAAACGAAAGGGAGTCTTTTAATTGCCATGCAGAAAGAAGTTAAAGTAATATTATGGTCTGTCTGAACTACTCATAAGCAGCTTGACTTACTGCGACGAACTTAAACACACTCTGAGCTACCGAAAAATTTCCAGCGCTTTCAAATACTTGCATAAAATTTCCAGCCCTTTCAAATTCCTGATTCTTATAATGCTGGAAAAGAATGGATCGCATCCCAAGGCCAAACCTACTTGGATGGCTGCAGATGACTTTTTCAAGAAGGCCAAAAGCAGTGCGCTAGACTATCTGGCGAACTGTTCACATTACCAGAATATCCTGGCCCCTCTCTCTCTCTCTCTCTCTCTTTCTTCACGCGCTGCAGCTCTTTTGCCCACGTACTTTCTCACACACAACCCATCTGAAACCCATTCGCTCTCTCTCTCTCTCTCTCTCTCTCTCTCCACCGTAGTCATCTAACAACCACGATCGCCCATAATCCATCACCAATTACCATGGTGACATTATGAGATGGTGGTGCCGGTGAGTAAGGTTTTGGCGGGGGTGGGTTGGTAGTGCTGGTGGGTAATGGTGTTGGCGACAGCAGATTGATATTGCTTGGTGGGTATGGTGTTGGCGACAGCAGATTGGTGGTGCTAGTCTTAGTGACAGGATTGGTGATGCTCGTGGGTATGGTGTTGGGGGCATCGATTGGAGGTGCTGTCGGTGTTGGTACTGATAGGGGCGAAGGTGATGCTAGTGGGGTATGGAGTGGGCGGCGACGATTGGTGGTGCTAGTGGTGGCAAATTGGTGTTGCTGGTTTTGGCGAACTAGATTCTACCTATCATTAATTTAAGGCTTAGGAAGTTCGAGTGAACTAGTATCACTACTCAAAAAAGGATATCTAGATTCAGTATAGAAGAATGCCATTCTTTCAAAGCTCCTGCAGATTTGATTTTCTGGATATTGAATAACCGCGTGAAGAATAAATCCTACAATAAAGATAACCCACAGAGATCTATAGTAGATCTAAGCAAAACTACCGAGAAGGCGGTGGCGGTTTTGGCTCAAATGAGGTCTAGATCTTGGTGGTAGCTATGTCAATGTTCAGTGGCCATTCGCAGGGTGATGTTAGTGGTTGTTGTGGTGCTGGATTATGGAGACAGTGGTACTGGTGGTGGTTGCTGCTGATTGATTGGGGAGGTGTAGCATTGGAGTGGCAGCAAGAAGGAGGGAGACAGAAGGGGGTGGGGGGTTAGATGAGAGGTCAGATGAGAGAGAAACAAATGTGAGGCACAAAAAATAAATGAAAGGGTGCTTTGATATTTCAGCTAGTGTGCCAGATTAAGTGGTGTACTGGCTTTAATTTTTATAAAAAGCATATTGAACCGTCCATGTGGCAATGATGGATGGTCTGAGATGGGTTGGGAAATTAGAGCCTATCCCAGTGATGGGTAGGGATGGACTCCTATATATATGTATAATATACATGCACATAAATGTGTATATATATATGTGTGTGTGTGTGTACACATATATACGTGTATATATATAAATACACATATACACATATATACGTGTGTGTATATACATATATATACACATATATCGGTATATGTGCATGTGTATACCTATATACATATATATACACTAGTAAGGATCACGTGCTTTGCACGTTATATAGTGATTTGAAACAAAAATGTCATAAACGTTGATAAAAAAATACAATTAAAATTAATTAATACGATTATTATAATTAAATGATAATAAGTAAATCAATTTAGAAAGTTTGTTGCGCAAAATATGGTCTTACTTTCAAACCAAATTATATATGCCAATTATCACCAATATTTGTCACTATTTATCATACTTTTTTTTTGTCACATCAAGTTCTCTAAAGAGAATCGTAAATGTTCCATATTATATCTTGTTATCCATAGTACACTGTCATTATAATTAGTTTTAAATATCTTGTACAAATATCTAATCCTCGCGAAACACTATAAGTTTGATATTGAAATAATAAAAAAAAATAAAACATTTTAGAGACAATTGATGTTAAGTATATACTAAATTTGTCCAATTTCTTGTAATATATTTCTATGGCATGTATGTAAGTCTAGGAAGTGAAACTGATAACAAGTTTAAATTAATACTAAGTGATATTTAATGAAAATTCAAAAGTTAAACAAAAAGGAATTGCCAATAGTAAAGCGTCTAACAGAAAAGAGTTATGATTATTATATGTAAAGCAAAGTTTGTAAAAAATAAGGGGTTGAAAGTTTAAATGTTGCACCTTTAAAACCAAGAATCAAATGAATTCAAAGGATTTAGTGAGGCACATATAGAAACTCAATTTCAGGCAACAAATCTAGTAACTGTAACTTCTAAGGATCTTTCTACTAAAATTCAAACTATTATCTTTCTTCTAGCGATGATTGCTGAGGGCTAAGAAGCACGGACTCGAGTGCGGGTGCGGATACGGCATTTTTAAAATTTTTAGGATACGGGTGCGGCGGGGATACAACATATTTTATAAATATTTTTTTAATTATATATAGGGTAAATTACACTAAACACCCCTGAGGTTTTATGTAATTACACTCCACTACCGCTATCTTTAAAAATTACACTCAGCTCAAAAAGTAACTTTTTCTCTTACGGTGTTAATAGTGCAATGCAAAAAGACATGAATACCCTTCAGACTGTTTTCTTGGAATTTTGGAGGGAAAACTTGTTTTTGGGAATTATTGGAGAGACTTCCCCTGTTTCTGCCTTCTTCTTCTCTCCCCCTGAGCCCCACGGCCGCAGCAGCCCTTTGCCTCGTCGCCCTTCCTTCGGCATCTTATGCCGGCACCTTGCAGTGCCCCTTCCCCCGTCAGTGACGCCAACCCCCCTTCTTCCTTCTTCTTCTCTCCCCTCGTCCCCCGCAGTCGTAACAGCCCCTGACCCGTCGCCCCTCCTGCTGCAACAGCGTCGCGCCTCACTCTCCGCTGACAGCACCCCTCCCCCCGTCGACGACTTCGACCCCCCTTCTTCCTTCTTCTTCTCGCCCCTCGTCCCCCGCGGTCTTAACAACCCCTTGCCCCTTCGCCCCCTCTGCTGCAACAGCGCCGCGCCTCACTCTCCGCAAACAGCGCCCCTCCCCCCATCGGCGACGTCGACCCCCCTTCTTCCTTCTTTTTCTCTCCCTCGTCCCCCGTAATCGCAACAGCCCCTTGCCCCGTCGCCCATCTCCGCTGCAACAGCGCCGCGCCTCACTCTCCACTGACAGCGCCCCTCCCCCCGTCGGTGACGTCGATCCCCCTTCTTCCTTCTTCTTCTCTCCCTCGTCCCCCACGGTCGCAACAGCCCCTTGCCCCGTCGCCTTTCCTGCAGCATCTTAAACCGACGCCTCACTCTCCGCTGACAGCGCCCCCCCTGTCGGCGACGCCAACGCCCCTTTTCCTTCCTCCTCTCTCTCCCCCGTAGCCGCAACAGCCCCTTGCCCCTCCTTCTGAAGCCCACGCCGACAGCGTCCCTCCCCCTGTCGGCGCCCCCTCCCCCCTTCCTTCCTCTTATCGCAGCTGCAATAGCTCCGCGCCGCCACCCGCCAAACCCATTAGCTTTTAGATTCAACCCTAATCTTCCTTTTTTAATTGTTCTGACCAAAATGCCCTCCTTGTTTGAGTAAAGGACAAAGGGGGGGTATTTTGGGTATGAAAATTGCATAAAGTGATGTGTCACGGAATCTTTTCACGGAGTTGGGCTTGCCATTAAATGTGTGTAGTTGTGTGTAATGCGGGTACAAACCTCAGGAGGACGGAGTGTAATTTTTAAAGATAGCGGTAGTGGAGTGTAATTACGTAAAACCTCAGGGGTGTTTAGTGTAATTTACCCTTATATATACTTAGTATTTAATTTTTAAACAATTTAAATCTTAATAATCATAATATATGTGTTTGATATAGGTGAAAAGATATTAATATTCCAACCAAAGTAGTGAGTTTTTAAGTTTAATGGGTTCTTTTGTAAATTTTAAAGCTTTCGACCAAATTAGTTAAGTTTAATGGGTTGTTCTATAAATATTAAAATTTTAAAACTGAACATAATAAAGCTTTTATGTGGTATCACTTCTATTTCTATGAAATAGTGGGGTTGGTTTATATAATAACTTAACATTGGAGTCCTTACATAATATAACAAAACTAATGTCCTTAAATAATATAACATAACAAGTCAAAAGTCAGAAGAAGAGAAGAAGACACATCGACGCAGTACACCGACTCTCTAGAAGCAGGCGCACTGCGCTCGCCGCAGTGGGTCGCCGGTAAGTCCCCTCCTCCTTCTCCTTCTTCTTCTCCTTCTCCTTCTCCTCTCCAGTGTCTCCTCTCAGATTTCCGGTAGCCGCCGGAGTTCCCAATGGTCGCCGGTGGTGACAAATCTGAGCCGATACGCACCCGATCCGCACCCGGGATTTAAGAAAAAAAAAAAAAAAATGGTGGACACGCACCGGTGCCACACCCGAGGCGCACCCACACCCGACGCGTATCCGGTGCCGGTGCTTCACCCTAAGTGTCGCACCGGTGCTTCATAGGCTGAGGGTCAAAATAATAACTCCATTTTATTTTCTTTTGCTAGTCTATTATAATTTTCATGTATCTATAGTTTGAAAATTAAATCCTTTTTCAATTTCTTCTAGCTTAAATTCTAAATTTTGAGTAAAATTTGTTTAAAACTACACTTAATTGATGTTACCTTCTTTTTTCTACTTTCCTATTAAAAAATCTATAGTGTACTTTAAGTTTCTCTTGATAATATATTCTAAAACTCTCTTTTATATTTAGTTACGGTCTTGTTCATCTTAGTAGTACAATATGGATACTAACTTAGCTATGTATGTAATTCAGCATATACTTAGCGTAAGATTTTTATTTTTAATGTAAATTTATATGATAATACCTCGATTTACTCATTTCAAAAGTCAATATGTATGTATGTGTCTTCGCGCGTGTGTGTCCTTTTGAACTTTTTACTACGAAATGAAAGTAAAACTTGATATGAGATAATGGTAATGAACAAAATAATTTCAATAATATTCACAAATCTAAGTTTTTCACTCTATATAAATAAACATTAGGTCTATATCAAGAATAATTTGTAACCCGAATCATTGATCGAATAATAAGACATGTATTATCAAAATAAAAAGAAAAAAAAATTACCTATGGCATAAGGTTTTGAGAGTTGTAGATAATACTTGCATTTAGGAACGATTCACTAATGAGTATGAAAATTAAGGTATTAAGTTTTATCGATTTTGATGTTAGTAAGTTTTAAGGTTAAGTTTTGATAGTGTTTTCTTTAAAGGTGAACAGAGACTTAACATCATGTTTACACGATTGGGCTAGATCCACTCCTGCTTGTTGAATGTAATTAATTTTGCCACTAAAAGATATAGTAGTGAATATTTAACCTCTTCAAAGGCACTTCCCATACCGCATGGGTGCAACATCAACTATTCGCTCATGATTAAGTTATAACCGAGGACCTGCGATCGTATCATGTTAATTGTTCATATTTTGTTCATACCATTGGTATGCTCCCAGGTACCTATAATCGTGATCCTATTGATAAAGAGGTCTTTTTGTGGAAACCTTCAAGAATAATCATCCTTTTTTATGGTTTTTCCGCTTCTCATATTCCATGTGTGAAGAACCGCAGGAAATCGTACGATAACACTTCTGATTATTTATTTGTCAACAATGTGATATATGACGATCAAGACAATATGCAAAATCTTTTTATGAACATATACGTATGTGTATATGCACGTAGTAAATGTATACACGTATCATATATCTTTACATATATACTTACAGGGAGTTGATCCCTTGCCACCGCTTAAGTGTCAGCGCCATTTGGCCGTCCATCCATTGGATGGATGGCAAATCACTCTTTTTCTTAAACTTCCCCATCATCTGCCCCATTATGGGGCAAACGTCCACACGAAACGGTAAATTACTGTTTGTCCCATAATGTTGCAAATGTCCGCTCCACAACATGACGGACAACAAAGGCACTTAAAAATAAAAAGCAGATCGCCGCATACCTCAACAACACGGACGTCTAGATTGCATTAGTCTGCCTTAACCATGAGCTTTTCTTCTTCTGTTTCTCTTTCTTTTATTTCTTCTTCCCATTAGATCTGAACACCCAGTCGTCACCCGTCATGTCTTTACTATCAACGTCCTGCCCACAGACCACCACTCCGTCACCACCATCGCCCACAGCCACCACCCCATCACAGCGTGTGTCGTTCTTGAGTCACCGCCGCGAGCGATAGGTATGATAGGTTTTAGGTGGTGGTTGGGGGGGGGGGGGGATAATTAACAATGTGAGTGCAAGCGCGGGGGCGCACTGGCGCAAGCTCGTATTTGAGTATTGAGATTTGGATGGTTGTCGGTGGAAATTAAAGGTTAGGTTGGACAAGATTTCAGGGTTTTGATGGTATAGTTACTTGAATTCCGTGCCTTTTATGTATGTTCTTGTCGATTATATTGGTGGCGGCTATTTGGATAAAGGTGGTTATGGGCTACAGTTGTTTAGACAAACACCTGTGAACACTTACCAATTTTGTGAACCGAGAAATTTTCATGGGAGAAGACCATCCATCCCATCACGGGTTGAGGTGGTCGCCATGGGTTGGAGTGGAATGATGGAATTGTTGTAGTGGTAGACGGGGAGATTAGTCACAATGTGTGCATGTGCACGAATGTAGCTTGTATGTGAATGTATTGATATTTGGATGGTTGGTGGAAATTGGTGGTTGGGTTGGACAAGATTTTAGGGTTTTGATAGTGGTCGACGGTGGCAGCAGTGGTGGGTTTGATTTTGAACAAAGTTACTTAAATTGTGTGTGGTGTGCGTATCCACTGGTGGCTTATGTTGGGGACTACTATTTGGATAGAGGTGGTTGTTGACAGTGGTTGTTTAAACGAACATCTGTGAACACTTAACAATTATGTGACCAACACATTTTCATAGGAGATGACTGTTTGTCCCATAATGGGGCCGATAGCAATATTTCCATTTTTATTTGACACAAAATAAATGGGTAAAAGGGTAAAAAGCATCGTCTGATCCATTAACGAGCGGACAAACTAAAGAAAATGAGAAAAAAATGATCTACACAATCTACAGATCTCATATAAACGGCCAGATCAGCCCTGACAAATTAAAGAAGTTGCCAATTGTAGCAGTGCATATGTGTATATATCACTATATCATATTTAAATATAAGTGTAGTCGTACTCTGGCTACGCCTCTCTCACTGCCTGCTACTTGTCTTTTGCAGGCTTATTTGTGCCCAGCTAGCTACATGATGGAACTCCTGACGGCCAATCATCTCTTGGCAGCATCTCCTTCCTAGCATAGGGCCTCTGCCTCTATTGCTTGATTGGAAGGATCAGACACTTTTCCCTACTTTTGACAGCAGAACGAAAGAAATTTTTTTTTTTTTAAAAGTAAGGTGAACTAGCTTTTGCAGATTGCACTTGGATAGTGGCCTGGGCCGTCCTGGAATTGGAATAAAATGACTAAGATCGATTGGACTTTGATGGGCTTTGTTTGGAAAGCTAGAAAAAAGTGGCAAGTCTAGGCCAGGGCTGAAAATCGATCAATATTTTGCAAGCTGAGGGATATCCTGATGCTCGTGGGCGGTGAAACTGCAGTGGTTATGTGGTGGAAACTGCTTGTGGTGAGCAAGGATGGACGTTGACAGAGATCGGCGATGGAAGGTGGGTGTTTTGCAGCAGTGATGGTGGGTGTGATGGTGGTGATGGCTTCTAACAGTTGCTTATTAGGGCTGCATGCAACAAAGCAAAGGGAAGAGAGAAAAAAGGGAGAATGGAGAGAGATCATGTGTGTTTTATACAAAAAATACGAAGTTTTGGTGGCTTAGCCTTATGCTTAAGGCTAACCTCGTATCTGTTTTCCTAGGTATCCCGTGTCTGATGCTGACTAGGACACTGGACACCGCTGAATTTTTTAATGTAAACTTACTATACACACACACACACATCAATTTTGAAGCAACTGAATTTCGTTCAAAACAAATGAGAAAAAAAAAGGCCAGTAACATGAAATAGTCTCAATAGTGACAAGAAAGAAGGTCGGTAACAAGAAAGCAGTTGAATGTCTCAACAGTACCAAGATTAGAGTCTCAACAGTACCAAGAGAGATGGAAAAAGGACATAAGACCAAAGGATGAAGGAGAGGTTTGATAAAGTCATCGATAAATGAGGTCAGAGATGTTGACCTTTCTTACTCTGGACTAATAAGCTTGGATGCTTTAGGTAACAAAAATAAGGAAAAGAAAAAGAGATGAGAGAGAAAGAAGAATGTACCTTTTGCTGGGTCGATCTGATTAGGGTTTGGCCTAAAAGTTCATTTCTTAAAAACCCCATATTTGTCTCTGAAATAAATTTGAAATATTATATTTTGGCCCCAACGGTATTCGATAATTAAAAAATAAGTAAATAAATTTGGACACTGTTGAGAGGTGTCGGACATGTCTCTGGAGGTGTCATTGTTCGACTCGTTAAGTCCCTTTGAGACATTTTGGTCAAAATCTCGTTGGCTATATATAATGTAGTGAAGGACGAGTTTTTTCTAATAAAAAATTAAATCTGGTCCGTCCAACCACAATGCATAGATCGCCTGATGGCGCTGACAACTTAACTTAAGTTGTCTGCGTGAGCAAGGATCAGGTTCTTGTACATAAGTGTTGTGTAGATATATGTAATGAACTGATCAATAGCCAACTCTGGGTAACTTAAATTGCCAACGGCATCTGACTGTCCACACTGTCAGCATGGACGGGCCAAATCTATTTATATTTAAGTAAGCTTCACCATCTGCTACATAATTTAGCAGATGGTGAAGTTTACCACACTACCTCTCCTATTGCCTTGGAATCCCTCCGACTCATTAAATCCATATGGGTATTTTGATCAAAAAATTCATGTATACTGCACATTATGTAGTGAAAAACGAGAAAACTTTGATCTGGCCCATCCATCAGTGATGGATGGACGGCCAGGTCGCACTAGCAACTTAGCTTAAGTTGCTTAACTATATACACACACACACTCTCTTAAATGAAACATAAATGAAATTCCCGTCCACTCCATTATGTAGCGGACGACGAGAAAACTTAAATGGAACTTTGATCTGGCCCATCCATCGGCAATGGATGGACAGCTAGATCGCGCTGATAAGTATATATATATATATATATATATATATAAATATATATAAGGGGTCGATCTACATCCACCAGAGGAGAAGTCTTTATTTCTTCAACTGTCATCCGGCCGTCCACGTCACCGCATGAACGGCTAAGTTTTTTTTTTAAGCTGCTCTCAGTTGATCGCCCCAAAGAGGAGCGGTTGGTTCCTGGAAAATTTTGCCCCTCTTCTTTTTTTTTCTTCTGTTTTGTTGCCCTCTCTCCACCGATCTACCACATCAAAATTGAAGGGCACCACGAACAGCCATCACCACATGTCAACATCAAATCCACCACCAATAACCATCATCACCACCAAGCCGACATCAAATCCACCATTTCCATCCAACATCAAAGCCCACACACCATACATTGGGAAAAAGATTACAACTTCAAAAGCAATTCTAAAAGGGAGAAGAGTAGCAAAATGAATAAACAAATAGCGCAATTTGACCAAGTCTTTATGCCTTTTTTAATACCATATCTAGATCAATGGAATTGTGTTTGCAACCTGCAACTGTTAACCTGATCTTTTCAAGAAAAATCAAAACGAAAGAGTGAAAATTGTATTAACAAGCTTAAATTGGTATTAATCGTGACATCACCATTACCGTCGAACTCATGGAGGTTACCATCGACAGCCTTAATGTAAACAATGAATTTGTGAATCGATGATGTCGTCATGGTGGTGGTCGGCACATCATCAATCACCGCTGTCCTTCACATCTCAACCACCACCAGCCATCATAACTCAGCCACCACAGTCGTGGATCTCATCATAGCACCATCGCCGACCATTTGACCCATCATAGCTCAGCCACCTTGCCTGTCAATCCCATCACAGGTCCCGTAATAAACCAACCACCCCCACCTAATCCACCAACCAACCTTACCGCTACTTCCACAATTCCACATAGAGAGAGGTGAGAGAAGACGGAACCACCGCCTACACCCACTGCTGTCTAGGAACCTGCCACCCACCACCGCCCATAATCGCACGTTCATCTCAAATTACTTACAGTAACTGTGTAAATCCAAACCAAAAGCACCAAGATCTACACTAGATCTGAGTCAAAACCGCCGAGACGGTGTGGCGATTTTCGCTCAAATTCAGTGGCGGAACCAGGATTTCACCCCAGGGGGTGCTAAAATATATTAAAATCAGTAAAAAAAATTATAAGTAAAATAATACACAAAAAACAGAGTGTACTTTCTTAACTTGTTAATACCTTCTTAATTATTTAATAATATATCGTATACTTCATACAAAGAAGAACACCACGCGAACTTTTTCCACTAGTGACAAGTGAAGCAGTGGATGTTACTGTGTGTAGCAGCGATAATAAGCTGGAAATCAGGGGCCAAAAAGGACACTTGTTCCTCCAGCATTCCATGATAAAAATCAGCAATAAAGAATGGAGAAGAAACTGGCTTCCTGTAGGGTGAGTACAAGATAGGACATCTTTGTAGAGTACCTCAAGGACAGCTTTGTAGAGTACCTCAGTACCCCTCCCCCGCCCCCCATTTCAACGCCCCTACCCACCCCAGGCTCCCCAAGAACCTTTATCTCCCTCTAAAAAGTTCTCTCTCTCTAGGATTTTTTTCCCTCATCTGTTTACGCACACTCAGAGATGGGAGGTGAATGGTGCTGTTAAAATGGTGTAAACCTGCTTTTTTTTGGAGAGAAGAACCTGATACACCAGCCCCAGGCCCTCTCTTTTTGATGTGTAAGTAGGTGGTGCTCTTTCCTCAACTCTTAGATCTCTCTCTTCTCTCCTTGTTTCTCTAGTCTTCCTTCTTTTTCCCAATCTTTCTCCCATTCTCTCTTTGTCCAAAACCATCGTCCTCACTAAAAGTAGAGCTTCATCCAAACAAGATTTGTTTGATTGCAAGTGAAAAAAACTATATATATAAAATATAAAAAATTCCCCAAAATCTGAGGGGGTACATTAGCCCCCCCTCGTACAAGCGTGGCTCCGCCACTGCTCAAATTTGGAGTGGACCTTGATGGTGGCAATGCCAATGCTTGTAGTTTTTGTTGGTGGTAAGGATGGTGATATTAATGGTGGTAGGGGAAGAGAGAAGCCATTGGAGAGAGAGAGAGTCTAAAGAGGAGAGAGAAGAGAGAGTGAGAAGCAGTGAAGTGATAGGGGGCATGTTTGGGAAAAATGCTAACCGCTTTGCTTAGGGGCTATTAAGCAAAAATTCTTTAAAAAAAGAATCATCTAGAACGTGGACAGCATGATGACAGTTGGAGAAATAAGTTTTCTCCTATTTTAGATAGGGATCGGTGCCCTATATATAACACGTATACAGGAGTTAAGCAACTTAAGCTAAGTTGCTAGTGCGATCTGAACGTCCATGCCGTTGAAATGAACTGCTCAAATCCGTTGTTTTTTCAAGTGAAGTTGTCCGCAGTATAATGTTACGGACATTGACTTGCCATCCGCGTAGAGGTCCGCTACATCATGTAGCAGACAATGGGGGGACTTGAACAAAGAGTGATCTGGGCCCACACATTGACAGCTTGGACGGCCCGACGGCCAGATCGCATCGACAACTTAGCTTAAGTTGCCAGCGGTGATAATGGATCAGATCCCTGTATGTATCCATATATGCACAGAGAGAGGGTTGATCCCCGTATAGCTTTTGATAAAACGCTATTTAACAAATTGTGATCTAGTAATCCGCTGAACATCTCACACAGTTGAGATGACACTTTTTTTTTCCAAAATCTTGCAAGCTCGCTTATTACAGGAGTGGGCTGTCCTTTTTACCAAAATTCCCTTGCCCCTCCCCTTAGTGCAAAAAAGGAAAACATCCCCACTGGCCGCTCCTTGTAAAAGCGAGCTATAGGGAGAGTTTATCTCTCTCTCTCCCTCTTTTTCTCCCCAGCCCCGTCACCCACACCCCCACAAACCTCCACGACAAACACAAACACTCACAGAATTGTGTTGTGTTAGTGCGTGTGCGTCGTGCTTGTCTCTGTGGGTGTCATTGTGTGTTTTTTGGGTCTGTGTATGTATTTTTTGAATCTATGTTCGACCCTCCATGTGTTTGTGTCATGCATGTATCTCAGCGCGCGTGTGGACGTAGATGGGTAACAGGTGTGCGTGGTGGGTTTGTGTACGGAGGATGGTGGTGGCGGCGATGATTAGTGGTTTTGGTGGTTGGTGACGAGAGAGGGGCAAGGGTATTTTAGTAAAAAGGACAACCTGCTCATGTAGAAGCAAAAAGAAGTGTGATCTCGACCATCCGCGATATTTAGCGGATGGCTAGAACACCATGTCATAAATAGCATTATACGAAACGCTCTAAACGGATCGGATGCCATATGTATGTATACATATATATATATATATATATATATATATATATATATATATATATATATATGTATGCATGCATATATATATATATGCATGCATACATATGCATGCATATGCATGCATACATATGCATGCATATGCATGCATACATATGCATGCATACATATATATACATATGCATGCATACATGTATGCATACATATGCATGCATACATATATGTATGCATGCATATGTATGCATATATGTATGCATGCATATATGTATGCATACATGTATGCATGCATATGTATATATATGTATGCATGCATATGTATATATATGTATGCATGCATATATATATATATGCATGCATACATGTATATATACATGTATGCATACATGCATGCATGTATGCATACATGTATGCATACATATGCATGCATACATGTATGGATACATGTATATATATATATGTATGCATGCATATATATATATATGTATGCATCCATGTATATATACATGTATGCATACATGTATATATACATGTATGCATACATGTATATATACATGGATGCATACATATATATATACATGCATGCATACATGTATGCATACATATGCATGCATACATGCATACATGTATGCATGCATGTATATATATATGGATGCATGCATGCATAAATGTATGCATACATGTATATATACATGTATGCATACATCTATATATACATGCATGCATACATATATGCATACATATGCATGCATACATATATGCATACATATATATATACATGTATGCATACATATATGCATATATGTATGCATGCATGTATATATATATGTATGCATGCATATATATATATATGTATGCATGCATGCATGCATGCATGCATGGTATACATGCATGCATGCATGTATATATGCATGCATGCATGCATGTATATATGCATGCATGCATGCATGTATATATGCATGCATGCATGCATGTATATATATATATGTATGCATACATATATGTATATATCTATATATATGTATGTATATATATATATGTATATGCAATTACACTAAAGATGTCATGATTGTTTTTAGTTATGCAAAGTTGTGTTAGGAATATTAACTAATGGTGGAATATCAATGATCAATGTATTAGTGCATTTAGTTACTACCTTCGTCCTACATAATTTGATCAACTTTCCATTTTAGGCCGTCCCACAAAAATTACTCATTTCAAAATTAAGTAAGATTCTATTGGTACTTTTACATATTTACACTTTTGTTATTCTATTTCTCTCTCCACATTTAAATCTACATCAATTCATTTTCTCTAACCTGACCCACTTTCGTACATTTTTTTATTCATTTCTCTCTCCATATTTAACACTCCACTAATCCATTTTCTCTCTCCTGACCCACTTTCCTCTCCTCCTCTCTCTAAAAGTTAGAATGAGAAATACACAATATATCACTTAAATTCTTAATCTGCATGCAAAAAAAAGAAATTGATCAAATTATGTGGGACGGAGGGAGTATTACATAGTTGGTAGAATACTCTAGACCATAGAATGGAAAGGATTAGAACTTTACCCGAATCACAAAATAAAACAAGACAGTACCGATGAAAGTATACAATAATTATTATTATGACAATTAATTGTTGCATGGGACATTTATATTGTAGTTATTATTATATAGTACCTTTAAATAGTAAGTGGCTTGCATGCGGTTTCCTAGACCGGGCTATATTAAAGCAACAAAACTATCAAATTACATCCGCTAAAACTCGCGCCATCATGATCCCAGAAGAAGATTACCATTCCACCCTCCAAGTATGGAGAATATTTTATCAAGGGCTAAAATCACTCATTTTGGCAATTTTTACCCCATGTTGTATGGCGGATCTTGAAACGTGAAAGATCTCTTTTTAGATTATTTTCCACTCCCGCAGGGAAGAGAGATTTGGTAGTTCACTGGGTATGCTTTCTGACCCAACAAAGAAGAGTATAAAATCCAATAAGAACAAAGCAAGTTCTATTTCCTATTGATTAGCTCAACAAAATTGTCGCTATTGATAGTTCTATTTCGACAGGATTGGACATGCTATCTAGACTGAGTGGGTATACTAACAAGAGGGTTAGTTTAATATTGAGTGTCAATTTATTACATGGACGCAATTAAAACATGTCAGTAACTGTTGTATACAAAGAGTTGTTTTAAGAAGTTAGAAAAGCATGTTTACTGCCTCTAAATGTTAAGACTGACATTGGTGAGAGTTGGACCACATCATGTTGATCATTAAGACATTAACACAATCTTAAAAATCAACTCGACTCTCCCAATTACTATTCATAGTAATTATAAACAAGCATTTCTCAGCTGGCTCTCAAAATTGAAGAAATTGAAATTCATCTAAGGGTTCCAGAAAAGAGCAACCTGAAAAAATATATAAATGGGAAACAATCTTAATTGTTTGGAAGTGCTCTAACAAATGCTCACTTACTGCTACGGGTAACTACATAGAAACAAATACAGTTGGATGAACAATAACATGCACAATGAACGATCATCATATATAAAATATTGCATCAAGATCATCTTTTTGAGCTCCTTCTTGGCTTGTTCTAAAAGTCCACTAGAAAATGCAACGGAACTCACCTGGCAGTCACCAGCACCGACGCGAGCAAAGATGCAATCACGAACAGAAATGCTAGCTCTATCACATGGGACAAAGGAACCAACTTGCGCCATTAGGATGTTCACGCCAACCTGCATGTGCAAACAGATTACAGGTCCAATATAATCGTAAGAGAAAAAAGTTCAAAATGCATCCAATTCTGACATGGGTGTTGCCTGCTAAAAGCAAAACGAATTTAGAGAAGCAGAATACAACACACGCCACCTATGAAAAAGGAGTTGCAGTATAGGTGTTCTTTTCCCTATTGGATCTGGGGATGTATACATAGTGACCACCTACACAACAGGGAGAGATCTAAAACAGGACTTCTCATTACGTGGACATGATCGTTGCTTGTCAACTAGAAAGAACTGTACAAAACACAAGAAACATAAGCACCTGTCGAATAAATGTAGATTTTCCACCCATGTTAGGCCCTGTGATAATTTGGAACCAACTCTTTTCCCTGACCTGTCCTTGGAAGTTGCAGAAAGAAGCAAATTATGAGTCATATCAAGTGGGAAGGATCAGCGTGATGGTCATTCCCTAGATTGCACATATACTCACAAGTTTACAATCATTTGGTATAAAATTCACCCAGTCTTGAGCTTCCACGCAAGGATGTCTACTCCCTTCCAATATAATATCTCCCATATCCTGTCAAGCCAACATCAAGATAATGATACAAACAGAAAGTTCCCTTGCCTGCAAGAACCAGTCATACCACAGCAGGAAAATATATGAAAGATCATTACCGACATAGTGATGTCAGGTCTTGTATAGGGAGTAGGGCAACTAGCAGCTAGATCAGCAAAACCAAGTAAGACATCCAGCTCTGAGAGCAACAAGGCTAAACCCTCGAATACCTGCACAACTGAGACCTCTGTAAGTCCAGAATATCAGTCGGATAAAAGCAACAACACTCTATTAGAGCACCGATACCTCGGAGAATGTTGCTGCAGTTTGAACTACTCGGACGACCAGCTCTTTCTGACAGGTCTTGTATTCCTCAAGTACTTTTTGATACTGGTCCCCTAATTTTTTAAGCTTTGCGTTTGTGAACTTTACCCCATCCTTTCGAGTTTCAAGAACAATATAGTGAGAGTTTAGCTTCTTTCTGACTTTTGGCTCTTCCTTCTTTGTAATTCTAAAAACATGCCCAAATTGTGTGCCCTTATCAAGCTTCAAAGTCTTATCAAGAGCAAGATCAAGATCATTGGCTGTGTGTTTATGTAAACTGTGTATTTGCCGCTCTAGAGACTCTTGGTCATCCTTAAGTGCAGACAAATTTGAGTCATAACCAGATGAAATCATGTATTCTCCATTCTCCAGTTGATCAAGATCAACAGATGCTTCCACAAGGCCATTGAACTTATTCAAATGGTCATCATTAGTCCAGTATCCTAGGGGATCCAAATACTTTTCCTTAACCAATGATGCAAATTGCCCGTCATAGCATTCCAAGATACTTTTAATGAATGGTAGTCTGATACTTGACTGCAAGCATAAGCAAAAGGAGTATGAAATTGTAAAAGCGTGACAATTTTCACAGAGAGAATATGTGTGTATGGATGTGGATCACGCCAATCAGTCGAGATATAGACATCTACATAATGAATAGTCTAGTTTACAATATGGATACACACAATCCAAGGTCTTATCACTAGTGTTTCCACTCTTAATCACGCTTAGAAGACATCTATAAAGATACAATCAAGTAAACTTGGTAATTTGTATATATAGCATGATGGTAAACACTCCATGAATAAAGCTATTTGGTAATTTGTTTATATATATAGCATAAAAAGATGAATCTACCGAGAATAGTAACTACCTGATAAAGCTTTACGATATGGGGCAAATTAGCCCGACCCTTCTCAACATTGTGCATCAACCGTTCAACATCTGAAATTCTTTTAAGGTGTTGCCGCAGATCTTGACGAAGCGCAGTATCCTCCACAAATGCTTGTACCATGTCTAGCCTGAAGTTTATTTCGTCGACATCTAGTAATGGTTGTTTCAGCCACATGTGCAGTAACCTTTTACCCATCCCAGCAGTACAGGTCCTATTCATGAGGCCAAACAAGCTAAAAGTTTTGTTAGCATCAGTTTTGCTCTCCATGACATTAAGCGCCCTCATAGCAGCAGCATCTAACCTCATGTATTTGTCAAGATTGTACTGTCGAACACTATAATGTCCATAATTTCTTTCATCTGCAAGTAATTCTGCATAAGACAGTAATGACCCCAATGCCCCAGGTGCAAATTCAAATACAGATACTAAATCGCGAACTGGTTCACTGGGACCTTTGACAAGCCTACCCAGATCTTGTGCTAAATCCCTTCCTTTAAACTCGGTTTTCTTTCTTTCGGTTACCATCACACCACATCTGGAAATTGCATCGTTCAATGGCCTAAAATCACTTGATTTGGCACTCTCTACAGGTAAAAGGCATTCCTTGCAACCAAGAGCAACCAGCGCAGATTCCAAGTTCGTAAAGTGGCTATCATCAAGAAATTCAGCCAACCCAAGCACTCTCTTAGTAAGATCAATATAACCCAAACCAATAGTGCACCCATTTTCACGAAAGTTTGGAACAATGGCAACGATCACCGGAGAATCCTGCATCTCATTGTTAGCAAACAAGATGTCTTCAAAACTCCCAAGATTTCCCGGGGTACCACTTTTCACTAGTCTCCAATTTGACCCACTACCCTCATACAATTCAAGAGTATGATCAGTTCTTTCCAAGAGAAGATCACGTGCAATCGTCTCAAACATGTTTTTACTAACACTAACACTAGAAATGGCATCAGATTTACTACCCAGTTGCCGTAAAGCACTGGTAGTGTGGTAATAAGTCTTTGCAATGTAAGTTGCATTCTCACCATGAGCAGTGTAATAATCCTGAACGAGATGCAAATAAAATGTTACAACAACAGCCAAACTTCATACTCCATTAGACAAAGTGAAGAGATTCAAAAAATGCAAATTTGGCAAATGACACATCAAGAACAATGCCTTTCCAGATAGAGAGAAATCAAAATAATGTTAAATCAAATAAATAGTTCCAAGAGAGGTGCATAGAATCCACATAAGTACATCAACAAATGAATAACCAGCTAATGACTGTCTATGAAGGTCATGAGGTAAATATCGAAAAGAACAAAATATCAAACCAAGAGAATATACCCAAGATTTAAGTAGGAAAACGAGCAGTCGACTTACAAACCCTAAACAAAAGCTTCCGAAGTAAATTTCTTACTCAGGATTTTCAAAGCAAAACAAGATTCCTTTTTAAGCAAAAGAGATGCGTAGGAACAGGGTCCACTCCATATGTAAACAAGGCATAAAAACTCTGATCCACAGATACATAAAAGCTAAACCACATAACACGTATTTGAACAAGTGTAAATATATATAGAGAGAGAGAAATCTGAACGAGCTGGAGGTGCTTTACCTTTCTGCTGATCATAAGTAGCCCGATATCTTTAAAACTAAGACAAAACCCTTGTAACAAATTACAATTTGGCATCAGGCAGTAACATTCTCAAATCATATGGAATCTAATTGTAGTACTTTACATAAACTGTGATGCTAATTAGCTAGATTAGCATGGCAAAGCACACAGCTCTAAAATTTGCTTCTAAAAGACCCTCGTAACAAATTACAATTTGGCATCAGGCAATAAAGTTCTCAAATATTTTGGAATCTAGTTTTACATAAACCATGATGCTAATTAGCTAGATTGGCATGGCAATTCTTAAAGCTCTACAATTTCTTCTAAGGATAAAACATATAATATAGCACACAGTGCTGGGGAAATGTGGAGAGCATACTCTACATCAGTTCAAATATTTAAGGAACAATTTACTAAAGATCCCCTTGGCCTTCATGGTACTTCCTCCATTCCGTTCTATTGGATTTTCCCTTTTAACTTTTTGCAAAGTTGTAAGATTAGATTAAGTACGTGCGAACGTTGACTTTACTCATTAAGGTGGGCCGTGGGCCTAGCTTGACTTGCCAACCAGCACTTATTTAATCTATGATTGCTATTTGATCTCAATTCAACTTTTATAAGTGCTAAATCAATCTTAAGAATTTGCAAAAAGTACAATAGGAACCAGGGGAACAAATACCGACACGGCAATAAGTACGTGTGAGAGAGAGAGAGTGAGAGGGGGCTGACCCGGCGATCGAAGAGGCGAACAGCCCTAGGGTCCTGCGATGTGAAATTAGGGCTTTAAACATCATTTCTCAACAATTTCCAATTGATTGGTTGGTTGGGGGCCCCGGGGGGTGGGGGGGTGGGTTGGAGGGGCTTACATTGGGTAGGGTTTTGAAAAACGAGAGGAACCCTTGAGCCTGTTTAGAATCTGCAAAATCACACGCACACACACAGAGGGAAAGGCCGATTAGAGTACAAGATTAGCCAAGAGAAAGATGAAAGAGGGATTAGTGGTGTGGTACCAAGTTTGAGCTCGGGCAGCTTGTTCTGTTCCAGTAAATATTCATCCATTTTTTAGCTGATTTGATCGTGTGTCGTGAAGGGAGGGACGTTATTATCACGAAGGCGATTGGCGCTGGCGGGAAAGAGGGGCGGTGTTTTGCAACTTTGGAGGGAACGCAACTTCTTTCGGTGGCCAGCCGTGTTGCACTAGACCTAACAAAAATTTTACCCGGACCGGGTAAAAAAACGTGGGTACGGGTAATGCAAATCAGGACGTTAAACTTTTATCCGTAGTCAGACCGGCCCGTAAAATGCGGTTCATTCTGAGCCGGGTACGGATCATTCGGTTTTATTTAGATTCCAGTGCTATATAAAGTTTGCTCTTAGGGTTCGGACTCATTTCTCCAATCCTTATCTTTTTTTCCTCCACACCACCCCTTTTTCTACCCGGCCCCTCCCCCTCTTTCGTTACCCCTCCCTTCTCTCCATTTCTCTGTCGCTAACCCTCGCTTTCTCACACACCGCCCCTCTTTCCAGCCATCATCCCCCCTCCGTGAATGTGTGTTACCGTCCACTCCATAGTCCACACATCAATCATGAACAGCAATTGCAGATCCGTCGATCCACTGCTGCATAATTACCATCCAATCGCCGCAGTCCACCATTGATCCTTACCCCATTTCAGAGATTGATCCACTGTCCACGCCGTTGATCCATCATCGCAGATCTATTGTCCAAGATGCTGCAAATTCAATGCCCTTTTTTCCCATTTAAGAGATCTCCTTATTATTTGTTGTTGTTTATTATTCATTATCTATTGTTTGTTATCTTGGATTATTCATCCATGGGATTTTGTATTTATGTTGAAATTTAAGTAATTTATTTTGGATTGTTGTTGGGAAATGGAGTTGAATGCTTGTTGTTGTTGTATTTAGCATGTTACTTGATGTAGTTTTTAATTTTTGGTTTTTGTTATATTGATTATAGTTTTAACAACTACCAAAATTAAGAAAGGTGCTAGCTGAAAAAAAAAACATGAGAAACAAAAAGATAAAAAAATATATGCCTAACTAGAAATAATCTGTCAAATTGTGGTTAATGAATTCTGTTTATTAGAAACTCAGAAATTTAATCATTTACATGCGAGAAATACCCGATCCGCAATGATAAGGTACGGGCAATAAAAAAGAACTTGCAAAAAATGGGGTAAAATGTATCCGGCCCAAATATATACCCGAATTCCGCCAGTATACTCATTTGTCATGTCTAATTGCCAATAGCAACGTAAAAATTTGTGGTAGTCGTATTTGGAACGATATAATTATTACTCGCAAAAATCTCGTGTTATGTACGAGATGGATCAAATACAAATGTTAGTTGTTCATCTATTGTTTTTCTTGTAATGTCTCTGAATTTTTAGAACGTTAACACTCACTCAGTTATTTACATTAAGATAATAATACTATCAAACTCAAGCAATTTAGTACAACCAGCCATTCAGAGCAACTAAATAATTGAATAAGATACTACTCTTAGTAGATGTGTCAAAAGGGCCTGGTAGCCCGCGAGCTGGTCCGACCCGACCCGTTTTCTGACCCGGGCTGGCTTGGCCCTCTCAGTGAACAGTAACAGTCCTAAAACATTGGGCTTTAGGTTTGGGCTTGGACCAATCCATGAAATTCTAGAAAAAAGCTCGGGCCAAGCCCGGCCCGAAAAAAGCCAGGGTTTGGCCCGGATTTTCAAGGCCAGGCTTGGCCCAGATTTGGCCCTGTTCTGGTAGGCCCCACGATTTTCAAAACTTATTTTCCCCTCTTTCCCCCCAACGGTTATATACCCCATTATTTTCCTAAATTTCACTTTTACCCCCCCAACAGCAATATAACAGCTAATTTGGGGGGTATTTTGGTCTAACTTAAAATTTGCAACTCTTTTAAAGGTTTTTACACTTTTATCTTCCCCAATAACTATAAACGGATAGTTTTTAGGGGCATTTTCGTCTTTTGTGAAGTTTAAAAAATCTATAAATTCACATCATTTCTCTCTAATTTTTCACACCAATCTTCTTACTCCCTCTTATATAAACACTCTACATTTCTACAAGCTTTGCTACTATTTTCCTCTCCAATTACTACTCTTGCTAATTACTACTCTATATGGACGTTAATAATTTACATACATTCATAAATTCTAGCCTCACTTACTTCTTATTTTCTGACAAACACAATATATTAATATCACAGGTTCTTTTATACTCACTCATAACCATCCTATATACATATGAGAGTCATATATATAAAATAAAATTTTGTATATGAGACCAAGTAGAGAGAAAAAACTGTTAGTCAAAATCTATACTTATTACTTAAGATCGTCTCGAGAATTAACATGTATCAATCTCAACCAATTAATTTGATGTATTCTTGTTGACCATCGACGTAAATAAATAATAAGGAGTTGGGAACCAAAAAAAAAAATTGGGCCGGGCCCGGCCCAAATTCATACTCAAGCAACCTAGCTGATTATTACCTATAGAAGGGAAGTGAAACGAGGGTGAGCTTTTAAGAACTCAGTAAGGTTTCTCAAAAATAGGAATTTAGAAATAATTCACATATGCAATTTGATAATGGTTTTCCAAGAGTTTCAAAATGATTATCATAACTAGTTCGAATAGATATCGATATGATTTTCAGATACGATGCTAACTATCACTGAAATTATTGAACATGAGTGATTGCAAAGTCACACGAGCAGTGCAGGGTAATCACTTAGTAAAGCCACAAAGGAGATGCTCACTAACATTGATAACTATATATGCATATTTACACCGGCTAAGTCCATCAAGGTACTAGTCCATTAAAGTACTAACTCACACCAAATCCTCCAATACCCACCAATTCCCTGCCAAAACATACCAATGCAGAATCTCATGTTAATATATAGAATGACAATAATTTGATCATACGACATGTTATTCAATGCTCTATGGCAAATAAATAATTAGTATCGATAAGAGTTTCAATGAAAGATTTTAAAGGCAAATAATGCAACTTTATCAACATAACAGAATCCAAAAGAATAGCGATAACAAATCAGAAGAATATAAGAAATCAATTATGAGGAGTTCAATTTTGATGAAAATCTGTTACCTCAATCCAAGCTATAAGCCGCTATTCAATCTTGTTTCAAAATCCTCGAGTTAATCTAAATCGCCAATTTAATTGTTTCAAAAAATTATAGTCTTATAACACTATAAACACTACAAGAAAAAATGCTTTTAGTGACTAGAAAATCCGTCGCTAAATGTTTTAGCGACTGATTTACCGTAGCTAAAAGTCCCTCGTATAAAAGTCCGTTACTAATAGTTTGGCGACGGAATTTTTAAATTCATCATGTAATATTTTAGTTTTTGTGAAGGATTTTTTTATTAATTAGCGACGAAATATCCGTCTCTAATTATATTTTAAGTATTTTAATTTTAATTTTTTTGTTAAATTAGCGACAAAATAAATGTTTTAGAGACGGAGTATTCCGTCGCTAAATGTCTTATTTAGCGACGAAATAATCTGTCGCTAAAAAAATGATAGTAATAAAAAAATTAGCGACCGATATAATCCGTCGCCAAGTCAAATTTTTTTAAAAAAATATTTTTTTTTATTTTTCTAATGCCAAAACCTGTAACAAAAAAATCAATCATCAACAACAACGCCCAATAATCAATACACAAAGAAATATGTGTAATTAATCATAAAAAAGACTCATTATGTACAAGTTGGGAACCGGATACAGCCGGTTAGGGGAGGGGAGAAGAGTACAAGCCGGTCGCGGGGGCCGGGGGGGAGGCTGGGATCGGGCACGAGAAGGGGATCATCAGGGGTTGCTGAGTCCCTGATCTGGATCCTGCTGATTCTGGGCCGGCTCGGCATGTCCAGCTGCGGTACCCTGCTGATCCTGCTCCCTGATCATCCTCAACACCACCGTAGCAAATGTCCGCCATCTCCTCATCGTCCAACGGATGCCGAGGAACTGGTGTCTGTGGAGGGGCAGCGAGGGGTGAGGACGCTCCTATCATGGCACGAGCAGTCCAACTAGGCAGGCCGCGTATGCGGCCTTCCGGCCGATTGACGACCTCCGGCGTATCCAGCCATCACTTCAACGCCCCAGTACTGGCACCCGTACTAGTGGACGCTTATGGATGTCCGGACTGCTCCTCGGACCCCCTAAGCTGTTCATACGAGGCCTGCAAAATAGTGATATAAAGATATGTTAGGGCATTAATTAACGTAACAAACATTGAGGATAGAAAGACAAAAAATTAACAACTTAAACAAATTGACTCACATCGATCCGTCGGGCAATATCTAAAATATAGTCGCCCGCCCGGTGCGCCTCCTCCTTGTCCTTCTTCCGCACGTGCATCTGATTATACGTTAGAGCTACGACCTCATCGTCCTCCAGATCCGGGTGCTCGAGCGCATTCTTGTGTCCTCCATATTATGGGTTCAATTAGTTTAATTTAGGGTTTGATTCGATTAGGGCATTAAATTTAGGGTTGAAGAGAGACTGTGAGGCGCCCGTGGTCGTGAGTCGTGAGACTGTGATAAAGAGAAGTCGTGAAAGTTGAGAGGAGAAGAGGTTGAAGAGAGAAACGAGGAGAGAGAAAATGCAGATATCTGTTAATTAAAGGCATTTTAGTGACGGAATAATCCGTCGCTAAAAGTCCGTCGGTCAAAGAAATTTTATCTGACGGATTTTTTTAGCGACGATATTATTCCGTCACTTAAAAATATTAAAAGAATCTCAATAATTACAAATTCCGTAAAAATATTTAACGACGGGATCCCCGTCGTTAAAAGCCCGTTATTAAAAGTCCGCCGACAAAGGTTTTTACCGATGTAGTATTTCGTCGGTAAAACTTTTTACCAACGGATTTTTACCGACGGAGTTTTCCGTCGCTGAAAGATCTTTTGGCGACGAAAATCATCCCGTCGCTAAAATTCCGTCGCTAAATCTGTCTTTTCTTGTAGTGAAATCCTATGTTGATTACTCACTCTGACATTTTCACATAGCTTAGATCAAATCGCGTCCCACGTACCGTCCAATTTAACCGAAAATACCGCATACTCCGTAATGCATTAAGGCCCCAAAAATCTATAATAAATACTTATAAAATACTTTTATACCTTAAAATAGCATAACAAGTTACAATATGAATTTTTTGAATATTTTTCAATAAAAATAATTTTTTTAAATAACAATTAATACTCGTAACTCAAAACAAAGTCCCATAATTTTCATGATAGCTTCATAGGAAAAATTACTAAATTTAGGATTTAAAAAGCCTCAAAATTATTTTAAAATCATCCGTTTTGCAAAATCAAATGCGATACGTAATTAGTATCAAATCAACTCTAAAAATTAATAAACTAAAACTAAAATTTCTTTGTTTCACAAAAGCATTATTGAAAATTTTCCAAAATTTTATAAGAATTTTAAAGACTGCAAACAAATTTTAGAAAAACTGAGCTTGTGAAAAATATTAAAAGTATCAACGATATCAAAAAAATATAAAATTTTTAATAGTAATTCTAATATTATCCTAAGAACCTTCTTGTAATGTTTTAGCATTTTACAATGCCCAAAAGCTATGTAGTACGACGTGCAAGCACAATATACCACTTTACTGTATAAACCCATTAGCAATTTACCCATCTTCTTCCCTTCTCTCAGTTTCTGTATAAACCCAGAACATACTCAGTTCACACACAGAGTTGTGCCACCCAAATTCCTACACATAATATCACATATATACACACATATTACATACATTTCAAAACACCATCTTCCTCACAAACACACACATGCACACTTGTTGCTGCTAAAATTACGCTCCGCTTACGTTACAGAACTCGAACCTGGATCGATGACCTGCAAGACAGAAAATGAGTGATCGCCGGGTGGGGTTCCCGGCGGAGAACTCTCCGATGCTTAAGTCAGAGCGCAGCTACAAGACAGTAACTCTGAAAAAACATGAAAGACTGTGTCTTTGCGTGTGTATATCTCTCATACCTGGGGGGTAGACCCCTTTATATAGCTATAGAAGAAGACTCCTAGTAGGACTGGGCCGTGGGCCAGATGTGTTAGGATCGCGTTAGGATCCTCGATGATCACATCACGATCTCTGATAAGATAATTATTGATCTTCCAGTTTGATTGGGATTGCCGGGTATTCCCCAATTATTGGGAGTTATATTTGAGTTATATCATAAGCCCCCCACTTCCTTAGCCAAAATGTTTGGCTGAGGAAGTTTATACCTGGTGTCTCGAGAAACGCGTCAGATTTGTAAGTGATTCTCATCCACTTGTAGGGGTAACAATATGTCTCTCTTCCATGTGCTCTGACCTAAATGAGAGCTTAAGCCTTGGAACTTTGCCCAAGTAA
The DNA here is from genome assembly GCA_033070095.1 of Escallonia herrerae. Lineage (NCBI taxonomy): Eukaryota > Viridiplantae > Streptophyta > Magnoliopsida > Escalloniales > Escalloniaceae > Escallonia > Escallonia herrerae. The sequence goes on along the minus strand of JAVXUP010000250.1, from coordinate 453,506 downwards.
GGCGCTAGAACCCTAACGCACGAGAGCTAAGTCTTAGAATGTCGCCTGAGTAGGCTATTCAAAATCATCTTTAAAAAGACGAATCATAGGATCTCGAGATCCTTTAGAGGCTGTACCCCATGCTAGCCTCTCTCGGGAGAGGACACAAAGCTGTGCATGCAAGTTGTTGCATGTGCTAAGTGTTTGAATGTCCCCTCTATTGACTTATTAATTTTGATGATTTCAGTCTTGTTATTTCTAACAATAATTTGACAACTTTTTTAAGATAAATATTTCAGGCTTTATCTTAATCATACAAAGACAGGACCTTGACATGGCCTTAACTTGAACTCGGACTCGTGATTTAAAGACTTGGACTACGTTGAAGATTGAAGAATCTGAAGTCTATTTTTCCTTGTTAGCATTTCTAACCCTTCTTAAAAGATCTAACAGAAATTTTAGTAAGGAACCAAAATCGTCTCTTTCAGTCGAAGCAAAGTTTTTTTTAGTCGAAGGATAAACTTTCAGTCGAAGCAAATTTTCTTTAGTCGAAGGATAAACTTTGAGTCTAAGCCAAGACTTTCAGTCGAAGCTGTGACTTTCAGTCGAAGCCAAGACTTTCAGTCGAAGCAAAGTTTCTTTAGTCGAAGGATAAACTTTCAGTCGAAGCCAAGACTTTCAGTCGAAGCAAAGACTTTCAGTCGAAGGGAAACTGTTTTTAGTCGACTCAAACTTGAAATCTTTTCTTTCAGTCGAAGCTGTGATTTTCAGTCGAAGTAAAGATTTTCAGTCGAAGGCAAAACACTTTCAGTTGAAGCTATATGTTTTAGTCGAATCCTTCCTGTTTGGCTTTACCTTCTTAACGGCTCTCTATCTCCTATTTGTATAAATAGAGGATCTGTGAAAGCATTTACAACTTTTATTCACGCGACCTTTTTTCCTTTTCGATAACCCTCTCATCTCAATCTCTTATTCTCATCTATTCTCTATTGAGTGAGTTTACTTGTGAAAAAGTTCTTTGTAAGCTTCTTGGTTTGGTTCTTGAAAGAATATAGATCTTCCTACCTAAGAAGGCTTAGTCTTATATTTTCATTGTAACATCTGCTCAAGAAGGAGCTTGATTATTGTATTCAAAGTGTAAATCTCTTTTCATTTGTAATCAGTTGGAAACCTTGGAAGGGTTTCAGAAATTGTACTGCGGTTTGTGCTAGCACCCGAAGCTAGCTAGTTTAGTGAAAGGCTCGAGTAGGTCTCCCTTGTGTGGAGTGCTCGAGGACTGGACGTAGGCTGGTGGGGCCGAACCAGTATAAATCTCTATGTTAAATCTGTTATCATTATATATGTTATTACATTGTAATTTCATTTTTAAATTTGTACTCTAAGTTGTAATACACATATTCACCCCCTCTAGGTGTATTTACAGACCTACAAGTGCTATCAGAGCCGAGTGCTCTGGTATTTGTCTATGACTTAATCGTCAAGAGTTAAAGATCGCGTTATGGAAGAAGGATCAGCAACCACCAGGCCACCCTTGTTGAAGAATGACAACTATCTATTGGAAAAACCGCATGAGGAATTTTCTGAGACAGGATACACACGTATGGTATGTTGTTGAAAATGGTCCCATAATTCCTATAAAGGATGGACCAGATGGGACCAAGATTCCGAAAGGAATTCTTGAAATGGATAGTCATGAGGCGCAGCTTTTCTCTATGGATGATAAAGCTAAAAACATTATCAGCTGTGGCCTTGACATGAACGAGTACAATCGAGTCTCAGCATGTGAGACAGCCAGATAAATGTGGAGGCTGTTGGAGGTTACTCATGAAGGAACAAATCAAGTGAAAGAGACTAAGATCAACATGTTGGTCCAACAGTATGAGGCCTTCAAGATGAAGGAGCACGAGTCCATAAATGAGATGTACTCCAGATTCACACTCATTATAAAATGGACTAAAGCTTTTGGGTAAAGTCTATCCAGAAAAGGAAGTCGTCCAAAAACTTCTTAGATCTCTTCCAAAGAGATGGGAGGCAAAACTCACAGCTATTCAAGAAGCAAAAGACTTGAACGTGCTAAAGCTTGAAGAATTGGTGGGTACTCTAATGACTCATGAAATTACAATGAAAATTCATGTCGAAGAAGAAACCACCTCCAAGAAGAAAAACTTAGCTCTAAAAGCTGAGACCTCTCATGAACCTACAGAAAGCAACGATGATTCTGATCCTGAAATGGCTCTCATAACTCGAAAGTTCAAGAAGTTTCTCGCAAGCAAGCGAGATGGGAAGTTGAGAAGAAATCCTACAAATCAATCACATCAGAGAAATAACAGTGATTGGAATGTAAAGGATAATTCTGATGCCTGCTTTGAATGCGGTAGAACTGGGCACGTCAAAAAATATTGTCCACAACTCAAGAACAAAACCACGAGCAGCAATAGTCGAGACTTTAAAGAAAAGAAGTTCAAGTCCAGAAAGGCTCTGCTAACTTGGGATGACACTGATGAAAGTGACAAAGAATCCAGCGAAGATGATGGCGTAGCTCAACTTTGCTTCATGGCCAAAGATGACGATCCCAAGGTAATCTCTGAAAATCATTATAATGAACTTAAGACAGCTTTTCTCGAACTCAGTGAAAATTATGAGAAGTTAAAAATTAAAAATTCTAATCTAAAAAATAAGGCTCTTTCTTTGATAAGTACTGTTGAAGAGTTAGAAGGCGAAAAAGAAGAGTTTCAAGAAAAGATTGAATTTTATATTTATGAAAATACGTCTTTAGAAAATAATCTGAATGCTTCTAAGAAGGAAAATTCTCTTTTGTCTCCTGAAATCCAATCTCTTTGAGGAGTAAAAGTTTCAGTTGAAAACGACTTCTTAAAATCTCAACTGGAAGATGTTTCTTCACAAAAAATCAATTTAGAAAAGGAGATTGAAGATCTCAAATTTATCCTTTCAAAATTTACTCAAGGAAAAGAGAATTTGGATATTCTTTTAGGAAGACAAAGATGTGTTTTTTAGAAGAATGGAATCAGATACAATCCTTCAATGAAGCAAAAGGATTATAAAAAATTCTTTAACAAAAATTTAGCTTCTTGCTCGCCCTTCACTCTCTGTACAATATGTAAGAAGAAAGGGCACTTAGTTAAAAATTGTCCTCTTAGTGCTGTCAGAAATTAGTCATTATTTTCCATTACAAAAACCAAAATGAAACAAGTTTGGATGCCAAAATCTTGTTTATCTAATCTTCTAGGACCCAAGAAAGTGTGGGTACCTAAAGGAACGAAACCAGAATATATTGTAGGTATGCTTGAAAGCAAGGATAGATTCCAACAAATGGATTCTCAACAACGGATGTTCAAGACTATGACCGGTGACCGCTCGCTTTTCTCCCATATCACTCCGAAGAATGGAGGCTTTGTTACCTTCGGAGACAATTCGAATGGGAAGATCATTGGTAAAGGTAGAATTGGCACCGGTTCCATTACTGTTGACAACGTATCCTTGGTTGATGGTCTGAAGTATAATTTGATAAGTATTAGTCAACTCATTGATAGTGGACACAAAGTTCGGTTCGAAGGAGATCAATGTCTAATCAGTCATGCCTCAGATGAGGGTACCTTGGTTGGTAAGAGAGATGGTAATATCTATACTTTATCTTTTGATGCATTTGACCCCTCTCGTGAAGTCTGTCTTTCTGCTCAGCATAATGATATTTGGCTATGGTATCGTAGATTAGGTCGTGTTCACATGGATTTAATCGAGAAACTTCTCTCGAAAGAGCTGGTCAGAGGCTTACCAAAGTTAAGGTTTGTCAAGGATAAGGTCTGTGATGCCTGTCAATATGGTAAACAGTCAAAAACATCCTTTCAAGCAAAAAATGTCGTTTCTACTTCTCGTCCTCTTCAACTCCTTCATTTAGATCTTTTTAGCCCTACGAGAAATGCCAGCCTAGGTGGAAAATTTTATGCTTTTGTCATTGTTGATGATTTTTCTAGATACACCTGGGTTCTCTTTCTAACTCATAAGAATGAAGCGTTTCAAAAAAAATTTAGTCTTGTTAAGCAGCTTCAAAATGAGAAGGAGTTGAAGCTTGTAAAAATTCGAAGTGATCATGGCAGTGAATTTGAAAAGGATTTTATTCCTTTCTGTATTCAAAATGGCATTTCACATGAGTTTTCTGCTCCTCGGACACCTCAACAGAATGGGGTTGTTGAGAGAAAGAATCGTACTCTACAAGAAATGGCCAGAACCATGCTTCATAAAAACTCTCTGCCAAAATATTTTTGGGCCGAAGCCGTCAGCATTTCCTGTTACGTATTGAACAGAGTACTCATCAGACCAATCCTTGATAAAACACCTTACGAGTTGTTCTCGAATCGAAAACCAAAAATTGATTATTTCAAGGTTTTCGGTTGCAAATGTTTTATTTTGAACAATCGTGAAAATTTGGGAAAGTTCGATGCGAAATCTGACGAGGGAATATTTCTTGGTTACTCTTTAAAAAGTAGAGCATATAGAGTCTATAACCGTAGAACTATGACAGTTGAAGAATCTATGCATGTTTGAAGAGTCTAATGTTGAAAAATCAAGTAAGAATGCAGGTGATGACAGTGAAGAACTCTCCCTGGACTTGAATAACAAACTTAATGTTTCCTCAACTGAGGGGGAGTGCTCAACAACCTCTCACAACAATAAGTGGCACTTCAGATGGTGGCGGCACTAGGGTTCTGACCCACGGCAGACGGTGTCGCTTGGCTTCTTCGTCTTAGTTTCTTCTTCTTCTTTTTTTAATTTTTTTTATTTTGAATGTACCTTTCCTTGCTCCGATGGCCTCACGGCGGTGGTTGGCCATGACTGGTATGGTGATTGGGCGCTAGTAAGGCAGCGATGGTAGACTAGGTAGATCCTACTGGCGGCGACATTGGGCCTTGGCTAGGCCAAAAGCTGAGCGTGATGTCAGGGAGCTGTGATGAAGCAGTGCCGTCTCCGTTTGCTTCTGGTGACCTGCGCGACGCGGGGGAAAGTTATGGGTTTAATAACCGCAACAAGTACTGGTGGTTGCGCAAAGATTCTGTCGCAATGGCTACCAAGGATGGTTGACGGCGACGACGATTCGCTAGGGTTGTCTGGTAACGCCGCTACTACTGGTCGTGGTGAACGGTGCAGTGTTGGGTTGCGCCTATTGGCGTTGCGATGACATTCCGTTATGAGCACTTGATAAGAAGTAACGGTGGATGGTCGGCGGCCATTTTTTGCAGTGATTGGGATGGATGTCGCTTGATGATCGGCCTGCGTGGGGTTATTTGGTAGTCGGCACCGCCGCTAGTTTCGCTACGGTAGCCGTCTTCTTCCTATTTTCTTTTGTTTGCTATTATGGTATCGGTAGCCCCAGGGTGGGTGAAAGACCGTGGAAGTTACTCCTGGTGGCTTTGACATCAGGCAACTCGTGACAGCAATACTGAGTTCTTGCGATGATACTTGAATTTGGAGATCTCGCGGCAGTGGAAGTTCTAAGGGTTGTCACCGGCGGCTGGTAACATGGCTGTTAATTTTTTCTTTTTTGGTCAATTGGTTAGGCTGGTAGGTCCCACGGATAGCGCAAATCTGTTGCTGCTAAAAATACGCTCCGCGTACGTTACAGCAAGACAAAAAATGAGTGACTGCAGGGTGGGGTACCCGGCGAAGAACTCTCCGATGCTTAAGTCAAAGCGCATCTACAGGATAGTAACTCTGAAAAAGCATGAAAGACTGTGTCTTTGTGTGTGTGTGTATCTCCCATACCTGGGGCGGGGTAGACCCCTTTATATAGCTATAGGAGAAGACTCCTAGTAGGATTGGATCGTGGGCCAGATGTGTTAGGATCGCGTTAGGATCCTCGAGGATCACATCACGATCTCTGATAAGATAATTATTGATCTTCCAGTTTGACTGGGATTGCAGGGTATTCCCCAATTATTTGGAGTTACATTTGACTTATATCAACACCCAACACAGCACATCCGCTCCCTACTGCTGCTTATCCCTTTTCATGAGCACAACACACACCAAAACACACCCACATTTGAGCACAAAAAACACACACACACACACACACACACACAACCAACACTCACTGCCTCATGGCAATGGTCTCTATTTCCTTGTCCCTTACACACACACACACATAAAAATTATACACAAGCGCACATTAACCTGCTCCATGGTAGCTTACCTCCTCCCCATAAACTCACTCTCATAACACATAAACTGTCACACTACACTTCCATTTCGACACACAAATGGGCACACACACGATTCACACAACTCACTAACACTACACCGGTATACTGCCTATCAGTAGTACCCTCTCTTCATTTCCCTTTAAAGCATATACACATAACATTCAGTAGCTAGCATGGCTGCCCTCACACACAAGCTTCACACTGCCACCAACAACCCTCTCACAAACACTCACTCACATGATTCACACACACACACACACCTCCCACCCCTTCAGTAGTATAATAACACCCACAAAACACACTCATACACTTCCTAAACACACACAATTTTTTTTAACTTTAATATACAAGTATATTTGCTGGATTTTTGATTGCTTCCAATATTTCTCGTGCAGTCCTCTTTTCTTATCTTTCCTTTTCTCTTTTCGTTTTTTTCTCTATCCCTTTCTTCTTCTCTTTGTAACAGAAAGAGGAAGTATGCTCTTTTTCTTTGGTAATCGAAAATGGAATATTAATCTCCTCTTTCTCTGTTTTGTAGGCTGTAATGGAAATGGAATATTAATCTCCTATTGAACCGATTAGTCCTAATTCCCATACTCCGATTCCTCTCTAAAATCAACTTTCCAAAATCAGCCTGTTATATCTTCACTTATTTAGTAACCTCAATAAAATTTAAATTTTCTAATTACCCCCATCAACTTTTATTAATTGCCTATAGTACCCGCTTCAAAATTGTCACTAAAAGTTGCGACAAAATTCGGTCACGCTAATTGTTGCTAAGGACCTCAATCAATATCAGCTATAACTATTATCGTTAAACTATAACTTATGATTTTGAAATTATCGATGAAGATCATAAATTATAATGCTCCCAAAATTCATCGCTAAAGGTTCAATGAACAATTAGTTGAGATTATTATTATTATTATTATTATTATTATTATTATCTAGCCTCAGATTTGGAGGTGTTACATTCCTTGTTAAAAGTTAATATCCTAACGCTAATTTTAGCAACAAAAGATGTAAAAGTTTAAAACTTTAACCAAAAAGAAAAAGAGAAACTTCCAATATTTTTGTCACTACCACGAAAACGAAGCTACAATTGATACTAACATGGCAAAGAGGAGTAACTGATTATCTGGCAAGGATAAATTAGAAATATTTAAACTTTCTAAAAAAATCTTAAGAAAAATAATTGCAACACGTATTTTAAACCCTTTATTTCACACATCGTTGGTAGATAATTAGAAGGCTAGCGTACTGTGACTACATACACATTTTTGTGAGGTGTGAAACACCATAAGAATGTACAACTATCTTTTGTTTACCTTGGTGATTTAAGCCGTCATTGCGTTCTCGTTGTTCAGCTCAAAATAATTAATCACAAACAAAAGACTAGGTAGTGTTTGACAGAGTTATTGTTTTAATTTTTTCTCGAGTTTTGTAAATTAGAGAAACAAACATGTTTGACATGCAGTTTTTATTTTTTTCCTTAGGTTTTGAAAACCAGTTTTTAAATCAGAGCTATTTTTGAAAACTCCATCTTAAAGTTTTGGGTTTTCAGTTTTTGTTTTTGTTTTGAGATCCAACCTTCAAACTTTATTATAAGCAAAAAAAGAGCATCATTTAAACAAAACCCCCATCACCACACAGAGCATCACCACGACCACCAGACCAGGCATCACATTGCCACCATAGCCAATAATCATCATCCCTCCCACCCCACCACCACTGTCCCTACCATGGCCACCATAAATTCCTCCCTTTTGCTGCCGTCGCTGTCGCCAATTAGAGCTCCACAAATACCATCAATTTGCTCCCATCACCTCAACAAAATACCACAACATCCACAAATACCATCAATTTGCTCCCATCACCTCAACAAAATACCACAACATATTGACAACTATAACCACTGCCAATGTCTCACGATAGCCGAACACCATGACCCAGCACTGCCGGCCACGAATTGCAACCCCTAACCACAGCCTCCATAATAAATCGTCGACCGCACACACCCACGACCACTAACTGCCACAAATTGTCGATCCACGGTACCGCCTCCAACGATCTACCAATGAATCGCCCAACCACGACCACCAATCACACACACACGACTCTGACTTGCAGATGTCGCTTGAATTCCGCCACCAAGCACCACCCACCACCACGGCGTGCGCCTCTCTTCCATAGTAAGGGTCCATAATATTAGATCTGACTGCGAAGGCCAAGTTGTCATTGTCTGCGGTGAAGGCCGAGTCGTAGGCAGTGGCTGTGAAAGTCGGTCCTCTTCACCGACGGTTAATCAGTTTGTGGTAGCAATGGCAGTGGTATTGTGACTTTGACAATTTAGAGTGGTGGTGATTTGAAGACATTAGGTGCAAAAAGAAATATGAGAAGGATAAAATAAGGAAAAAAGAATAAAAAAATCAAAACAAAAAACTCCCAATCAAATATTCTCCTCTTTTTTGTAAAAACTAATAACGAAAACAAGTTTTGGTTTTCATTTTTTGAAAACTACAAACAATAATCACAAGGATTTCAAACACGCCCTAAGGTTCTCAATGTTTAGTTATTATTAGTTCTTGTCCATGTTTTGCGACTATTCTTAGGGGCTAAGAATCATATCTAAGTAGACGGTGGTACTTCTGGTAATTAATATGTTGTTAGCTGCATAACAATTGACACTAAAAGTAAATCACACATGTAAACTTAAAAAGTACAGCTACAGCTAGATTCCTTCTTTATTAGACATTAAAAAGATGTAGCATTTACGAGTTTTGCAAACATTTGTTGAAATCGAATGTGAGTGACATTTGGAACTCTTGAAATTGTTTCCCTTATCTTTCTTTCTTCTTTTTTCTTATTGTTATTTTTTTGAATCAAGTAGATACAAAATCGTAAGAATTTGAAGCAAAAAGTACATGCCAGGTGGGCTTTGTTGCTCGCTCTATGAAAGCCCTTGTTAAATAAGCGAGCAATCGTGCATCACAAAAGGCTTTGGAGATCAATAAAGAATGGATGCGAATAACGCAAAATTCGTGGATCTTTCTTAAAGTTCTTATAATCAACAATGACCAATATAATATATTTTCGATGATAACAACAATTTGACAGTGCCAATTAATTCTTTTAGGCTAATAACTTATATTAGTTTTGCACTTTTCAAATTTACCCCTCATCTTTAAATTTCAAGAGATTCTATGTATTTCTTTGACCAAATGTCCACCTTAAAATTGAATTACATATACAGATGAATCTTCATCATGCGTTGGCAACTTTATTGACAGTTCAATAATTGGGATGTGTGCATGTACTAGTGTTGTCATAAAAGATAAATTGTGTGTGCTACCCCCCTATGTCGCCGAACCCCACCCCCACGATGCCAAATATCCCCACCTCCCTACCTACCCACTTCCTCCCAAATCCTTCACCAAGCCCTGTCTTAAAACTTCCACCACTGCCCAACCCCACATCCCACCTAGTGGAGATCAGGTAATTTTGATGTATGAAATTCTTTGCGGTGAGTATGTAAGTTTCTTCTTCCAAGTATCTTGCGTCAGTAAAGTGTTGAATGTGTGACCATGCACAAAAAATAATAGGCCATAAACATTCGAAGTATGTATTCGGGCTCGAGGTGCAAGAGCAAGTATTAGTGCATGAAAGTGTTTTTTGGGATACATTATGTGCAATTAGCGTTTTCAGAGCATCAAGTTTACTTGTATTTTTTTTGAAAACATAGGTGTAAGAACGTTAAAAAAATGCACATCCACCAAAATCCCCGCTCCTTGTCCTTTTACCATCGTTCCCCCCATAACCCCCCAACCTGCACCCCCCCACACACAAATATACAGACACACCACCCATGCCCGAACACACCCACACACAGTCCCCCCTCCCGCGCGTATGTGGGTCGGTCCTTACACCCCCAATACCCGCCCACCCCCACATACCACAAAATTCCCACCACTCATGCAAAGCCTTCCACGATTGCCCATCCCTCACACCCTACACATGCGCACGTGCGAGCATACACACACAGACATACACGCACACAAACAATACTTACCCGACCCCAACTCAATCCACACATAACCCACGGTCGGTCCCCACACCCTTCTTACCCATGGTCGATCACCACCGCACCTACCCACACATCCCCCCAAATTCCCTGCCATCCCTGTTGCTTACAAAGCATTCTACCATTACCCATTCCCCACATCCCTCAAAATCCCCTCCCAACCCTGACACCTTCACAACCTTCCAACCGTATACAACATTTGCTCACCCTACACGTATCACTAATTATCTTCCCATGGAAGAAAAAAAAGGAGCTGCATATATCAAAGAGAACAATGAAGGAAGCTTGAGATTGCTAATGCACTGGAGTTCGGAGGAGGTTATAATAGATCATTCATTTGGGGGGTTTGCGGTGGGATTTAACTTGTAGTTTAATTAGAAATTTTAGATAACACAACAGTTTCCTCAAATACGACTTTTTTGCACCAACTACACGTGGACAGCTACATTAAAACTATTTAAGATATATCAAAATTTTTACAAAAAAATATTGGAGGTTCTGCTGGAAAAAAGTTATCAATCGACTCCAAATATATACAGTATGGAGATTCTTTGGTTGCGGAGCACATAAAAGGTTAAAAGTGTTATGTAAATTTAACCAAATCCTTACTTTCATATTCAGATTACTTTTTGTGATGATAAAAGGTGCTTAGAGTTAGAGGTACAAGTGCAATCTTCATATTGATTTGTGACCAAAAGTAACATTTTGCTAAGAAGTCGCTGAAGATGACAATACATGAATATTTCTAAATTAGTTATAGTTGGGCCCCCTTACTATGTTTATGGATAAAAGTAAATACTTTTGGTTTCTTCAAGACAAATAGAACACTAAATTGATTCGAGGAACTAACCCTTCTAAAAATTTCACTAAACTTTTTCTTTCATTTTCAGCCAATAAGGGAAAAATTAATTTGCTCATGCAGATTAAATAATGTCCCTAATCTATGTTGTGAGCAGTTTATATTCAGAGCATATTAATTTATAGTGTATGATGATGTGAATGGTGACTGAATTTTAAATCCATGCTTATCTACCATTTCAAAAATCTAAATGTATGGGTTTAAAAAAGAAAATAAAAAAGGCCCACGGTAATCACATCGCCAATTGTAGTAGGAAACATCAAACCATTCACAAAGATAAGCAGTATGTGAGAAAAAAAATCAAAAGCAATACTGCCAACTCAAGTCCAATAGGTGTATAAAATGAGACATTCAAAAACATTACCCGTCACATCAAAATTTAATAAGAATCTATTGCAAGTTAGACAACAAAAAATGAAAAAGTAGCCCAAAAGTAATATTTAGTTACAAAAGATGAGGACTTAGAAACGCAACAGAATCAGGTGACTTTTAATTGCCGTAAAATTAAGTAGGACCAGTAAAATTCAACCCATAGAGACTAGAGTGGAGAAACGTAAAATTAGGATTCTGATTTGTGATGCAAATTAGATTGGGACTTCTATTTGCGGTAGCATCTAGTTAAGGTGTCATTAAATTGTAGTAGATAAGCCGGTCAGTTACATCTTTGTTCCCATTCTGATCCATATACATAGATGAAGGTATGGAGGATAAGAAAAAGCAGCCAAAGGTATCAAAGGCAGCTGCTCTCCTAGCTACAGAATGAGCACCAAAATTTGCTATCCTACTCATCTTAATACATTACCAACACCTAAAACTCTAAGCACATTCTTAGCTTCCATGTAATAGCCTTTGCATGCCTAGTTGGGAGTCGCAGTTGAGTCGCTAGCTAACTAACTAATAACCACGTGCAAGTCACCTTCTATGATCATATGAATTTTTCCTCCCCTGATAGCCATCTTTATCGCTAGCAGTGCCGTGACCGCCTTTGCACCTTCCACCACTGTGGATATTATAATAATCTCCAAGATTGTTGATACATATCATCTTGCCATCATGATCACTTAGAATCACAATAGTGATGAGAAATCATTTCTAATTGCTGCATCGAAGTTGACTTTTCTACAGTTAAAAGGTAGGGAATCCACCTTTCCTTTGATTTCTCGGCAGCTTGGGGTAAAAGACTTCTAACATGTGATTTGGAAGTCATGCTAATCATAATGGCACTGAATGTGAGGCAAATTTCCTTCTCTTCAAATATAAGCTTGTTATGGATCACCAAATATGGTCCACGAGGATAGCTGAAAAATAGTACAATTTGTGTTCGTCGATGGAGTGAACGAGATGCTCATAGGATTTATGATGCTCTTTAGGAAGGATACAATGTCGCCATCCCCATCGAGTTCTGGTGGTAGAAAACTATATGTAATAGACATCTAGAAGGTTCTGGTTCTGGGCCTTAGGAAAAAAAGGGTCCTTTGATGTTTCTTCACTTTGCTCGCTCAGTAGACAATAGTCTCCAAACCAAGGATGATTTATGATCAATTTAGTATGATAAAGAATTCTATTCAAATTTCAACATCGAGATCTTATGCCTTCTCTTAAACTTAGTTTTCGAGAGCATTTTTCATAATGGGTTTAAGTTGAGGTGGTAGCTCTAATGTCAGGAGATATTTACAGTGAGGTAAGCCTTGTGTTAGAAAACGTACTGGTAATGCAGTTTTGTAGTGCATTATTCACCCTCATAACCTTTTTCTGATATGAGTAATGAGTTAGAAAGAAAGGTAATATTGCCTTTTACTTGCTCTTCATAAGTAAATGGATGAAGTTATGGCTAGAATCTAATAGATTGTGGACACATAATCAGTTCAAATTTCTAAAGAAATTGAATTGGGGTTTTAGGGATCAAAGGAAGTACCAATCAAATCAAAATCTATAACACAAGCTAAAATCCCGTACTACGCACGAGACCTACTATGTATTTACTTAGGTGGCAGTAAAAAGTTAGGGAAGGGAGATCATGAGTGGGAGGTTAGGTTAGAAGTTGTGCGGTGAGATGGTCATACTTTTTGGCCAATTATATCCTAACATTGTTTTAACTAGATTCAGAAAATAGAGAAAGTAACTTTCTGGCCAAAGATATTCTACCACCTAGTTAGTTGTATTTATAAAATAGCAAAAGTTAAAAATTAAAAAAAAAAGGATTTTGGGAAGGCAATAAGATATTTTATATATAGTATCTAAAATCCCGAAACACAATCATTTACTAACCTTAGATCAAACTACATTACAGAGCAATTACATAGAAAGATAGTCAAATTACGCAAACCTATAAGAAAAATACAATGCTCAGCTAGTTAATATGTACAAAATGTGTAGTAGAACTTAGTCCTTCATCATTTTCAATTTCCTTTTGGTAACTCTTGAACTACATGTCCAGGTGCAACATCTTCTTCTCGGCATTCCTGCAGAATATTGTAAGTCTAATTAGTAGATGACTTAGATAAAGTTAGTTATGTACGAACTCACTTAGTCTTATTTTTATTTCGAGTGACGCTTCTTGATTCTGGTCAGGAACCCTTTTTCAAGCTTGCAAACATTCTTTCTCCCAATTCAATCTTAGCACCCAGACCTCAAGGTCTCAAGTTCGAGTCCCCATACCGACAGCCCATCTAACTTACAATTCTAAAATCAATAAAAAAAAATAAAATAGCACCCATGCTATGCACATAGGATATGAATTTTTATACGCGTTTCTTAGTATGTAAACTATAAATGAATACATCTCGTATTCAGCAACTCCACGTACAATAACATGGCATTTCCATAATCCTACAACCACTACAATATTGAACACCATAGACGTCCGTGAAGCTAAATTGGAAAAATGTGTAAGTATAAAATGTACATGCTGTTTCAAGTTTTGTGGTTAGAATGCTACTTTGTAAAAAAAAATACCCCGCTTGCTTATTTGGGAGAATAAGTTGCTTATTGTCACTTGAATCAGATATTGAATGTGTAGTTCGTACCTGTTTTAAAAACACCAACAACGATTATTCATTTAATATATTAAGACACGTACTATTAATACCCATTGTCTGCTTCGGTGCAAGAATTGCGTATCACCCTGCCATCCTTGTACTTCACCTTGTTCTGACATGCTACACATGAGTCGTACCAAAGATTCTCCATGTACATGCCCCATTATGCAAAAGTATTTGACCTACATAATTATAGATTCTCATCGGTAACCTTTGAAAATTGAGAAATGAAATGTTTCAAACTTTAGTAAATTGCATTACATTTGTCCTTGGTGCCAAATTCGTATCTGTACTCTTTTTAAGTTTTGGAATCATCAATAAGCGTGCTACAAAAAAGAGATTTGTCCTATTCCAGTGGACCAATTATTTTGCACGCCGATCTTCACTAAACCTAGCACACCACATTCATTATATCACTGAGAGGTGTAACTAAAATAAGCATTAAATTCAATGAAAAAACTGTCTCATAAATAAAAATTTTCCTACCACTCCTTGTTGAGTCGCTCACTTCATGTTTGATATTGATATACAGTTTGCCGATAAAAATCATGCATATATCCGATGTTATGTTGCGTATTTTTTAAATCCTAAATTTATGTAAGACTAAAAGTTAATATGTATATACAATTGTACTTTTTAACATACACACTCGTAGCAATTAATGCAATGTTGTTTGCCACATTCTCAAACACGTGCGTCCCTTCTACAATTGCAAGTCTGTCCTAGGGAGTAAGTCTCACAGTAGTCATTCTTTTTTTTTTTTTTGTGAAGACGAACTTAGCTCAGTAGTCATCATCATATCTTATGAGTTTCATAAAATTAACAACTTAATAAAGTAAGGAAAGTAGTTTAAGGAACAAACCTCAAATCAATGAGTACAACATCTCTCTTCATTATATCATCTCGTTGTGTGGCATTCAGTGACAAATACCACCAAACGAATAATAACATCTAAGAACGTAGAGAATCGTGTTAGTATCTCTACTTATAATTACGATAATACGATGTAATACTAAAAGTTCATCCCGACGTACCTATCATGGCATAATACCTCTTAGTGTTGTACTCCATAAGATACCACTGTGGTGTTGAATCACAATGGTAAAAAAACGCAATCAACGATGATGTCCTCCATAAGATGTAGCTGATACTAATGATGTACCAAGTTTAGCTCAAATTAGCAAGATATATCTGAACCCATTTCAGACCCAAAAAAAAAATCGTCATTCAAATGCTGATTAAAGTAATCCAATTCATCTGTAGCTACCGTGTAGCTAACCACCAAAAAAAACTTAAACCCCAGAAATGGGGTTTAAAAACGTTACTCATCTTATCTTATTAAACAAGGGAAAATAAGAAAAACCCTAAAAATGACTTGACAATGTCCAAAGACTAACTAGTCTATCAAGAACAGAAAAATGGATTCGGGGACTATCTCATAAGAAGGAACGGTGTTAGGCAATCGTCATATCATTTTGGTCTCTACTTCAATTTATATATTTCTTGACTTAAACACATAAATATGCTAAACCCTAATCCTAATTTTACATTATTGGTTTGAACTCGATACCAGGGGTTAATTGGCCTATGTTTTTTTTTTAACACCTCGTACTTTCTAGAAGTGTCTAAAATAATTATCTGTTGGTTGGAAAAATAAAAGGGTGATTATATTTAATGATAACCTGGAATTGGTATAGTATGAAATATTAAAATTCTTTTGGGACCAAAATGTAATTATGTGAAGTTTTGGGGTTAGTTTGCAATTATGAAAAGTTTGGAGGCTATTTTGAAGTTAAGAAAATAGGTTAAATTAGTGGTATACATATGCAAAAATGTGAGAAAAATGTTATAGAAAATTGCCACCTCTTATTTTATTAAAGGGTGACTAATCTAATTAAACTGTAAATTAAGAGATACAATCTTTAGGAGAAAGAAGGAAAAAAAGAGAAAAAACAAGAAAAATAGATTGCTCAAGAGAGAGAGAGCGAGAGCGAGAGAGAGAGAGAGAGAGAGAGAGAGGGGGACGGAGAAGGAGGAAATTGTAGAAAATCTTAGAGGTAATCTCTCTTTTTTAGTGTGTCACTGTGTATGTGTCTTTGTGTGTGAGAGAGAGTTCACTGTGCAGGGTGTGCCTCGTGTGTGAATGTGTGCGTGTGCGACAATTTGTATATGTGGGCAGGGGGTGTGTGGCAGTTTGTGGGTGTGTGGGTGTGATTTGTGATGTGGTGTGTGTGTGTGTGCGTGCGCGCGCGTGCCATTTATGTGCAAATGTTTGTTAATGTGTGTGCGCATGAGTGGTGAAGGGGGGGAGCATCTATGATGGTTGCTTGTATATGGGTAATGGAGAGGGGCTGTAGTGGTGCAGTGTGTGAAGTGGGGGTGGCAGTGTGTGTTAGGAACTTTAGGTGTGTATGGTGTTTTCGGTGTGTTATTGTGTGTGTTTTAAGTGTATTAGAGTGTGAATATGTGTTTTAGTATGTGTAGTAGGCTCGATAGAGAGAGGGGGAAGAAAGTGTGTGTGTTTTAAGGTGTTGTAGTGTGTGCATTTAATATATGTGAATATGAATAGTAACTGTAGTTGTCGCTGTAGATGGTTATGTTTTAAGCTGTCTCGAACTTCATTTTTAAAAAATGGTTTCGCTTAGATGTTGGTCAAGTGCAAGAATGAGACTCATATTTCTTTCGTGAGATCTATATTGTGAAAATTTTTGGAATTTTTCCGTATCCTCGAAGGATGCTAAATAATTATCTCTGTAAAAAGAGGTTTTCGATTTATTTGGTATATCAAATCAAATTATTGTTATCTGGAAAATTTAGGAGGACCTTACACTATTGAGATGTTTTAGTGTCTAAAATTTCATGGCAATTTGATGCCAATAGCTATTTTTAACGGAACCAGCATCTCAGCGATTCGTTTAAATATCAGTTAGGGGTTACGAGCAAAAAAATTCTCAAAGGAATTTTTAGTCAAAAAACGGGTGTAGACACCTCAGTTTTGGAAGTAATGGACGTTATTATCCATTATTGAGCATGGGCCTAGTGATGTAATTTAATTATTTCTAGTCCAGTTTTATTTAATTAATTTGATCCAATTTAATTATCCAGTCCATTCCTTCTAATTTAGTTGTACAGTCCACTCCGTTAGTCCAGTCTACTGCATTTAGTCCAGTCCATGTAGATTAAGTCTGGCCCATGGTTTATATTATATTGATTGATGTATTTTGTCTAGATGATTTTGGAAAAATAATTCATAATTTATCCTTAAATCAAATCAATACATGTTATGGTTAAGAAATGACTTATCCCCAATCTGGTACATCCCATGTGTGATTTTAGAGATAATTACAAAAATTAGAGTTAGATAATGTCCCAAAATTCGGGAAAAGTATTTTTAATAAATGGGGTGAACTGACCGATTTTCGACGAACCGACCAGTTAGATGACTTTTGACAATATGTGATTTTATCACTTACTCTAACTTATATCTAGCCATGCAGATTGACATTGTCAATCTTATCAGATTCTGTGACTCTGAGCACTATAAAGAAGGATATTGTCCTCAATTTTTTAAGGTTAGACATTAAATTTATTTCTTAAGTGTATTCTCTTTAGAGTTTGCACGCCATCTCTTCATGAAGTGACGTCCAGCCTTTCTTGAGAATTTTAGCCATCCAATCACTCTAAAAGCATCACTTTCTTTGCATCGTGGATCCAACGTCGAGTAATCCCGAGTCATCAAGGCAAGCTGCATCCCGAGGTAACTTTTATTAAGCTTTCTTAGGGTAAAAATCATATAGACTATCTCCCTTTCCCGTAGTCACATTTCATTTCAAAAACAGAAAAAAATAGTTGTTTTCATTTTTCTTTGTCTAAGTCTAAGTCCTAAATTGTAGACTACCTTCCGTAGGACCAATGTTGAATTACATTGGTTTTGATTTTGATTAGTTCAGTCGGATATGTAGGCCACTTGACCCCTATTATCGAGTTCAAGCCAAAAAACATAAATTTTAATTTAGGGTGAGTTTTGTTATATTTTTTTCATGCTATGTGTTCTTTAGGCCAAAAATCATTAAAAACGAAGTAGAGACCGATAGGGCACAGTGGGTGCCTATCATCTTCCTGTTGCGTAACTTAGTCCCCGACCCCTCTCTTGGTTTTGATAGACTAGTCGTTCTTCTGGACACCTTTAAGTCATTTTTTGATTTTTTTTCTTATTTTTTCTTATTAAATAAGATGACAACTCCTGAAAAACCTTTTTTCGAGGATTTTGTGATGTTTGGGAGGTATGCCTAAGCTTTTTGAATACTTTTTAATGATTCTAATGCTTATTCTTAAGATATACTCACATGTGCCTTGTTTCTACAAATTTGGCTTTTAAGGTTTTGGGTTCTCGTGCTCCTCGCTTAGCGGAGGCGGCTCTTGCAGTGACTTCATCGGGGATAAACCTGTGGAACTTTAGGGATGAGTGGTTTTAGGTCTCAGAGTTTGTACACGGGGACAGTTTCAACGGGCTGAGGGAGCATCTGATAAGTCAGTCTCTAGTCCATGAAATTTCCTTTGCAGGTGTGCCTATTAGCTTCTGACATCTTTCTATTCCAATTCAGGAATCTTTGTCTTGTATTTTTTGTGGCATATACAAAATGACATAACTGTGGTACTTGCACTTTTATTTCCATACCTCACACACGTGCACGTCTCACCTCGACCCACCTATTTGAAGCGATACACTCGAGGCCCTTGGTCCTCCTGGGCTCAAGGTGAACTCTCGATCAAGTTCTCAACTCCACGTGCGTAGTGCTAAAGATTCCTCCTGGTATCTTGGTATATTAAATGACTTGTACACATACTGGTGATCACCTATTATTAACTTCATAGTTACAGGCATGAAGTATATGGTACAATCGAGCCGATAGGGTGACCCTTATAGTGGTGTTTTAAGGAGAAAGACTCACACTCGGGCCATTCAGTGTTCATCCCTTGTTGGGAGAATACCTATATTGGCCTATAGTATGTTGACAACGAAACCACCAGTATTCTGTAAGCCAAATTGGTAATTTCGTAAAAAATGGGAGACTTTGACTAACTGGCCAGTTACCCGTGCTCCCAACTAGACGATTAGTTAGTATATTCATTTGCTTGAAAAACTCAAGATTGGCTAGTTCATACCTTGATTAAACTTAGTGACCAACCTGCCGGTTATCCTCCCAGATGACTAGACGGTTAGTTAGAAACCTTGACCTTTGGAAAATTTTTAGAAAAATTACTAGAAAAATTCCCTTGAACCACTCACCAACTTGCCGTTCAACCTATCGGATGACAGGACAATTAGTGAGAAACCTTGACCTCCAGAAAAAAATTGAGAAAAATTCCCAAAAAAAAATTCCTTAAACTACTGACCCACCGGTTCGCCAACCTCTAGGATGACCGGATGGTTAGGTAGAAAACCTTATCCCCCAAAAAAATTTCCAAAAAAGTTCCCAGAATATAAACCTAAGTCCACTGAACAACCGACCGATTTTTCTCTGGATAACCAGACGGTTAGTTAACCCCTTTTTCCACAAAACCCGAAAAATACCTTCTTGGCCAGAAAAATTTCCCTTCACCCCCTACGAGGTATGAGCCAACCAACTCAATATATGTGGAATGTATTATTAAATTTTCAATGACTTTCCCTATACAGTTAAGGCTACGTGTGGTTCGTATAGGGACTCGTCCAGAAACTCTTGGCCGAAGAATTCCCACAGATCTTTGATTTGGTCCACATTATCGGGATCTTCAAAATGGTTGTACTACCCTAGCTGAGTAATAATCCTGAACCGCCAAGGAATTGGATAACTTTGAAAGGAAAGGCAGGAAATAATTAGAAGAAGGCGAAAAGAAGGATGATAAAAAGAAAGGTACGGAGTTTGATTGGATGTCCGAGGAAGAAGAGACAAAACCTCCTGCTGTGCCAGAACGGAAGGCTAAGTTAGCAGACTCGAATCCCAGATTGCAAGGATGACGAGAGCCGATGACCCATTGGACCTCAGTGCCTTAACCAGGAACCCTGAAGATAGGTTATCCCTCAAATTTAAGATGCGGGAAATGGATAAGTTTGCGAAACCACAGATCCCAAGATTCATGTGAAGATGTACATGCAGCGTTGGCTCCATACGGGGTAAATCAGTACCAGTTGCTATAGTTATTCCATCGTACCCTTCAGTGTTATTAAAGGCGCAGACGCACCTAAGGCGCAAAAGGTCTTTGGAGCCTAGGCGCAAGGCGTAGGTGCGTGCCTTTTCGAAGCTAGGCACAAAATTAAAATTAATAAAAATAAAAAAATAATAGTGCATTAAAATAATAAAATTACTTTAAAAATTTTAAAACATGACAATAACAAAAACTAAGCCTTTTCAACCATGAAACATATTATAAGTGCAAGCTTTGTACAATATTAAGCACACATAATCTGTACTATATAAGTGCAAGCTTTGGAATATGGCAAGTTATATAATCTGTACACATTTTTGGGAGAATGCCTATGACTTTTACTTTTTACCTAGTCAAACAAACACATGCACTACTGACTGAAGATCATTGCTTTAACTTCTACCATTTTGCTCTAATTACAAAAAACCTCAATCTCGTTTTCACAGAGAAATTTTGTAGGGCGGACAGTTTTTGAGGAATGGTAATCACGTACTGCCAATTCATACATTATCTACATTGGAAACCTCACATAAAACTGTTGTCTACTTGAGTTAAACTCTAGATACTTAGGATGCTTCTTTTTGGGTAAAGAATAGAACAAAAACAGGGCATCATGTGATGCCCCGAACCTAGGTTTACGAGGTTATTATTACTTAGCGACGATTGTTGTAAGTAAGACAAATTTAGACCTTCGGTTAAGATCTTGCGAGCGGTATTAATTGAATCTTTAGCCATGGTCGTTATGAGTTATGTTAATTGAAAATTTTTGGGGGCTATTGTTGAAGGGATACTATTGGATCTTTAGTATCAATTGTTGTGAGAAATATTATTTGTTGCATTTAGCAAAATATTTTAATAATGACATAAGGTATGAATAATAATGTTTTGAACAATAGATAAATTTGTGGAAGTAAGTGGGTTGCTTTAGAAAATTTATAACTGATGAGGTCGCTGTGATAATAAGTTTTGGTCTCGCGTTAAATATTGATACATATTAAAGAGCATAAAGCAAAAAGGGAAACAAAATTGATAATTGATAATGCAAAAAAAAAAGAAAAGAAAAGAAAAACGGGAGAGAAAGGAACCAAAGAGAAAATGAAGAGAAGAATACAGAAAGAGAGGCGCCGGCCCAAGTAGGTCTGCACTGCCGGCGCTGCTTCCGGCCACACACGCAGCCACCGGCGAGCAACTTCAGCCCCCCTTCACCGAGCACCACCGCAACCACCGTGCCATAGCCATGGCGCCGTCGCCACCGCCAAGCCGTGACGCGATCGATGTCGCCGGCAGTCCCACCGTCGCCCAATGCTTTTTTTCGGATCACAGCAGCTCCTTCACCGGTGAGCAACTCTGGCCAACATTTCCACCAAACGCACCGCTCAACGCCACAGATCTGGACCAACGCTACGCCGTCGGAGTCATCGCGTCGCTGCTACCACCACCTCACCGTGCGATCACTGTCGCTGGCCACTTATTCAGTCTCCGATGAGTAACTCCGGTCGGCAGCCCGATCGCTGGCCAATGCCTCTTATAGATCACGACAGCCCCATCACCGATGAGGAACTCCAGCTGCCCCTTCACCGAGTGCCATCGCCCAACGCCTCTGTGACCGTCGCGCCACTGCCACCACCACCACCACAGAACACCTCCGCGACCACCATGCCACCGTGAACACCTCCGCGACCACCATGCCACCGTGATATTGCTGCCGCGGTGAAATCCAATGCTAACGGCCGTTGTGCCCTTCACGAATACGGCCAGTGACCAATCGCCCAAGGCCACAGGCTATCACCACCCCTTTTTTGCCACAATAATTCTCTGCCACCGTCGTTAGAACTGCTGCGGAGCACTTCTGCACCTGCAAAGAACCACCTGTTTCCATGGCACCCTCAGATTTGCCAAATGTACCGTGATTCGATCTCATAATGGGTTTGGTGGTGGTGTTGTTATGATTTTGATGGACATGAAACGGTGGCCATTTGGCGGCAGTTGGCGATGGGTGGTGGTTTGTATGTACAGCTGAGGGTGCACAGCGTCTGTGTGTTTGTGAAGTACGTAGGTGTGGTTGTTGTGGGGAAACTTGTGTCTAATAGGCTGTGTATATGGGGCATTGTGGTGTGGGTGTATACTTGGTGAAGAGTGCGGTTGTGTATGTCTGCATATACAGGTTCTGCATGTGTTGAGTGTTTGTGAGTAGACGGGTTCGTATAGTGCGGTGGGTGTACAATGTCTGAGTTTGGGCAAGTATCCAGGGGTGGTTGTTGTTGGACGATGGTGTGTAAGGGGATGTGTATGGGGATACCGTGTGTGCATGATGGTGCGAGTTGGATGGGTATGTGTAGTGTGAGTGTGTATACATGTTTGTATGTGCATGAATGTGAATTGTGTACAATGTGTGCATACATAGTGTGTTTAACAGGGTACAATATGTTTGTGTGCATAATGTGGAGTGCAGCGTGGAGTTGATTTTGGGTGTAGAATTGTAGTGATGATGGTGGTGGACTAGTTGTGGGTTGTATAAAGATGGCACATGTAATGGTTGGTTGGTTATGGGATCTAGCAGCCGGTATATTGGGTTTGATGATACTGACTATGAAACAGGGTTTGGTAGTGTAGTTGCGATATTGGTTTGGTTCCGGTTGTGGTTTAATGACGGTGCTGTGTCTATTGTGCATACAAGGTGCATGCTGCGTGGTTGATGCTGGGCAATAGTGTGTAACAGGGGGTGTTTGTAGGGCATGGTTGTGTAGGCGTGGTTGTGAACGATAAGGTGTAACAGGGGTGCATGTTGGACACTATTGCATGAGGAGTGCGGTTGTGTATATTGTAGCAATAGGGCATGCTCGATGGGTTAGTGACATCAAGTTAGTTGAGAGAGGCTCGACAGCGGTGATGAAATGCCGAGAATGGCATGGTGAACTGGGCACGATTTTGGAAGGGTTGTGTGGCGGGCGGTCAGATGCGGCGTCGGAGTTGTTTGAGGAAATAACCAACAGGAATCATCAATGATGCCTTCATGTCATAGTAAAGCTGGGAACATGGAAATAAAAAAAAAGAATGGCCCTAACCGTTCTTTTAGCAAGATGTAGCAGCGAGATTGTCACTCTGGAGATTTCGATGTGGGGAATGTGTAGCGTCAGGTAAGTGACCCTTTGATTCAACTAGTATTTTATATGCAACGTATATGTTTATCTACTGTAAAAAAATGTGTTGCTTATTACTATTGACCGTTTAAAGTACGTTTAACTGCTCTGGCTTAAATTACCAAAAAGGTTTTAGTGTTTTATTCTCGTTAAAGAAAAACCGGCCCAGCATGTAAATGATGTTTTGCCTAAAAACTGAAATGGAACTCGGATTTGAAATGTTTTGTATTGACGTTAATGTGAATATTGAACATCTTGATGATTATTGAAAGGATGTGAGGATGGTTGAGAATCAATTGATGAGTGATTTTGTTCACGATGAACCTAAAAGGGGTTTTTGGTTTACTCGATTGCTGTGCCCTATATCCACGGGGGAAAGTTGGATTTCGGGCCCTGGTCAACGGGGCTTGTACGTTGATGCACAGTACTGTTGCTCGTGGTTCGCCCATGCGTCCATAAAATTTTATCCCGGATGGAGGAGGGATTTCGGGCCCTAGTCAGTGGGGCCTGTACGCTGACCGCAGCATATCGTTTGAGCTAATGTTGGGAATGAACCGGTTGTCATGACTCTTATGCTAATGATTTTATATTTCAAATTTTGGTTTCATGTACTCTATTTGTTTTACCCAATGATTACCAACTTTATGGTTTAAGATTTCTTAACGTGGCTATAATATAAAGTGAGTTGTTTTCTGCATGCTATGGTCCACCTAGTTGAATCATTGGTTACTTACTGAGCACGTGGAAGCTCATCCCTTACTTATCATTTCAGGTTTGAAAGTAAGGTGATGGTGACGAGCATAGGACGGAACAATTTGGCACTGAGCTTCGGAGACTGTATTGGTTGAGTCGATAAATATTTAGAGTGTTGGTTAGTTTGGTTGTTAACGAATCAGTGTTATGATGAGTGTTAGCATAAATGTTGTATTCAAGTATGAAAATGTAATTTAAGTTGTAGAAGTTTTAATTTCTGCTGCGGCATATGTTAGTTTTAGCGAGTAAGGCCTGGCAGAGCCCTTGGTTGGAGTCCATTGGGTCTGCGGCCGGTCACGTGCCAAGCTCGCGGGCCTGCCCGTGGGTTCGGGTCGTGACACATCATCAGAAACATTTCTCTTCTTTCTATCAGCATAATCTTCAATTCGTCTTGCTGTCAAACTCAAACATAAGAAAAAGAACTCAATTTTCCTTTCACTTGCATAATTGTGTAAGCAATGTTCAGTGGCTTATGTGTGTAAGCAAATTCTGACCATTGCAACACCACCATTCTTGTCGGTGCTGCAATTTTCGGATCCGTGGGGTTCTAATGTTGTGTTATCATATTCTTCCTCAATTTGAAATTGAAGAAACAAATCAAAATGAGATTGGACTCCCACCAATAATGACAAATAAGAAGAATGTACTCCCCAAACCAGTAATGACAAATCAAAACCATAACCGATATTATCCACCAAACCCAGAACTACAATCAAAATCAAAGTGAAAGGGAGATGATAGAGAGCGGCAGGTACTGGAGTAGGCAAGCAGCCACTTCAATTTGAGCAGCCCTGCTGCAATCAACCAAAAGAAGCTTCTATTTAGCCTTTCAAGGTAGCAGGACAGTGAGGTTTCGTTTAGGGCCTGGCGACTGAAACCCATCTCCTTCCCCTGTTCTTCCCCTTTTCCCTGTCCCTCCTTCACTTCCCCTGTTTCTTCTATTGAAAAAGTAAGTGGAATCGGAATCAGAATTGAAGACTTTGAGGTGCGGCTTTATTTGTTCACACTCGAAATCAAGCTTCCTAATGGGTTAGCGACAAATAATCCTTCAGAATAGAACCAAGTCTATGGGAATCTCCAAACAGCAAAATTGAAAATTCTCCTTGAAATTCTCTTTGGAGCAATGTACGTTTTGGCTATAGAAATTTCGCAGAAAGAAAAAAATTCGAAATGAGGAAATCAGTATCTTAAAAGAATTGAAAAACATGTATTTATAAATCTGAAAATGTGTAAATTTTTTAGACAGACACAACTGTTGAAAAATCAAAACAGTTGTAACAGTTAAAAATAACTGACAATAAATCAAAATTCGAATTTAAATAAATCACACACCTTTTTCAATAAAACTATTTTTTCGAAAATACAAAATATTTTTCAAAAAATAAGTCACGTTTTTCGCGACTGGGCTAAGTGCGCCTAATAACGCGCATCCACACGCGGGTATCATGGAGACTAGCACACTCTAATCTTACCACCAAGTGTAAAGTAAAAACACTTTTGCCCTCATAAACCTTTTTCAAAACCCACTTCCAAGTAATGTGAGACAAAAGAGTGAGTTGTTTTCAAACAACTCAACTCACAAAACTCAACATCTTCCTCCCCTGTCCTTCTTCCCTTCCCCTGGTTCCCTCTACTTTCCTGTAATCACGATGTCCTCTAGTACGGCCTCCTCTAACGAGGAGGTCCCTCTGGCTTTGGAACTATGTGGCTATATGGTTGAGCTTGACAAGCAGCTTCTTGCAGGACAACGGGATCATTGGTCCAATACTCTTGTGGCACATTTTGTTGACAATCGTATATTTTCGGTGTTGATATGTGTCTTGTATTTATGTCCCACATCGATTACTCAAAAAAGGTTGCAACTTGGCCCTTAGTATATAAGACATGTTATCCCACATTGCTTGGATAGACAATATCCCTGCTTTCTCCAAGTATAGGTAAGGTATCTTGTATTGTGTTTAAGCGCAAGATAGAAGAGTTCTTCTTTGGGTAGGCCAAGAGAGAAGAGTTCTTCTTTGGGTAGGCCAAGAAAGAAGTGTCCTTCTTAGAGTAGGCAAAAAAGAGATGAGAGTCTTTCTTTGAGTAACCCAAAGAAAGAAGAGTCTTTCTTTGATTAGGAAAACAGTTGAGAGATACGCGTGAGAGAGCTAGGAAAACAGTTGAGAGATACGCGTGAGAGAGCGTTGTAAATCTGACTTGTGAGATTATGATATGAAGAAGACTACCTTTCTGCTCAAGTACAACATTCCTATAAAACAACCATTTACAGTTTCTTAATCAGCCTCTCATCAATGGTCGTTGCGCTCACGCCAACAGACGAGCATCGCTATGCAGCGCCGGAGAATGTAGAACTTGGCCCGCTGCTTCTTTGCCACGTGACTGCACTTCTCGTCGAAAAGTGGATTTGAGTTCTCTCATATTTCTTGTATTTTCTTATTTAGTTATCTTGTTCTATACATATTTATCTAGAACGATTTCGTAACATTCAGTACAGTTGGTTCAATCGGTGGTGAACCATTATTGGGAGCTCTCGGGTACAGTTACAGTGGAAGCAGTGGGTGATTTGTTTGCTTTTCACTTTTCTGCCTCTTGAGGATTTGGAGCTGTTATTGGCGGAAGGGCCATGGAACGTTCAAGGTTCGTTATTGTTGCTCGTACGCTGGGTTCCCTTCTCATGTGTGTCACGGCTAGACCTCTCTCGGGCAGATTTATGGGTACGACTTTCGGACATTCCAGCTGAATGTTTTTTGGCTTACCTTGGGAAGTTATTTCGGCGAAGTCCTCTCGGTTGATTGGCCTCCTCGGCGACAACAGCGACGTGATTACTTCCGTATTCGCGTGCGTGTTCAAGTTGCCGGGCCTTTGGTTGTCGGCGTTTATCTTCCCACAGTCGCAGAGCACTGCAACTGGATATGGCCGTCGTACAAACGGGTCTTCCGTGTGTGCTACCACTGCGGCGTGATGGACCATGCGAACACTGAATGCCCGCTCTCCTTGACAGACGCTCGACGTATGGTGGAATCGATATTACGCCGATTCTCTTTCCCTTCCAATTCTCGTCTGTTCCAGGTCAATGTTCACTAGCCATCTTCGCGCCTTTGCTAATACCCACCAGAACCGCACCAGTCGCATTTGTTTCATCAATGATGTGGATGAACCGATTGCGCCAGTTCAAACCATTGATCTTCAGGGCAATGTGGCGATTGCTTCGGCGATGCTCAGTACCTCAACTCCGCCTACAGGTTTGCATTTCCTGCACTCGTCGTCTTCGCCGGAACATGGCAGTACTTCATCGTCCAACTACCATTCTTGCAATGAGGGTCGCCTTTCCCATGCTTCCTCTGCTGGATCTTTTCTGGCTAGTTCGTCGCCGTAAGTGCCGGTGCGTGGCTCGCCGCCGGAGACTACTCCTGCTGACTACTTCGAAAACGGCGTCGTGGGTGACTCCGCTGCTCCTGTGAACGACACATCAGCTGCAAAGCTTTCGCGTGTGGCCACGTGGAATTCTGTAAACGTATTAGCCTCTCGAGTGGCAGCTGCCATATTCAGGGATAAGGCCGAATCTTATGGACTGCCTTTGAAAGAGGGCCTTGGATGCACATGGGCTGACTTCCTCTTTGGGCCCTTAGTTTGTGAGCTTGGCATAAATATTTTTGCGATTGGTGGCCTCGGCCCAGCGCCTGTGCAGCCCACAAGTGGACAAGAACTGCCTGTGGACTCGGAAGCAGTCTTAACCTCCTCCCCTTTAGGGCTTTTATTTCCACAGGGTGTGGACTTCTGTCCCAATACGCAGCTAACATCTCTGCGCATTTCGTAGGCCTGAGACTAGGCCAACAGCATTAGACCATGGGCCGTCAGCCGTAGGCCTAATGCTTGTACGCTGTGGAGCGCCTCTGGGAACCGATCACGCTGGGGCAGTTACATGTGGCTTTGGGCCACCTTGTGCTGTCCCCTCACAGGGCCGTAACAAGGGCTTCTCATGTCCGGATGTGACCGAGCCCGTACACTCTAGCCATGCTACTAGGCCACCGATTTTGGTCGTGGCCCCTACAGCCTTTGCTCCTATCGATGGCGAAATGGTGGGTCCCACGGCTCCGGATCATTCGCGGCTTTCACCGGCCACCTGGGTATCTGCTCGGTTTTGGGCTTTCCCTCGCACTGGGTACAACTAATTCAACAGTGCTTTTCCTCAGTCTCTTACTCCTTTCTGGTCAATGGGCCCCCACTGCGTTCTTCACTCCCTCGCAAAGTATTCGCCAGGGCGATCCGTTACCGCCCTATCTTTTTCTACTTTGTGCGGAGACGCTCTCGGCCAGTCTCCTCCAAGGGGAACAGCGTGGGCTCTTTCAGGGCATTAAGGCAGGGAAATACTCGCCATCGGTTTCATACCTTCTATATGCAGACTATATTTTCCTCTTTTTGCAGCTATCCAAGGATGCCCGGAAAGACATTGCGGCAATTAAACAGATCCTGCATGATTACTGTAGGTTTTAGGGCAATGTGTTAATTAGACTAAATCCTCCCTGGTCATTAGTCCTAATGCTAGTTTCGAGAAGCCCATGCTCATTGAAAGAGCGTTCGAGTTTTTCAGATCTTTGACTTTCGGGAAATATCTGGGCATTTAGCTGGATATAGCTGTGAATAAGAAGGAAATTTTTGGAGCGCTTGACCAGCGAGTTCAAGACCGCTGTGCACACTGGTTAGGGAGGGCTGTTGTTGAATAAGGTTGGTCGAGCAACGCTCATTAACTCGTTCCTCTCTTCCTTACTAGTTAACTATATGTCGGTTTTTAAAATTTTGATGGTTGTTTGTAAACAATTGGACCAAATCTTGGCTCGTTTTTGGGGGTCCGGCGAGGCATCGCGTCATTCGATTCACTAGATTGCATGGCCTTCGCTGTGTCTCCCAAAAAACCGTGGCAAGTTAGGGTTCCGTGATTTTAGAGCTTTCAATCAAGCTTTGCTTACTAAGCAGGCTTGGAAAATTTGGGCCAATCCTCAAAGCTTGGTAGCGCGGGTACTTAAGGGGCAGTACTTTGCCCTTCGACACTTCCTCCAACACTACAAGAAAAGACACTTTTGGTGACAGAATTTTCCTTCGCTAAAAGTGAGTATTGGTCGATAAACACTTTTAGCGACGGAGAGTCCGTCGCTAAAAGTCTGTGGGTGAAAACCCCATCGCAAAAAGATTAGCGACGAAATTTGGTGGTCCGTCGGTAAAAATTTAATTTTTATCGACGGAATTTCGCTAAAGGTATTTTTCTATATTTTTGATTTTTTTAAAAAAATTTAAAAATTTTTTAACCATGGAATTACCGTCGCAAAAGTTATTAGTTTTGTAGCTAAAAATCTGTCTCAAAAAACATTTATTAATCTGTATAAGGACTTTTAGCGACATAATTCTGTCGCTAAAAGGCAAAAAGGCTATTTTTTATTTTGGTTATTTAATATAAAGTGAAACCTGTTTCAAAAGATTATTCCTGATCAACCAATCCAACAAAATTCAATTTTTTAAACTAGGATTAATCCTTTACAAAATTTCAAGTAATACACATAAAATTTAAATCATATACACCACCAACTAACACTTAATACAACAAATTACATGTTCACTAAATAAAATACATCACCTTGTACAAATCCAAAAAAAATAAAATTTACAAGTTTCATTGAAACTAAAAAAATACAAATCAAGATCCTTACTCCAAAGCTTACACAGTATCTCTCTGTCCATAGTTGTTACTTATTTCTCTTTGTCGATCAAAACCTGAAAAAAAGCATTGTACAAATTCGTTTACGATGAACAAAATGAATAGAAGAAGACTAAGGAGTATTTTGTTTTGGCACGATGAACAACCTGAAAAGAAGCCTGCATAATCTTTAAATATCATTCCAAGTTTTGGCATGATGTTTACTAAATGAGCATATAATGGAAGTCCAAATCACAGTAAGAGCTGGATGTTATAGGATACATGGATCCCAACCCATATTCAAACGCTATCCCCAAAATATAAAAGTAAAAAAATGTATGACTAGAGAAATGATGACACAATGGCAAAGGCAGGTTCAAGGCAACAATAAAATCCCAATCAACTAATCACTAATAAAAATGAAAGCTTAACTTAAAGTTGACCCGAAGATTGCTTAATACAGCTTATGCCTACATCAAAAGTACTGATAATTCAGTTGGACAACATAAGCTGATCTGTTGGTGATGCTAAGGAGCATCATACCTTGCCAACAGTAATGGCTAGTTAGGATTGTTTGTTCCTGCTTTAGTGGGATTCCATCTGATATATATATATATATATATATATATATATATATATATATATATATATCTCCTGTAAGGATTTTTTTAGCAACAACCAATCCGAATATGAAGGAGTAAGATACTTGTGTAAAAATAATTATGATTTTAGCAGAGCAAAATCAATAGCACCTTCTCATGACCCACTAAATCATGAACATACGTTTCGTGCTTCCAACAATGTCAAATTACCAAAATCTTAGTTAATAGGTGTCGACTAAGTCTTTCTGTTTGACCAAATTACACAGTATTTAAGCCAAATTAGGACCCCCTGACCCACACCTTTTGGTCTCAATTTTGGAAGCTCCTAATCCCAAAAAAAAAATTAAATTCTTCCTATGGAAATTTAGTCATCAACGCCTGCCACTCCTGCCAGAATTAATGAAACGACACTACCCTGTCAACATCCTCTGTCCTCTATGTGTCTCAAGTCCGGAAACACTGGAACATATGTTTTTGACTGCTTTTGTGTTCGCCCAATTTGGGAATCCTTTTCGGGAAACTTTACACCCCCTCAGCTACCGGTTCACTCTGCTTCTGCTGGGTCTTTCATTAGCTGTTGCAATCAGCCCGTCCGCAGCCTTCGGTTCTCTGTACCTCCCTTAGGATTGTGTGTATCACAGTTATTCTCTGGTCCATCTAGCTAGCCCGCAATGCCCTGCTCTTTCGGGGGAAGCAACCTTGTGTTGGTTCGATTGTTGATTAATGTCGGGATCTTCTGTATACTATCGTCCATACCTCAGCCTTTTGGCATTCTTGTTGTAAGGCTAGCTTCCCAGTTCAGGCATACTCGAAGGCTATTGTGGACTGCTTTGAACACTTTTACCCCCCGCTGCACTCCATTTACTTTTCAGATACTTGCGCCTGCTGCCACCTTCGCCTATTTTTTGCTCTATTTCGGTAGTTGGTTCTCCCATAGATCAACAATTCAGGGTTGGTTTGGTGCTGTTCAACAGAATGTGGTTGCTAATAGGTGCATTAGTTGACATTCTGATGGCCAGGGACGAATTTCATGCTTTTCAGTTAGTCTTGCAGCTTGGTCTGAATTGGGTTGTTAGGCTCTCGTATTTTTATCTTATCTTTCTATTTCCTGATTGCTCTTTCTGGTACAGTTGATGGCAAACCATAAGGACTATTTGACTGCACCCAACATTTTATGTACAATTTAGCCTAGCTGCAGAGGTTTGCACTCAGTGTTGGCCACTCGAGGAAAATCAGCTCCTTTACAACTTTCATCAGCTTTAGCGACTTTTGTAACTCGATCTGCCACTCTGGTTCAATAGGAATGGATTGTTGCTGCACAGCTTATAGGGTATACCGCTTGCTAGACCCTTGTGGTGTTTTTGACTTCGTAACTAGTATTCTTTTGACCTATGGATGGGGTTGTCATCCATTTTGTTGGGTGTTTCCTTGCCTGTGTACATTCGAATGTTCATATCTGGTATATATTTCATCCTTTTCTACCAAAAAAAAAAGGTAGCAGGACAGTGATCTGAAACCCCAGGGCACTTGGATTATATATATCCAAAAAGGTCCGCTCCACACGCTGCAATTGATAGCAAAAAGAGAGAAGGCAGTCGTGGCACAAAATCTTTTTCAAGGGCTGGCTAGCTTTCGTTTATTGTAGGTCGTGCCTCCCTGCAGGCACTTTGACTTAGCCTGTTGCTCGAGTATCGCTTGTTTGTTTGATTGTTAGTGATCCAGCAGGATAAGCTGTATTGGCGAGATTCAATGGTGAACAGCTGCTTCAATTAGAGTAGCCGAGCAGTAGGGTAGAGAATAGCAGCGGCAACGACCGGGAAACAGACGGCCGGCCTCAACCGGAGAAGCGATGGCAGTGATCGAAGCAAGGGACAACACAGTGGCGAGGGGTGACCAGGCGTGAGACTATGAAAGACTGAGAGTTGTGGCCATGGTCGTGACTGTGAAACAGATTTGGGGAGTTTGTTAGGTTTTCCTGTTTTAGTCTTTAAACTTTGAAATATTAATTGGGACTTGGTAAAAATAATCAACGGCCCACGTAATGACACAACCGCAAATCCAACGGCTACATTTCATGCGCCTAGATGTGCGCCTCCACCGCCGCTATGCGCCTTGTGCCTGGGCACGCTCCTTATTAAACTCGCTGCTCCTAGGCCTAAGTGAGGCTAGAGTTGTGAGCCTGGGTGCGCCTTGCTCCTAGGCGCACTTTTTATAACACTAGTACCCTCACATGAGCTGCTTCTCAATAGTTCTTTATTTCAGATAAAGCCCAAGTCTGCACGTGGGAAGATGTTGTCAATACAGACCTAGATATCACCCCTAGGGTTTTGGAAACCATGAAGAAAAAGCCGAGGGAGTCCTTTTCAGATTTCATCATAAGGTGGAGGGATAAGGCAGCTCAGATGGTGAACCGCCCGACGGTAGAAGAGCAACTGAACATTGTGAGAAGCAACCTGCTGCCAGTTTACCATGATTACATTTTTTGTCACTACCATACGTCATTCAAATCTCTCATGGGATCCCTCATTCAGATAGAAGATGCAATCAACAAGGGGATCGTCTTTCCCGAGTCAAAACCATTAGGAGCATACCGAACCAAGTTAAGGAGTTCCGATGTGCAGCCTAAGCCAGCGACAACCAACAATGTTAACACCATAAAAGCACATTGAGCAGTGACATGGGAACCCGCTATAGAGACTAGACGGAAGTTCACCCCCTTGAATACATCGCTCCCTAAGGTTTTTGAACAGTTGTTAGGAGGGGAATGATTTCCAAGCTACCACATATCCCTACATCAGCAGTGATACACGACAGATACGATATGAATGCCTTATTTAATTACAATCAAGGAAAGGGCACCCCACGGAAAGATGCATCACACTCTGATATGTCATACAAAACCTCATCGACAATTATATCATCCTATCAGACCAAATGTCCAAAAAGAACCCTGCTTACCCATGATGTTAACTGTATTTATGATGACCAGTCAGTCCTACATCCGACTACCTTTATTGTCCCTGCTAGCCAACCAGTTTCAAAGTTGTGTTTGCTTATGATTCTCTGCCACAGTTTTGCGATGTGATTACTTGGGAGGAGTTGATGGATGAAGAGACCTTCACAGTTGAAGAAGAATACGATAAAGAAATCGAGTTTATGTTCTGACCCAGTACAGATATGTCCCACCTAACTAGATTAGGTCGAACGTATAAAACCCCGCCTCAGCTAGCCACGTCCGACCCACTATTCTCTCAAGACTGTCCTGATGATGAGGTCCTTAGACAGTTGAAGAAGACCCAAGCTAATATTTCCATATGGGGACTACTGTCAGCCTCATACTCCTACCATTAAACTTCTCAGTAAAGCCCGTATACTAATCTTGACCGAGCACGAAGACCTGTCCTAAGTGCTAGGGGCTATACATTATGAAAATGTCCTCACATTTTTTGAGTCTGACATGCCCAAATAAGGACCAAGACACAATGATTCGCTCTATATCACTATGCGATAAAAGGATTCCTCTAATCCTTATAGACAATGGTTCTGCTCTAAATGTCTGCCTCCTATGCACTGTTCATGCCCTTATATAAACCAGTCAGAGTTCACCCCTTCCAACCAAGCTGTCCGAGCATACGATAACACTCAAAGGGAAGTATTGGTATAATGAAGCTTCAGATGACTGTGAGCTCTACCACCTTTAATGCTGAGTTTCAAGTACTGGATATTCCGACTGCCTTTAATCTTCTATTTTCTGATACACTTTGGGGGTATAATCCCCTTTACATTGCACTAAAAGGTCAAATTTTTGGTGAATGATGCCGTTTTTAACATAATGAGAGATTCATAGTTGTCGTAGATAGGACAGGTCGAGAAGGACAGTGTTCGTGGGTGCTGCATAATTCTTTGGATATTATAGTATGAGGAAGTTTGTCATGGTGAAAACCTCATCACCTTTGCCCCTTACAGCAGTACGACAATGCTCTCGATGATGAGGAAAGGCTTAGGCTGAAACTGTCAAGGAATTCTTAGCTTTTCAGATATGAAGAACAAGAAAGATCATTTTAGCTTAGGGTACAAGCCAACTAGAAAAAAGAGGAAGGAAGCTATCAAGAAGCTCAAACATGCCAAGAAGAATAAGGAAAATGTGAAGCACATGAGCACGATCATGATCCCTACTATGAACAGACACTTCATCAAGGAAGGAGAGAATATACCCTTCTATGGATTTCCTGAGCCAGTTTACAGTATTGAGACTGAGAAGCAAATTAAAGGATGTGAAATATTTTATGACTGTGAGTGGGTCAAATATGAAGAACCGCCAGTGCATACCAAGAAGGGTACCAAACGGGTTTTGAATTGGATGGATTTGATGGATTTAGAACCAATGACAGCATGCTTCATAAATAGTTTATCTCAGTGCTTATCTGTGAAGTGGACGACCAGACCATAGACCCAACATGCCTAATTACTCCAGCACAGAGCAACATACAGAGTTAGATGATCGAGTATGGACCACTGACTGTGGGAGAGGTTACCAAAGGAAGTCCTGTGGCCAAAGATGCTTTGGAGCCTTAAGACTTGGATGCCTATGTCACCTTAGCCAATTCGAATATGTTCACCTATTATGTGTTTCTAGACTACCTCATTGATAATATAATGTTTGATTTTGATTATCCCTTGGTTGCTGATATAGGCTCTGATGAATTAATCAATTCGGTTAGTGATGAGTCACACCTAATGGAAGAGAAAATATATTTAAAAAAAATGTTGAAAGAAATTAAAACCGGCAATCCAGTTGTGTCAAGCCAGTGCCAAGGAAACAATCAAAGTGAACATAAGCTCCCCCAAAAATATAAAAGAAATCAAAATAGGGGCTAGTCTAGATGTGTGTATGTGTGTGTGAGAGAGAGAGAGAGAGAAAGACAAGAGATGACTGCACTTCTTAGGAAATTCATCTATGTATTTGCCTTGTCCTATAGTGACATGTCTGGTATAGACCCATCCATCGTGGAACACCACCTACCTATCCTACCTGAAGCTAAACCCGTCAAACAGAAACCTCGCAAGTTAAGACTAGAGTGGTCCCTCAAAGTTAATGAGGAGGTGATAAAGTTACTTCACATTGGGTTTATCTAAGTAATTGAATACCTTACTTGCGTAGCCAATATTGTACCTATTCCCAAGCTTTTTGGTCAGGTCAGGATGTGAGTGGACTACCGGGATTTAAACTGAGCCTCTTTCGAAGATGATTTCCCTTTCCCATCATAGACCTGATCACAGACAACACAGCCAAGCATGAGTTGGTATCCATTGTGGACTATTTTATGGAGTATAAACCGATAAAAATGGCTCATGAGGATTAGGAGAAGACAGCCTTCACCACCCCTTATGATACTTTTTGTTACACAGTGATGCCCTTCGGTCTAAAGAATGTCGAGGCTATATACCAGAGAGCCACTGCCACCCTATTCCATGATATGATCCATAAAGAGGTAGAAGTGTACGTGGATGACATAATCATCAAGTCGATAAATAGGGCAGAATACTGTACAATATTAAGAATATACTTTGAGAGGTTAAGGCAATACAATGTGAGATTGAACCCTCAGAAGTGTGTGTTTAAAGTTATAGCCGAAAAGATGCTAGATTTCATGGTGAATAAATGAAGGATAGAGGTGGATCCAACCAAAATCAAAGCCATAGTTGAGATGACTCCACCCAGAATCGAGAAGGAGATGCAAGGATTCTTGGGTAGAATCCAGTAAATTAGTCAATTTATTTCCCAGTTAACCATGATCTATGAGCCCGTGTTCAAACTATTAATGAAGGATTCAAATCCTTCATTGGTTCAGAGGGCCATATACTATGTGAGTAAGAAGTTAACCTAGGAAGAGGTGAACTATTCAGCCTTAGAGAAAACATGTGTATCTTTGGTTTGGGTAACCCAAAAGTTGAGACGTTAAGACCTGACCTACCCCATCATGTTGTTGGCCAAATGGACCATATAAAATACCTGTTTGAGAAGCCTGTCTTGTCGAACTGCATAGCTAAATGGCTTTTGTTATTGTCAGCGTTTGATATTACCTATGTGTCATAGAAGTCGATCAAAGGAAAAGCCGTGGCTGATTTGTTAGCCGATTGCCCGACAGATGATACCAGTCGATGGGAGGCAAAGTTCTCAGACCACAAAGAATGTGCATTGTTAAGACGGAGATGAATGGCAGTTGTACTTTGATGGAGCAGCAAACAACAAAGGTGTTTTTTTAGAGAAGGGATATTGTTAATCTCATCAGATAGAGCCCATTCACCCTTAGCTATCAAACTAACTTTCGTCGGTACTAACAGCACCACCGAATACAAAGGTGTTTTTTTAGAGAAGGGATATTGTTAATCTCATCAGATAGAGCCCATTCACCCATAGCTATCAAACTAACTTTTGTCGGTACTAATAGCACCACCGAATACAAAGCTTGTATCATAGGTTTAGAGATGACCTTAAGCCTAGGAGTCCGGGAGATCACAATGTATGGAGATTTAGCATTAATCATATACCAAATCTAGAGTATGTAGAGAATTAGAGATGAACGTAAACAAGCTTATCATGCCCACTTGGAGAAGGTCATAGACCAGTTTGAAGACGTGTAATTTCATTATCTACCCCGAGCTGAGAATAACTTTGCCAATGCCTTAACGACCCTTGCCTCCATAGTAGACATACCTGAAAAATAGGAGGTAGAGCATTTTGTAGTACAGAAGAGTGACCAACTAGCTTACTGTTACATGATAACACCCGTAGAAGAAGATGGAGTAGCCAAGTCTTGGTATACCGATATACATAATCTTATCCAGAATGTAAAGTATCCCGAGGGGTGTTTTGCGAAGGATCAAGTAGCTTTGAGAAGATGGGCAACACAGTTCATCATGTGTGACAGAAGACTGTATAAGAGACATTATAATGGAGAACACCTTTTGCATGTAACCAAGAGAGAAAGTAGTCAAATCATGGAAGACATACATGCAGAAGATGGTGAACCACAAACTTAAATGGGCGAATTCTAGCCAAGATAGTCCTCCGATAGGGATACTACTAGAGTACCATGGAACACGACTGTCGAGTATGTGAAGAGATTTCACAAATGTCATGTATACACTAACCTACAACATTTACCTCCCCGAGATTTATCAGTCCCAAGGCCTCCAACAGATTCAAGTTCATACAAATAGCCATAGATTACTTTACGAAGTGGTGGAAGCCTCTTCATACACCGTGCTAAACGCCACGAAGGTGGCTCAGTTTATCCCAACGAACATTATTTGTAAATATGGAGTAATCTGGGAGTTGATATCAAACAATGGGTTTTTTGAAAGAGAAGTCACATACTTACCCAAGGAATAGGGTATCACCAGACATCATTAGTCACCTATCGACTGCAAACCAAAGGGGCTGTCAAGGCTACCAATAAAAGCATTAAGATCGTGTTGAGTAAAATGACAGAGTCCTATAGGAGTTGGTCTGATAAGCTTCTCTATGCACTCTGGGGCTATTGAACATCGGTCAGAACGTCAACAGGAGCTACCCCATATTCATTAGTCTATGGCATGGAGGCCTTGCTCTCTATAGAATTGTAAATCAACTCTCTCATAGCTAGTGGAGAATCAGATAGCCGAGGAAGATTGGGTGATACACAAATTCGATGAATTGTCTTAACAGACGAGAAAAGGTTAAAGGCGTTCTATCATATCCAGGGCTACGAGAGACAAATTGCTTGAGCATTCAACAAGCGAGTGAAGGGATATGGGTTGAAAGAAAGAGATCTCGTATTGAAGGAGAACATTGGACAAATTTGAAAATCGCATGAAAAGTTTGAACCCAATTGGTCAAGTCCCTATATGATTAAGCAAATCATGATCGGGGTGCAGACTGTTACTCAATTTAGATGGAATTGAGTTATCATAGCTAGTCAATCTAGATCGATTAAAGAGATATTATGCTTGAGACAATTTCATAATTAAACTAAGAATGACCTGATCCTTCTTAAGAACTATTCTTTTAGCACACACAAATTGATGCAACATATAGATAGGGGTACGTAGGAAGCCCCTAAAGTTACATCGATTATGGTCAAATTTCAATAAAATTCTTTTATTCCACTGGCTAAAGCACTGACTACATTCTTGAGAAAAATAAAAATTCCCACTAGGACGAAAACCCTGCAAAGGGCGACCTAGGAAAAAGTTAGAGCAAGAAAAAATTCTAAGTCCTATCAGCAACCTATGGGATATCAGCGATATCTATTTTATCTTTTTCATGCTCGGACTATCCTCATCGATTAAGATTAACTTCCGTGGCTCCAAGTTTGTAAGCCGACCTCAGAGACCCCAGAATCACATTCTCTAATTCTTCCACCTAAAAAGCGGTCATCTGATCCACTTTCTCTTTTCCTTCATTACCCTGCTTGTCAAATTGGCCTTCAAGATAAGCATCCACTTGGGCCTCCCAATTTCGAGTAGCTTTGATAGTCAGATTCTTCTTTGGTGGCTTCACCTTCAATAGCAAAGTGGGATGTCACTGGGGCTCGTTCATATGTAAAGACTGTATGGGCTTCCTATCAATGTCGAACTCTTCCTCAAACATTTAGGAACCAATCTAAGAGCGCCTGATCCAAGTGACCCAAACTTCATCTTCAGTCTAAGGAAGTCAAAAACTTTGTATTATACTCTATGAGGACCTACTGATTCAGACATCCCCGGGCTCAATCTGATTGCAGCATAAGCTTCCCCTAGGCTTGCTCCAGAGTTTGTATCTCATAAGCACTTGGGAAATCCCAATCCAATTCCTTCCTTAGTTTGCCTTCCAAAGTTAAATACTTTTTCCCAAGCACGGGCCCAAAGCCAATAGATGTATGCATTAGGCAACAAGGGAGCAACACATTTAATATTAGTAATGAAAGGCTTATATTCAATGGAATTGTGGGTATAAGGCAAAAACCCTTAGCCTCGTATAACAGCCTCAACTATGGAAGGACTAAGGGCTTGCTCCCCCACAAACTCTCCATAGACTTTTAGAATCACCTGCTTATAACCAAACTACCTTAGGATCCGGCACGCGAAGTAGGAGGACGTCTAACGCAATCCCAGGAGATAAATGTAGGGATATTTAGTTATTCTCAGAACCTGCTTGTGAGCCCTCCACCATTTACAGTACCAACGAATATCCTTCGACTCCTGCACATAGAAGAAATAAGTCCACTAGTCTATGCTGAAATGACCTTCGAAGAGCAAAGGTCGAGAATAGAAAACACTAGGGCTATATTCTATCGCAACAGGTTTGGCTATTAGGCGCAAATGGTCCAGTAGCCACATGTATAAAAACAAGGCACTACCTATGAATGGAATGTCGAGGTCCTTGTGAACATCCGTGATGCCAAGTAAAGTTTTGGCTAGTACTAAATGGATCAGAGTTTTACCTCGGGTAGACACTTGAAGCAGAAACTCAGCCAGCCTCACATCAGCAACCTCGGGGCCAGAAAAGGTGAGATATTTGGCTACCAAGCATAGCGCCAAGGCAGACACTCTACCGTGGGCATGTTGTTCGTTATGACCATTAGGCTTGGCAGAAAAATATGCTATCAGAGGAGAAAGTTGAGTAACTTCACCCTGAATGAAAGACCGAGCACACTCTTTTGAGACCTTTGATAAAGTTTTTAGGGACCTGACATAACCATCTTGAAAGGTCAGAATAGCAATTGGAAGATTGGCTGGGATGTCTAGCAGAGCAGAGAACTCTTTAAAAGTAGGGCAGAGTCTGTCAAACCGAAGCAAAAAAAAACATGATCCTCAACATTCGAGAATCTATATACAGCACAGACAATGTCCTCACGAACCATCACGCTCCTCAAGCTCATCACGAATTTCAATTTGAACCCCCCATTCATATAGATCAATTTGATCTTGTTGAATGAGTCTGTGAATACACGGAATTCGAGGCAAAAATCATAGGATTGTTTTTGAAAGCCATTGAAAGTTTTGGAGAGATAAGGCACGAATTTTATTCTGAAAAGATGAGTCATGAGTATATACAGTCGAGTAGCCCTACTTTGTATAAAGTTAGGAGTCAAAAATTTATAAATTCATAAAATTTTATCAGACAAACCGTTTAGTTTTCAGTTCATCGGCCAATTTTTCTGTTTACTTTGCACATTTGATGGTCCATATTTTTGATTAACTGTCCAGTTCTCTTAAGAAAATTTCATGTTTTTGTGACCAACCGGTAGGTTTTGGCTTGAAATTCAAAATTTTTTAGATCAACCATTCGATTTGACTTTAAAATTGGATTCGGGCTCTGACCAATCGGTCGGATTTCCTCGACAATTTTTTTTGTCACTGACTAACCGGCCGATTGGTCAGTATTTGTTAAAATTTTGAAGGGTTTGCCTACTTTTAGGCCAAACCCTATCCCTGTCAAGCTTCAACTTTCAATTTCAGAATTTCAAACTCTAGTTCTAGTCTCATTCTCCTTCTTTCTGTGCATGTGTGATTATATAATTGTAATGTACATTTAACATAGGAAACTAATGTGGTCATTAACAAAACACAAAAAGAAATTTTTAACGAAACATCATTGTTTGAAAATCTAAGTCCTTAAAGGACTCTAACAAATGTCCTAATTAGGCTAACTCTAGACCTAGGGGCTAACAGTAGTAATCATTATGTTCTCCTCTGGGATCTTTTGGGGCTAGGCGTCCTTTCTCAACTCGATTCTGAAGCCTTTCAGGCTTTTTCCTCGACCTCCTCACTGGGCTCTTCCTCGGCTTCGACTTCAGCTTTATCCATTTCTGTTTCCTCCTCATCACCCCTGCATAGTCCTCTTTCACGACAGCTCGGGATGCTTTCCAGTGGCTATGATAGAGGGGAATGTGCCTTCCTTTTGCTACCAGTAGCAATTTTCTTTCCCTTTGACTGTGGTGGTCTAGGCCTTAGATACTCTCTGGTCTAAGGTCAGTTCATCGCTACACTTTTCATGCGCTTGCCCTTGGGAACTACTGGGGTCACCCTAGGGGTGCCAATATCAGCAGATGTAGGGGTGGAGCCTCTGCGGAGCTCGACCGACCACTCGATCCACCTCCCAAAGGCAGTACCGAAGAACTGGAAGTTGGCATCTCCTCTATCTCGTACATCAAGAGCATGTCACAATATCTCTATACCATGCCCTCCAGGCTGTGTATCATCCTGTAAGTGTCACGAAGTAGAGAGCTAGGGACCTAAATAGAAAAACCATCAAGTCAAAATCTTGCTTGCATGAGTGACACGAAGAAAGAAAGTAAGAGCAAGTTTAGGGTTTATCGTGTTAATTCAAGCTATCTCCTTGAGCTCGAAGACCTCAGAATCTTTCTCCCCTAACAGGATAGGCTCATGCTCAGGAGTTTTACTCTTACGATAGTGCGATGCCATCCATTGAGGGAACGGAAGGCCCTCGGCCACTTCATCCTCTTTCTTTTTCCCCTTGCCTTTCTTGTCTCAAGTTGCCTTCTTCTCTTGAGTTTTCTTCAGCATTTTTGAGGTCGAGAAAGGCACCAAATCCTTTTGCACAAGTGCCTCACATATTTGAAGATCGTTGGCCAGTGGAAGGACGACACAGGGATGCCCCTAGATAGAGCCTGTCTCAAACCCTTATCTAACATCGTCGAGTGATACATCTTCTAGGGAAGAGTTGCCGGTATCTTGAAGCCCATGTTCTCTAGGTGATGCTGAGGATGTACCCTGTCACTTAGGTAGAATTCCTCTTGCGAGGCCCTACTAGTAGCATTTGGCCCCGAGTATGGCCCAAGTCCTCAGCATTATCCCTCACTGAAACAAAGATTCCTGAATTGGAAAGAAGAGACATGAGAAGCTAATAAGTACACCTAAAAAAGAAATTTCATGAACTAGAGACTAGCTTATCGGACACTCCCTCAGTCCATTGAAACTGTCCCGATGTACAAACACTGAGACCCCAGACTACTTATCCCTAAAGTTCTACCAGGTCATCACCGGTGAAGTCATAGCAGGAGCCACCTCCGCCAAGTGAGGAGTGCAAGAACCCAAAACATCAAAATCCCAAATCTGTAGAGACAAAGCAAGGCATATGTGAATATATGTCAAGCATCGGATCATTAAAAAGTATTCAAAGAGCTTAGGCATACCTTTTAGACATCAAAAAATCCCATGAAGCTAAGTGACTGCCTCCAAAACACGATGCCCATCGACTGATACAAGTAAGCCAGAGTGGGAGTACCCCAGTCGTACCCCCCAATGTCCTCAATCACTTCACCACAGGTGGATTGAGTCATCCCCATTGCTAATTGGGTTTCCCCTAGAATGTAAAGTAGAAACCTCGAATGAAATAATCAACTGCTTTGGGCTCCATCGCACCCAAGTTCATGTGTTTATAGTGATTTTGGATAGAACCCAAGAGTATCGAACCACCCTTTTTCAAGGATGACTCGTAGCCAAGCAAGCGGATCATACGGTCATGATTTTTATCAAGATCATAGGCCCACGAAACGGGCCTCCCTCGACAACAAACACTGGTGATGTTCGTGAAATCAAACGGGGTGACCGTGGCCTCCCCGAATGGCATATGAAAAGTGTTGGCGGAATCCTTCCAATGCTCGGCAAGGCATAAAAGATGTTTTT
The DNA here is from genome assembly GCA_033070095.1 of Escallonia herrerae. Taxonomy (NCBI): domain Eukaryota; kingdom Viridiplantae; phylum Streptophyta; class Magnoliopsida; order Escalloniales; family Escalloniaceae; genus Escallonia; species Escallonia herrerae. Next base: position 410,283 of record JAVXUP010000250.1, on the reverse strand, counting down.
TGCTCCGAGTAAAAGCATGTAACCCATCCAGGAAGGGATGGAAGCCCTTTGCGGCTATTCTATACTTAACAGGATCGGAGAGTTTCGCCCATCATTCCCTCACAAGGAGTTGCATGAAAACCCTAAAGCATGGGGCCTACCATGCATGGGCATGGTGTATGTGTGAAATAAGATGAAATAATATGTCTAGGAAGGAAATTCAAGCAAACTTACCTCCTTTGCAAAATAGATTGCACTAAGATGAGTGCCTTGCTCCGAAGTGAGTAGAGAACAATCATTGGCTCAATTCTTTGGTTGGAATATAGAGTTTTACCGATATGGGGACCTCCATCATGCCCTTGACGGGTTATCACATAATCCTTCATGATTGTACAAGATTGAGAGAGATGGGAGAGAGATTTTTGGTATTTATTGATTAGGAGTGAAATTAGGGCCAGAATGAACTATCTAGAACTCTTAGAAAGAAGAAATCTAAGAGAGATTGAAATGGGATTGAATTACAAGTGTTTTGAATAGAAAAAAAAATCCTAAAATCGCGCACAAAACTGGGTGGCCTAACCGGTCGGTTTTGTCATTTAAGTCAATCAAAATCTCTGACTAACCAATGGGTTCTGACTCTTCAAATTTCAAAAATCCCACAATCTTTGACTAACTGGCCGGTTCTCGAGCCAAAATTTTCAAAAATTTTAAAAACCTGCTGACTAACTAGCCGATTTTCGACTTAAAATTCAAAATTTCAAAGCTTTTAGCAGTTCTGACCAACCTGCAGATTTAAAAAAAAAGATTCATGCATGCTTGTATGCTTCTGTGTTTTGAGTGCATTCATCATCCTTATAAATTTACGGTTGTCTGCCCATGCATTGTCGCATGATATGTGTTTATTCGCCCAAGGGCGTTGTTATCTAGTACTTGTATGCTTGCATGCCTATCTGTACAAGTCCTACATCTGGTTTCTGGGTGATTCACTACCCAGATTTCTTAAATCAATTGCTCTATCCAATAGCTTTTGTACAGTGTAAGGCTAATCAACATTCCGTGTTTATTACCTGTATCTTCTTGTGAAGTAAGCTGACTCCTTTACACACAACAATCAATGTCTTTACAATAGTCACACTTTCACTTTGTCTGTCGACCTTTTTTAACTTGTCTTGGGGGCTCCAACAGCAGTCATTATTTCTCTGTCCGTCGATCGTTTCAACTTGTCTGTAGGGCTCCGACAACGGTCAAGTTCCAGATCTAATCTTTCATATTCCTGGACGACCAATTGTTGTTACCATTGGCTCTGACTTTTAGGGGTATACCCTTATATCTAGGTGACCAACCACTTAGTGATGCGTTTGTTGGCTCCAGTTCTTAGATATACGTCGACCCTTTTAACTTGTCTTGAGGGCTCCGGTAACAAGCAGTACCAGTTCTAGATCTAGACTTCAGTGTGCCGAGGTGACCAATCATCGTTACTATTGGCTCAGGTTTCTAGACAGGCTATCCTCGGCTACCTAAGCGACCAATCATTGTATCTGTTGGCTCCGACTCTCAGGCATTGAATCTTCTAGTTCCACCTCCAGATTCTATGATCCTTGATGACCAATCATTTTTACTATTGGATCTGGCTTCAAGAATATCTATACTTCAGCGAACTATGTTAGTTTGATTCCTCTTGGGAGGATACGTATGGAGCCTGTGAGGGTCTGACCTCATATCTGTGTGAGTCTTTGAGTCACGTGGTCTTTTTTCGTGTTTACATTACCAAAATATGTTGTTCTTCTTTTTCGATGATGTTCGCCTGTCAGCGCTCCCCATCCCTAAGGGGCTCTATAAACACCTCATTTTTTGTAGGCCTTTTTAATTAATTAAGTAACGGGCTTTATTATTTATTAAAATGCATTATTGAGCATGGACCTAGTGACCTAATTTAATTATTTAATCCAGTCCAGTTTTATTTAATTAATTTTGTCCAGTTTAATTATCCAGTCCAGCCCTTCTAATTCAATTGTCCAGTCCAGTCCAGTCCATCGCATGTCCAATCCATCAGTCCTGTCCACTGTATTTAGTCCAATCCATGTAGATTAAGTCCGTCCATGGTTTAGATTATCTTGATTGATGCATTTTGTCTAGATGATTTTGATAAAATAATCCATAATTTATCCTTGATTTAAAGATCAAATCAATCCATGTTATGGTTAAGAAATTACTTCCCGAATCTGGTACATCCCATTTGTGATTTTAGAGATAATTATCGAAATTAGGTTAGATGATGCCCCAAAATTTAAAAAAAAAACATTTTAATAGATGGACTCACCCGTGAGTTTGGGTTGTGACACTTACCCTTCGTTTGATTCCCTTCTACAGGAAATGATCAACCGTAGATTGCTTAGGAATGATGTAAGGCCTGAGTGAAATTCTGGAGGGCCCACCACTATTTGAGTAGTAGGACTAGGCGTGGGTTAGAACTGTTAACTTGTTTTGTAAAGAATTCAAGTTCAAGTTTGAAGTTGTTTTTTTAGACTGTGTTTTTGGACAATTTAAGTTTATGTCTATTTAAAAGCTCTGAAGTTTGTGTCAGTAAGCAAGGTCTGATGTGATCTGGTAGGTTAACGCTTTGGGAGTTTGGGGCAATGGAGCTCTAGATTTTTGGGTCGTTACAGTCGAGTTCAAGCCAAAAAAACATAAAAGTTAATTTAGGATGAGTCTTGTTACATTTTTACATCCTATGTGTTCTTTAGGCCAAAAGTCATTAAAAATGAAGTAAAGACCAAACGGGTGTAGCGGGTGCCTTCATGTTGCGTAATTTAGTCCACGGACCTCTCTCTTGATTTCGATAGACTAGTTGTCCTTCGATATACCTATGATTCATTTTTTGGATTTGTTTTCTTATTTTTCCTTATTAAATAAGATGGCGATTCCTGAAAATCCTTTTCTGGGAATTTTTCTGACGCAGTGCGCCACAACAAGTTTAGATTGTTAAAGAAGATGTTTTGGGTTATTTTTTTGGTATTGCTGGTGCATTAGTCATCAGGAGGTATTTTAGTAATTTTACTAAAGCCTGGGGGTGTTTTGGTAATTTTAAATACCCAGTGGAAAATTTAGTGGGCACTCATTTTTTAGTGTCGGGAATGATAAATTTAAGAGACGGTGTTAATGCACTCTCATACCTGAGAAATCTATGACAGGAAATGAAAGAGCTGGTAAGAAGAAGATAAAATTTGAGCTGAATGGCTTTGATGGTTCATTTAGCCAGATGTAGTAACGAGATCATCGAACTGAAATATGGATAGAGGAAATGCATAACGTCACGTAAGTCACCTATCGATTCAACTAGTATTTTTATAAAGCATATTTGCTTATCTACTTTTGAAAAGCATTGAAGATCAGCATTGAACTGTTTTCCTTAAATTTGCTTTGCAGAATTTTGTTAAAAAGTCTGTTGCGGCATTGTTTCTCGTTTAAACCGGACCAGCATGAAATGATATTTTGTCGAGGGAATTCACATTTCAAATGCTTAGTGCCAGTGGGAAGTTTTTGTGTTCAGTTTATTATGGATATGAAATGTTTTGAAAAACAATCGAAAAGTTGTGAGATGGTTTGACCATCAGTGATTAAAGGATCATATTTTTTATTAAACAAACAAGGTAATTTTTGCTTACTCAGTTGCTATACCCCATATCTAAGGAAAAAAGTTAGATTTTGAGTCCTTGTTAACTTGACGGAATGTTGACACGCAGTACTGTTACTTATGGTCTCCCCTTGTTCCATAATTGTTATTATCCCAAGGTGGAATTCCTAGTCCAAGCCAGTGGGACCAGACGCTGATCACAACATGTCGTTTGAGCTGGTGTTGGGTTGGAACTGTCTTGTGATGACATTTTTGTGTTAAATGATTTTTATGCCTCAGATTTATTCCCTTTATTCTATTATGTTTTATTGAATGATTTCTTTCTTAATGATTATTTACTCCTTGATTTTAGGTCGTAAAGTTGCTAAATTATAAGCTGCGGTCCAGCTAGATGAATCATTGGTTACTTACTAAGCAGGTGAGAGCTTACTCCCCTTACTCAACAATTCTGGTTTAAGAGCAAGTTAATGGCGACGATCGAGGGCTTGGAAATTGTAGAGAGAACACTATGAATTGCAATGAGTGTAGTTGTTGCCTTTACAGATTATTTTATACTTGTTGATATAAGAGGTTTTGTAAGATGACTATAAATGAAATTCTTATTTTGAAGTTGTATAAGTGTAACGCCCCCGGGAATCCGGAGCTCCGTCGCCCCGAACTCCCGGGTCGTTAACCTATCAGATCAAATCAAACCTGTTCACTAACACATATTCCAAATCATCTAATTCAGCATCAATTCAGATTTCTCAAAATACTGGATCATAATTGCTTAGCTTAAACTATTACAGCTTAGGTTCTTCGCAATTCAAATTTCTTAAGAAGAAATTATCAGTACCGACCCTTGCAGGGGTCTTACTATACAATGGTGATGGGCTCACCGGAACCTCACGCAGACTTTAACCCATTCCCGAACCTGCTACAGCTTATCATTACCTGCAGAAGAGAGCCAAACAAAGGGTGAGCTTTTGAGAGCTCAGTAAGGTCGTACAAGGACTACAAAAGAGATTATAACACGACTCTGAAAAATCCAACCGACGACGATTTTCAAGACACTTCGAACGATCAAAATTCAATAATTACCCAAACTGAGCAAAGTTCATCAGAAATAGATACCAAAATAAATATTAACAATCAGAACATATCCAAAACGATCAATAAAAGATCCTTTTCAAGTCCGCATTTTCAAGTACCACGAAATTTCCCTTGCTCAAGGGATTTCAATCCGAGCAGAAATCAAATCAGATAATACGATAAATGCTTGTCAGGAGATTTTAACCCAAGTACAAATCCTTCTAGCTAAGTACAATGAATGTTTGTCAAGGGCTTTCAACCCAAGTACAAATCATTCTAGCTAAAGAAAATCAAAAATCAATGTTGATCCTGGGCGATTGCAATGCCATTATGGCAAGCTCATATAGTGTACTCATGCATGATGTACTAAATAATTACTAGTCCACTTGGGTACTAGCCTGCGTTTCATGCAGGATTCAACCAGCCTTATACCGCCGCCCCACTAAACAAGTACCCAGGTCAACACAGAAATTAACAATATCAATGAGCGTTAACATAAGCTCATATCCCCGAAATCAATTCAGGTTCTCATAACAATAATCGTACTGACATAAGTCAGCATTCAGGATTTTCAGAAGAAATCAGATTTTTCAGAAGAAATCATAATTTCAGAAGAAAAATCACAGATATACAACAAAAACGATTACGAGCAGATATCAGATTTAGACATAACAATTAAGAAGAAATCAGAATTTCAGAAGAAAAATCACAGATAAACAACAAAACGACTGTGAATAATTATCGAATATAATCACAACAATTCGGGAGAGTGGATACTGATAATTATCAAATTTGCTCAGCCCGCAATAACATGCGAGCATCACAAGATTTCTAAATAACCGATTCAGGTTCAACATTAGGATTTTCTGGGCAAGAACATGCTGATATCAATACATAATTTCAGAGTTCGACATTAGTCATAAGTAATTCAAAGGAGTACTGACGAGTACAAGTAATCAAATAAGGGTTCGGATAAAAGTCCTTACCCAAGGTTCAGATAGAATCCCTTACCTGGTTCCGCAACTAAATTATCCTAACCGGAAGTCTTTAGTTTTAACCTAAACGAAATAATCGAACCATTAGAATATAGCCTACAGAACAAAATTATAAATTAATACGAACTCACACATGCTCCCAAAATGAACCTCCCCTCACCGGGTATGTAAAATAACTGAAACGCCCCTAGGGTGTAAAATTACCGAAATGCCCCTCTCGAACTTAAATTATCCAAACGGCCTTCCCATAAGTAGAATCACTGAAATAAACTTCCCATATGTAAATTTATGCAAAAATACCTTTCTTAGGTCAAATTACCAAAATACCCCTTCGGGGTGGCAAATTACCAAAATACCCCCGTTACACTTTAATTCTCAAAATGACTTTTCCATAAGCAAAGTCACTAAAATAATCTCACTGTATGTAAATTTACTTCAACATACCTCTTATAGGTAAAATTACCAAAATACCCCTCGAGGGTGGTAAATTACCAAAACACCCCTGGGGGTTTCCGCGCACCGAAAAAATCTCGTTAATATCTTAAAATGCTATTTTAAACATCCCGATGTTATTTCTGGCCTAAAAAGTATTTTAGAAATTTTTTGCCCGAAAATTCCAAACCGGTGTCCGGACTGAGCGCTAAAGGTCTATTTCGCGAAAAATACCTATTGGCCACAGAATAGCTTGAAATTTTAGAATATGAATCATATCAGTAAAGTAGAGTTTCCTTAAAATTTTTAGGTTAAAATAACTTGGTTTGATATACTAAGTAAATCGATAAAGTTCTTTAATCGGTGCCTGGTGCACCAATATAGCTCTCTTGGCGGACTCTGAAAATTCCCAAAATTTTCCAGAGCGTAGATCTGGTAAAATTATTGGGGGTTACTATTTTGAATTTGGTCTAATTTTGGCTCTATATGTTTATGAAAATTCAATTAAAAACTACCTAATTGAATTTCACCTTTAGCGACAATAACACTTACTGTGCAAATCTTACACACACTAACACACCTTCACGCACACACACTCACCTTCAACCTTCTGCCGAGCACCACTTCATACATACAACCCCCAGAATCACACACCAATCCAAGAAAACTTTCCTAACCCACCAAGATACCTAAATATGTTTACTTAACACACACATAAACACAATTGAACCCAAAATCATTCCCCCACCACTAACCCGAATGATGAACACAGACAAGAACACCCACAGTTTCACACACACACACACACACACACACAAACAAACTCACACCTAAACTGCTCGAAATTTCACTAAAACTTCACAATTTACTTCATACATAGTCATAGCCCAAGAACACACCCACACCCACACTATTATATACCCAGACACACACACACACACACACACACACACACACACACACACACTCACGGCACACACTGAACACACATAACCTTGCACATAGTGTCCACCGTCCCCACTTCCATCACCTACAACCCATCAAAACCACCTATAAACACCAATTTCCCCCTGCAATCAATACCCGAAATCCCACCCCCTTTTTACGCTGCTCAAACTCACGCATAAGGGCGCTGAGTTCACACAGACATGGCAACTCTCTTGCACGAAGCTTCAACACACTACTAAATATGAAATTTGCAAATTGGGAAGGATGGGGAAAAGATTACCTTCAAGCTTCCTCTGCGAAGCTCTCTCTCTCCGAATTCTTCTATGTTCTGCCCCCTCTCTATTTTTCCCTTTGTTTCTCTTCTTCTCTGTTTCTTTTGTTTCTCTTATGCTGAAACTTTCCCTAAAGGGAAAGTTTGCCTATTTTGTTTTCCTTTTTTTTTTATCCAAAAATCCTCACGTATCCATCTCATATTAAATTGTTTAGATAGCTTAGTCATGTTAGATTAAATATGAGGTGACACTCTCACAATTTTCCTCAAAATTTCAAATTAACCCCCAAAGTAATACCCCCAACATTTCAAAAATTACATTTTTACCCCAAAATTCTTTTAAGCTTCCACAAGCTTCTAATACCCGAGTATTGCTCAAAATTAGCGACCGTTTATTTTTCGGAGCCCGAATGGTTATTTTAATCGGCTCCCGAAGTTCGGGATATTACAATAAGATTCAGTTTTGTCGTAGTTGTATTGGTTTTTAGTGAGTAAGGTTTGGCAGTGCCCTTAGTGAGAGTCTAATGTACTTGCGGCTGGTCACGGTCCTGAATCACAGGCCCAGCCATGGGTTCAGGTCGTGACAGAAATGGTACTAGAGTAATATGATCTTTTGGTACTTAGAGCTTAGGTAAGGGATCCTAAGCCTAAGATAATTTGTGAATGAGACTATACTTTGAGAACATGGACTAGGTTTTGACAACTTATTTGATGTTTCATTATAAGATTGAGATTATGGCGCCAAACATGTAATCGTAGACCCAATGTTATTTACCTTTAGAATTTAAGGATTATAAGCGGTAACCACAGATGACAATTGAAGGATGCGACTTTAGTTTTTGTAAGTAATGCGATTGCGAGTCATAAGTGATGTGATAGCTTGTATAGAATCATATTTTTTGTGCCCTATTAAGGTAACACATTTCTCTATGATGGATTCACTAATAATTTGAGCTTGTTTTATTTGAGACATCAGAGTGCGCAACAAAAGCATTGTGGTTACAGTTCTTTTGGCTTTGCTATGATGTGTAAGTGCTTATAGGAATTGGTTATCCATATTGGCTACGTCAAAGTTGAGATGATTCTAGTTATGGCTTTGTATAACCGTTAATTTTGATAACCTATATGCTTGTATGAGGCTGAGGAGATGATATGAATGAGAATTAGGACTTAAGGTTGGCTTTTCTAGAGTGCAAGTTATATTTGACCATTGCTTAGTACTTTACTACACCATAGGCTTGGAGTTAAGTAGATTGTGCAAATAGTATAGTCTTGTCACAACCCCCCCGGAAAGAAGTTCAACGCTAAACAAGCTAGTTAACATATATACCTCAAGGATAAACAGAGCTTTACTACAAGCTCAAAAGAAACAGCAGAAGCATGGCTTAAATGTTACAATTGTCCATAAGTGAAAAGATTGAACATAACATTATATTACAGATCACCTCTCTCCTATACAAGTGTTACACTCCAAAACAAAAGAAGAACAACTAAAACTTTGCTCACCCAGCGTAATACTCTTGCTCCTGACCAAGATACTCCTCTTCGTCCCCTGGCAGATATTTCGACTCCAAACCTAAAAAAGTATCGGGAATGGGTCAGCCTGACGGCTCAGTAGGGTATCCGGTGCTTTTAAGTCCAAACATGAATTGATTATATTACGAATGGTTAGTATAAAAATGCAAGTCACTTGAACAGACGATATCTATGTACTTAAAAATAATTTAACATATCGAGTATCACATACAACCATATGCTCACACTTTCCTTCAAACGAAATTAGAATAGCATATCGACCAAGATTTGAAATCTTGTAGAACATATACGAGAATGACCAGCAAGACCTAAAATTAACTTGATCTCGCCAAGAATAACAAAATAGTATAAACAAGTTGAAGACAAGTATAAGCCAAGTACGAGAACAAATATATGCAAATATGCCCCTCATGCACGAGCCAACCTCCCTGAGTGCGAGAGACTTTTCATATTGCAACCAACTGATATAGCGGGTTCAATAGAAGAAGTCTAACGTCATCATAGGCATGCCAACAGTTCCTTTCAGGAAGTAGTACGCATAGCTAGTACGTACTATCGAGACATGAACGAGAACGAGAACCCTAGCAAGATAACTTCCAATCCAGGCAAATAACACCCTTAACTCACTTTTTTTCTCCTCCTTCACGTGATATGCATAATCATGTACAGATGTCAACATAATGTCTTCAAGTACCTCAAAAGAGGTTTAAACCCCTGTCGTGTCATATTTACCATATTATCAACAATACATGCCAAAAATGTAACCTAATCTCTAATGCACAAACTAATTCGGTAATCAAGCAAGAAATGATTCGAGGTTCTTCCTTAAGTACCCTACTCATATGTATACTGATATTATTATGCAGATAGTTGAGTGTTCATTTAAGACCTGAAATTTATCTAATTATTCACCACTAAGCCCCACACAAAGAACTACTAGTTTAGGTTACATAATCTGCCCAGTATTTCATATGGCAGCAGGAGTAGTCTGTACTCCGAAAATCATAAAAATTTAATTACAAGCCCTCTACAGTCAAACTATATATTTCTGAAAACTAGACTTACAGAGATACATCCCAGTATTTTATTTGGCACGAAAATAATATTATTTTATAGTCATGTTAAGCCCTTCCAAAGACAGACTTCAGAATCTGTCCAGCAACAGTTTCACAGGACAGATTCCAAGCCACGAATTTTAAACCATAGTAATAATACTTGAAATAATATGAAATTTGGTTTGTATACTCTAGACATGTATTATTACAACATAGAAAATAACCAAGTCCATATCTCAACTAAAGGTGTACCTTTCTAAACATCAAAATTACTCTAATTCCATGACTGTACAGTTTCACAGAACAGATTCCAAGCCACGAATTTTAAACCATAGTTACAATACTTCAAAAATTATCTAATATTTGGTATGCATACTCTATACATGTATTAGTATAACATATAAAATAACCAGGCCAATACATCAACTAAAAGTATATCTTTCTAAGCACCAAAATTACTCTATTTCCATGATTGTTTTGCAGATTTTAGCATACATGATCATTCTTCTTCTTGAATCATTTCAAGAAAATATAAATAAGTGTTTTAGTATTACTCATAATAATTTTCATACATGTTTTGAAGACTTAAGAAAAACTCAAGATAAACTACCTCCAAGAAAATTAAACTCAAGCCAATAGAAGAAAGTTGATGCAAATCTCCCTCCTTTACTCTTTCTTCTCTTCTCCCTTTTCTTTTCTTTCTTCTTCTTTCTCTTTTTTTCCCTATTCTTTCCCTTCTCTTTGGCCGAAATTTTCTCTTCTCTTCTACCTTCTCTTTTGTTTCTAAATTATCCACTTAACTTCTCTTCCCATTATTTATTAGTTTTCTTTGATTACTCACCACCATACATAGGTGGCAAGTCTTCAAGAATAAAACCCACACTCTCACACATGCACATGCCACTAATCCCTATATTTCATATTTGCATATTAATCCCAAAGTTTTGTATAATCACTTTTTAACCCCCGAAGTTTTACATAATTATATTTTGGCCCATAACTGAATTTCAACATTTGTTTTATGTAGAAAAATAATATAACACAATAATATTATTTCAATCAAATTTAAATATGTTTAAACTTAATAAGATGATTAGTAGCTAATTAAGATCGGGGTCTCACACTCTCCCCTCCTTAAAAGAATTTAGTCTCTAAATTCATACTTGATCATGTGAACAAGTGCGGGTACTTTGACCTAATCTCATCTTTACGCTCCCAGGTAGCTGCTTCAGTATCATGGTATTGCCATTTGACATTAACCAATGGAATCACCTTATTCCTCAATACCTGATCCTGACGATCCAAAATCTCTACTGGCTGCTCAACATAAGTCATATATGCTTCTATGTGAACCGGCTGAACATGCAATACATGTGATGGATCTGGCTGATTTACGCAACATAGATACATGAAAGACATTATGTACTCCAGATAATGAAAGCGGTAAAGTAACCCGATACGCTAGATCACCAATCCGTTCTAAAATCTCATAAGGCAAGCCCAACAAACCTCGGAGATAGCTTACCTTTCTTACTAAATCTCATGACTCCTTTCGTTGGAGAAATTTTAATAAAAACAAAGTCTCCCACCATAAATTCCAAACCACGTCAATGAGTGTCAGCGTAGCTTTTTTGTCTGCTCTATGCCATACAAATATATTGTTGAATTACTTGTATCTTATTAGTGGTTTCACGAATAATATCAGATTTAATAAGCTTACCTTCCCCAACCTTTGGCCAACAAACTGGAGATCTACATTTTCTTGCATATAACTCCTCATAAGGAGCCATATCAATACTAGAATGATAGATATTATTATAAGAGAATTCAACAAGTGGTAAATGTGAATCCCAACTATCTTTCAAGTTTATCACAAAAGCTCGTAACATATCCTCCAAGGTTTGTATAGTACGCTCACTTTGACCATCTGTCTGAGGGTAAAAGGTTGTACTCATGGCTAACTCTGTACCCATAGCCTTCTGAAAAGCTTGCCAAAATCGAGAAGTAAAATGTGGATCCCTATCGTAGACAATACTAACAGGAACTCCATGCAAACAAACAATCTCATCGATATACAACTTAGCTAGTTTTTTCATGGAATATTTCATATTCAGAGTAAGAAAATGTGCAGACTTAGTTAGATGGTTTACTATTACCCAAATCACATCATTTCGGTCTCGAGTCCGCGGTAAACCTGTCACAAAACCCGTGGTCATGTGCTCCCATTTCCACTCAGGAACAGATAGAGGCCATAAATAACCACCCGGCTTTTGATGTTCTGCCTTTACCAGCTGACATGTTAGGCACTTGGAAACAAATTTAGCTATATCACCTTTCATACCATTCTACCAATAGTATGATTTTAAATCTCTGTACATTTTAGTGCTACCCGGCTGAATAATATACTTACTCTTATGTGCTTCTTTCAAAATCTCATGTTTAACCTCAGCATCATTTAGTACACAAATACAATCTCTAAATCTCAATATATCTTCGGAAGATAATAAAAATTCAGGTTGCAACCCTTGCTCCACCTCTGTTCTTATTTTTTGCAACTCTGGGTCCCTTCCCTGAGCTTCCCGAATCAATTGCATTAACGCAGGCCAAACTTTAATATTAGCAAATAAAAATCCCGTCCTAGTTGCACGCGGCCTCCAATCACACAATCAGTCAACATATCCTATTCCTTAAGCATTAAACTAACAATCACATTCTTTCGGCTTAAGGTATCAGCAACCACAATAGCCTTACCCTGGTGATATGAAATATAACAACTGTAATCGTTTAATAATTTCATCCATCTACGTTGTCTCATATTCAATTCCTTTTGCGAAAATAAATATTTCAAACTCTTGTGATCGGTGTAGACCTCAAATACTGCTCCATACAAATAATGTCTCCAGTTATGCAAGGCAAAAACAATACCTGCTAATTCTAGATCATGAGTAGGATAATTCCCTTCATATGACTTCAATTTACGCGATGCATAAGCAATTATCTTACCTCTTTGCATAAGCACACAACCCAAACCTTTATGAGATGCATCACTATATATTACAAAATCATCATTCCCGTTGGGCAGAATCAAAATAGGTGCACTGGCCAATCTATGTTTCAACTCCTGAAAACTGTCCTCACATTTATCATGCCAAATAAAAGTTACTTTCTTATGAGTCAAATGAAATAACGGGCCATCAATTTTGGAATACCCTTCAACAAATCTACGGTAATATCCGGCTAACCCCAAAAAACTACGTACCTCCGATACTGTTGAAGGCATTTTCTAACTTTGTATAACCTTAATCTTAGCCGGATCCACTAATATTCCTGCACTTGATATTCTATGCCCTAGAAAAGCAACTTCTTCTAACCAAAACATACACTTTTCAAATTTGGCATACAACTTTTTATCCCAAAAGGTTTGTAAAACAAGTCTGAGCATGCTGTTGGGTATCCCGAGAATAAACCAAAGTATCATCAATAAAGACTACCAAAAAACTATCCAAGTATGGTTTGAATATGCGATTCATCAAATCCATAAACGCCGCGGGTGCATTAGTAACCCTAAATGGTATAATTAGAAATTTGTAATGACTATACCTAGTCTTGAAAGCATTCTTGAGGACATCTTCTTCCCTTACCTTTAACTGATGATAACCTGACCTCAAATCCAATTTAGAAAATATCTTAGCTCCTTGCATTTGATCAAACAAATCTTCGATATGGGGTAATGGGTATTTATTCTTTATGGTTACCTGATTTAACTGTCTGTAGTTAATACATAAACGCAAGGTACCATCCTTTTTCTTAACAAATAATATAGGCGAACCCCAAGGTGAAGTACTTGGTCTAATAAAGTCTTTATCAAGCAAATCTTGTAATTGCACCTTTTACTCCTTCAATTCAGCAGGAGCCATTATGTAGGGCACTTTAGATATAGGTGTAGTGCCTGTAACAATTTCAATAATGAATTCTATCTCCCTATCAGGCGGTAGAGTAATCAAGTCCTGCGAAAATACATCCAAATATTCCCAAACAACAGGGATATCCTCCAACCTACTCACTGTCTTTGAACAGTCAATAGCATACACAATATACCCCATACTACCCTTATTAAGTAACTTCTGAGCATGTAAGGCAGTAATAATAGGGACATCAGTTGGACTTTTGTCACCCACATACATGAATATTGACTGATCTGGTAAAGAAAAGTAAACGTAACGGTTTTCGTAAAACAATCAACACTGGCAGGATTGTGGGATAACCCGTCCATACCCAAAATAACATCTAACTCCTTCATAGGCAGTGCAATCAAATCGGCATGCAATACATGGTTATTCATGTTAATCTCACAGGCTTTGTACAGTCTATCTGTATATAAAGAATCACCCATAGAGGTATTGACTTTAACCATAAAAGGTAAAGATACCGACAGCATAAGCAAATGATGTATGAAATGTGATGCAATGTACGAATGTGTAGAGCCAGGATCAATCAATATTCTAGTCAAAATATCAAAAACTAAAAAAGTACCTCCAACAACAGCAGGCGATCCATGTACCTCATCTTGTCCCGGTGCAAATGCTCCATCCTTTATCATTGGTTTATTCACCCTTCTACCGGTACTAATACCAATACCAGACGTGTCCCCAAAAGTAGTAGCCACAGATTCTTTATTCTTAGGACAATCCCCCATCTGATGCCTCTGTGCCGCACATGAAAAAATGTCCTCTTTCTCTTCCTACAAACCTCTTCTGTATGCCCAGTCATACCACAAAATGTGCAATATCGACTAACTGCCTATGTAGACTGCTGTTGAGGTTGTATATACTGAGTAGGTCTCACTTCAGGCCTAGGCTGAGGTCATGGTTCAATTATAAATGGTCGGGGCATAAATCCGTGTGTCTGAGGTCTAGGTGCATACGTCATACTCCTCATATCCGTTCTCAAAAATTTCCTACCACCAGATATAGAATGAAATCTTCTTGCTTGCCACTGTGGCACCGGAGGCCTAGATAAACTCATATGTGCCCTCTTTGCCCATGTAAACCCTAAAGTCTTCCCAATATTCAGTGCCCGATCTACAACCTCATGATAATCAGAGATAATAAGAGGTGTTATAGCTTCCTGTATGTCAGGATTCAAGCCAGTCTCAAACTTTCTAGCTTTCCTATCACCACCCTCAACCAAATAAGATGCATGTCGAGCTAAAGCAGTAAATTCATTTTCATTTTCTTGTAAAGTCTTTTTTTTCTGTTCAAGTTGAAGGAAAGCCAATTCTCTATCCCTTCTAACACTTGCCGGAATATACTTGTGATTAAACTCACTAGTAAACAAATCCCAAGTTCTTATAACATTACTGGCTATCCACTTTGCATCAATCATCTTCCACCAAAACCCTGCATCCTCACTCAAATAAAAAGTAGACACATAAACTTTATGTGCAGGAGTTAATTGCATTATTTCAAATAATTTCTCCTTATTGCTTATCCATTCCTATGCCTCATCCGAATTAGCGCAGCCCGCGAATAGAGTAGGCTTAAGCTTAACAAACCTTTCAAGCAAGGTCAGATCATCAGTAGTTATAACGGATCTAACCTGACTATGCTGCTGATTGTTTTGTGAATATTCTAAGGCATTTGCTATACGTCCAACTAACCCAATGATCTCCCGTAAATTAGGGTCAGTTCCTTGTGTACCTTGTCCCACAGTACTTTCCTCTCTTTGGCCCACCATATATCACACCTGAAAAGGCAAATTTTTTTAGGCCTCACCGAATTTCAAAATCAAATAAACTAATTAATTCCAAAGATCTTAGCCTGGCTTCTAAGGAACTATAGCTCTGATACCACTAAATGTCACAACCCCCCCTCCGACGGAACGAAGTGCAATGCTAAATAAGCTAGTTAACATATATAACTTAAGGATAAACAGAGCTTTACTACAACCTCAAAAGAAACAGTGAAAATATGGCTTAAATGTTACAATCGTCCATAAGTGAAAAGACTGAACATAACATTATATTACAGATCAACTCTCTCCTACACAAGTGCTACACTCCAAAATAAAAGAATAACAACTAAAACTTTGCTCACCCAGCATAATACTCTTGCTCCTTACCAAGGTACTCCTCTTCGTCCCCTGGCAGATATTCCGACTCCAAACCTAAAAAAGTATCGAGAATGGGTCAGCCTGACGGCTCAATAGGGTATCCGGTGCTTTTAAGTCCAAACATGAATTGATTCTATTATGAATGGTTAGTATAAAAATGCAAATCACTTGAACATATGATATCTATGTACTTAAGAATAATTTAACATATCGAGTATCATATACAACCATCTGCTCACACTTGCCTTCAAAAGAAACGAGAATAGCATATCGAGCAAGATTTGAAATCTTGTAGAACATATACGAGAATGACCAGCAAGACCTAAATATTAACTTGATCTCAGCAAGAATAACCAAACATTATAAACAAGTTCAAGACAAGTATAAGCCAAGTACGAGAACAGATATACGCAAATATGCCCCTCATGCACGAACCAACCTCTCTGAGTGCGAGAGACTTTTCGTATCTCAACCAACTGATATAGCGGGTTCGATAGAAGAAGTCTAACGTCATCACAGGCATGCCAACAGTTCTTTTTGGGAAGTAGTACGCATAGCTAGTACTATCGAGAGATGAACGTGAACGAGAACCCTGTCGGATAACTTCCAACCCTGGCAAATAACACCCTCAACTCACTTTTTTCCTCCTCCTTCACGTGATATGCATAATCATGTACAGATGTCCACAGAATGTCATCAAGTACCTCAAAAGAGGTTTAAACCCCTGTCGAGTCATATTTACCATATTATCAACAATACATGCAAAAAATGTAACCTAACTCTAATGCACAAACTAATTCGGTAATCAAGCAAGACATGATTTGAGGTTCTTCCTTAAGTACCCTACTCATATGTATGCTGATATTATTATGCAGATAGATGAGTGTCCATTTAAGACCTGAAATTTACCTAATTATTCACCATTAAGCCCCACACAAAGAATTACTAGTTTAGGTTACATAATCTGCCCAGTATTTCATGTGGCAGAGGGAATAGTCTGTACTCCAAAATTCATAAAATTTATTACAGGGCCTCTACAGTCAAACTATATATTTCTGAAAACGAGACTTACAGAGCTACATGCCAGTATTTTATTTGGCACAAAAATATTATTTTAAAGTCATGTTAAGCCCTTCTAAAGACAGACTTCAGAATATATCCAGCAACAGTTTCACAGGACAGGTTCCAAGCCTTGAATTTTAAACCATAGTAATAAACTTGAAATAATGTGAAATTTGGTTTGTATACTATAGACATGTATTAGTACAATATATAAAATAACCAAGTCCATATCTCAACTAAAGGTATACCTTTCCAAACATCAAAATTACTCTAATTCCATGACTGTAGAGTTTCACAGAACAGATTCCAAGCCACGAATTTTTAACCATAGTAATAGTACTTGAAATAATCTAAAATTTGGTATGTATACTCTATACATGTATTAGTATAACATATAAAATAACCAGGTCCATATATCAACTAAAAGTATATCTTTCTAAGCACCAAAATTACTCATTTCCATGACTGTTTTGCAGATTTCAGCATACATGATCATTCCCGTCCAAAGGACGGGTTTTCAACATCAATCCCCTTGCAAAAGCAAGGGAAACAATGGAGTACGACGCTGTAGAATCAAATAGTAGACGGGCATCTAAAGAGTTCATTGAAAGTGTACCTGACACCACGTCGTTAGATGTTGCAGCATCATTAGCAGACATGGAATAAACACTGGTTGATGTCTTGGGGTTCTGTCCCTACTGAGCCTGAGTCTGTTGAGTTGAACCTTGCTGACCCTGTCCCCTTCCCTGTCAAGGGACATTGCTTGCTGCTGTACTCGCTGCTGGTGAAGGATGAAAAGCTGTATGGGTCCCGCTTGCCACTGGACATTCTCAAACCTGATACTCCGTACTGCCACACCTGAAGCACCCACCGGTAACTTTGTAGCGCAACTTACCACTATGAACTCTTTTGCATGTGTCATAAGGGATGGTTGGAAAGGCAAACCCACTACCCTAACTACTACTCTGGGTAGGTCAAACTCCAAAATTGTGTGGCTTTCCAAATCGAGAACTTTGAACCGGTCGGGCGCTTGCACTCTGAGCCCCTCTAAAATCCATGCTCTATCCTGGTCGACTCCAAAAACTCTACCCAGATCTGTTCCCCTCAGTCAAAACAGGCATAAACCCTTAATTTTGCCCTATTCTCTGCCCTTGATCACTCTGTTGGCATGACTGTACAAAAGATTGGAGCCTGCGGCTCTGGTAAATCTATTCTGGGTAAACTCTTGTCTATCCCTCTTGTTATCACCCTGCCTCTGTTCATGCTTCCTCTTATAGTCAAACTTAGATTATTCCACAACACGTGCTAAATCTACACATTCCATATAGCTCATTAACTAAGTGGAGATCACCTTGTCTCTCAGACTAGGCCAAAGCCTCCATTCAATTTTTGACATTTATTAGCTTTTGTTGGCAACATCCTTCCTGCAAACCTATCGAGGCGTGAAAACCTCATCTCAAATTCATCAACTGATTCGTGATTCGCTTGCATCACATTCCTAAATTCTCTTAACATCTCTTCATGGTAACTTGTCAAGAAGTACCAATCGAAGAATGATTTTCTAAATTTTTCCTAAGTCATCCTGTCTAACTGCTGACGAGTAAAACTCCCCTTTACCATCTTATGAGAATTATCAATTGAAGAACAATTCTTTAAAATTTTCCCAAGTCATCTCGTCTAACTACTGAGGAGTAAAACTCCTCTCTACCATCTTCCAACACTGTTCCGCTTCACTTCTCAGTTTATAGATGGCGAATTCAACTTTTTACCTCTCATTGCTGTGAATGGCTCGAAAACTTTTCTCTAACTCATTGATCCAATTTTCCTCCTCCATAAGGTCCAACGGCTCCTTAAAATTTGTTGCATTTTGTTTATTTCATTCAGACAAAAGTACTTTCATCTTGCTGGGGTTGAGGCAAAATGAGGTTCCGTACACCCTGTTGCTGGTTGGTCATATTCGTAGCCAACAGAGTTAGGAGTTAGTTCATAGTGTGCAAAACCTCGGTTAGTGGTTTGGGGTTTTGTCGTTGCCCTTCTCTCTGAGATGTTTCTCGTACTTAGGACCTCCTGGCCCTCTAGATAGTTTCCACTGGTAGTACTACATGTGCGAACCATGTTGATACATATAGCTTTTATCGTGATATACAAGCACCTATTTGAAAAAAAAAAACATAACTAAAGGTTATTATTTACATAAATATATATGTATAACATTATGTTTTTACATCAGGCTTTCACTCTTACTAGTTACAATAGAAAGGGTCTAACTATCATACAACAAAAGCAAACCCTACTATACTATACAATACTCAGTCTAAGAACAACCATAACATTCCACAAAAAGTTCAAAACTCCAATGACCCTCCTCCATAATCAACTGTCGCGCATATTCTGACAGAGCCTTGTTAGACGGCCAATCCTGAACAATTTATTGAATCATCCAGATCACCCTTATGCTAGCGTCCCATGTCTGCTCCTGGATTTGGTTCATAGATTGTATTCCCCGCTCACATTCAGTTTCTAATTTTCTTATCGCTTGGCTGGCACTAATTTTGAGGGATGCCAACTGATTAGCCATATCATCTCTTTCCTTAGTCAATCGACCACACTTTTCTTTTTAACGCTCTGCCCGAGTTACACTAGTCATGTACCCTTGTCCCGATTCAAGGTCTGCAACATAAAATTGCTAGGCTCGGCATCGTCCTTAACTTCCACAACTGGTCCTTCTATTATAATTTTTTCAGAGCCTTCTTCTATTTCTTCCATCTCTTCTGGATCCTCCTCCGGATCTTTATGGGGGTTCGGTTCCTCAAACATCCCATCGTCGTACCATCCGTCAAGGTAAATGTCATAAAGTCTATAGTCCATTTCCGACAACCACAAACTACAGACATCAACTTACACGTTTATCGTCGCAAATCCACAAATCCTATAGAATTCTTTCTCTTTATTGTCCTATCAATTTTGGTACCCCTTTACATCCTTCTAAGTATATATAATCATATTCCTAAGCTTTGATACCAACTGTAACAGCCAGGAAATCCAGAGCTCCATTGCTACAGACCCCGGAGCGTTAACCTATTACATCGCCACATATTATAACACCTGTCATAATTTCAGATCTTCCAAAGCAACATAACCCTAAATTCATCCAACAACGTAAAGTTCCACAAAAGGAAGTTCTTACCTTAAGCTGTTAAAAACTTAAGCATAAGCTCTTAATTGAACACACTAACTGTACAAGCTCACGTAGAGGTCCTATTTACATAGAATAGGGTAACTGTCTCAAAGTCTTCCCAAATTCTAGCCTCATGCGATCTACTGCTGGTGGCTACCTACAGAACGAAACATACAAGGGTGAGCTTTTGAGAGCTCAGTGAGGTCACTAAAGGGTAATCCCTGGAGGAGTTACAATGATTCAAAGACAATCTGCTAAGGGATTACAAAACAGTCACAATCCGTTGACAAGAATAGGGAAACAGTTTCAACTCAATCCCTTTTGATAAGATATCTAACAGTTGTCCGAACCGGTGTCCGGATCGAGCACTCAGAAGCCGGTTCTGCTAAAAATATCTATTGGCCTCGGAATGGCACAAAATTTTAGCTAATCGAACATATCACTAAACTAAGGTTTCCCTAAATTTTTTAGATTAAGATATTTTAGTTTGCTATGCTCAATAATTTGATAATTCTTGTTAACTGATACCCTAATTTAGCTTCCCTTGCGGACATAAAAAATTCTCTAAAAAAATCTAGAGCATATGTCTCGTAAAAATAATGGGGGTTACAGTTTTAAGTTTTGCTCAAATTCTTATATGAATTAGGTATAAAAAAATGAACAAAACTGTCTAACCTACTCTGCTTTTCGTGACAATTACGGTTACTATTCCCGTCATTCCACCTTATTACTTCACCTAAACGCACACACTCACCTTCTTCCTTATTGAACTGGCAGGATACACACATTGAAGCACCCAACTCTCACGCACGCGCGAGCGCGCGCCCACACTACCACCCCTAAACACACTTATTACACCCTACTACACACACATTACAACACATTTTAACACCACATTGTACACACAAATCTCACCGAATTCACACTCAAACACACCCACACTGTCACCCATGCACACATTGTTTCACGCCCAGAACACACACTCCCCCCCGGCTTGGAAATTCACTTAAACACACCAATCACTTCCCTAATTCTTTAAACCATATTTCATTACATAATCCACAATCAACACCCATAATCCTCCATAAATCCCACACCCGCACTGCATACACATGGTAACACATACTGTAACCCATTTTCACCTATTCCACAACCACGATTCCTTTTTCCTTACCCCCTACCAATATGCCAATCAACCCAACATTAACCTATCTACCCGAATTATACCAAACCATGGCAAAAATGCCCATTCGAAGCATGAAATTCCTAGAAAAAAAACCTCTCTTCATAACCATGTTCATAGCTCACACATGCACTCCACAGTGCCTAAAAATACACACCAATCCCACAAGTATACACCAGAGGATACATACTAGAGGTTTGGGTGGTTTACCTATTGAAAATGGCTTGAATTCTTCTCTCTTTCTTCACTATTTTTCCCCTTCCACGACTGCTCTGCTTCCTTTATCTTCCATAATTTCTTTCTCTGTTTTCTTATTTGTCTTCTTTCTTCTTCTTTCTTTTCCTTGAAATTCCCCTTATCCTTATTTACTATTATTTAATAATTAATCTACCTTTGTCATTACCATAAGTAGGAGGTGTCACTACTTAGTGAATTGGTTCATAAAAATTTTAAACCTCTCAAACCTATATATATATATATATATATATATATATATATATATATATATATATATACAAATTACAAAGTAAGCCCTACGTTTTACATATTACAAAAAGGCCCCATAACTTTTAAAATTTACATTTAACCCCAAAACCCCCTTTAATATTACATAGTCCAAAAATTCTCGAATAGTGCGCCATGTCACGGTTCCATTACTATTTTCGAGCACCCGATAATTATTATTATTTAGAAAATATTTTTCTAGCACCTCAAAAAAATGAGGGACATTACATCTGGGGATTAAGTTACGCAACAAGGAGGTGTTGGACACCCGCCGCACCCTTTCGGTCTCTTCTTCATTTCTATTATTGGCCTTAAAAGCATGTAGCACACAAATATAATAAGATTCACCCTAAGTTAATTTTTAGTTTTTTGGCCTGAACTCGATAACAAGGGTCGAATTGCCTACATATCCGATTGGGCTAATCAGAATCAAAACCTCCATAGTTTGACTCTGGTCCTACGAGAAGTAGTCTACATTTCGGGATATAAACTTAGACCTAAAATGTAAAAGACCCTTTTTGATATTTTTTAATAGAAATGCGACTACGGGAAGGGGAGACAATCTAGACCATTATTATCTATGCTAATCTAGAAAATTATAGATGTACCTAGAGGAAGCGCTTGCTTAGAAGACTTTGAAACTCCTCATGATGTATCCATGATGTATGTGACTTGTGTATATTACAGAAGTCAAATATGAAATGCTAAATTCCCCTTAGAGATGATCTATCACTTTTATGAAAGAAATGGTATCAAAGCTGTACGGAGAAAAAGCTTATCCCTTGAAAATGTGGCCCAAAGACTCTATTTACAGAGGTCTGGGCGTCATAAATGATAAGGATGACTGTCCCAGTTTGTGATTTGGTGATAGGGCTAAATATTTGATGGAAATTTGAAACTTGAAAAATGTCAACTAATCGTTCGGTTAAGCAGCTAATAGCCAGTTGGTTTTTGACAAACGGCTGGTTCACCCCTAAAAATCATTTTTCCTGAATTTTAGGACATTGTATGCCCATAATTTGGTAATTATCTATAAAAATACAGCTAGAATGAACTAGATTAAGAAATTATCTCTAGATTTCATATAAATCAAGGATTAATCACATATATCAAGGATGAATCACAAGATGTTGCCAAGTCTTACAATCAATCACAATCTCTTAACTTGACCTAGGTTAACCTTAACTAATTAGGCTAGTTATCCAATGAACTGGGCTTAAATAATTTGGGCCAAACAGACTTGACTCTAACTAGACTGGACTGGACTGGACAACTGAACTGCACCATATTGGACTCAAATTGGATTGGAATGGGCCCCTTATTGGACTTAATTAAATAGATTAGGCTCATTATATTATTAGGCAAGCCAACAACAATAATAATAAACTTAACTAACAATAAAGCCCAATAATCATTTAATAAATAAAAAGACTGCAAAAACGGGGTGTCTACAGAGCCCCTCTTAATCGAGCGTAGGAAAAAGATGTCTCACTTATGCTCACTTGACATGCTAGTGGACATTGTGTCTTTGGATTAGGTCCAGTAGCAGGATTTACTTCACCTTTGTCAATCAAATCTTGGATGGCATGACGGAGGGCGATAAACATAATGAGGTTGGGCATCGTATCCTTCAGGTAGAACAACTGATGCATGAGTTGGTGAAAACTTGACAATCAGACCTTCTTCTAGCAACTGCTCAAAGACTTTTGTAAGTGGGGAATTTAATTTAAACGGGTGAAACATTTCGTGGCTTGGGAATGGCTTCCCATGACACTACCTATTGTGACCTCGCCATTTTGACGTTATATACTCTATCTAGCTTTGACAAAGCATCGGCTTTCCCCCACTAACTTGGCATCTTCTCGGCTTAGTTTCTTGGGGTATGGTCTTCTTATTGATAGCATCTTCAATTTGCACTAGGAATCCCATTAGTGTTTTGAAGGAAAAGTGACACTGCCCAAAAAGATACTCATGGTACACCTATAAGAAGTTGTTCCTTATCATGTTGACCTGTTCCTCTTCCTACGGGAGGTTAACCATCTGGGTGGTCTTATTCTTCAATTGCGTTATAAAGGTTGAGACCGACTCTTTAGGCTTCTGTTTGGTAGTTTCCAAGACTTTACGAGTAATAGCCAAATCAATGTTGTACTTGTACTAATTAATAGATTCTCACCTCGCATCTTTCCCTATTTACACTCTTGAATCATTGAGGCAAGGAACTATCGAGCAACGGCTCCAGTCAAGGTCCGACAAAATGTTCAACTAATTGATTTTGGTTAGCTCCATAAGGAGCTAATGTTAGCATAAACATCTTCATATGGATCCGTGGATCCGTCATCCCATCGAATTTGTCTATACCCGACATCTTAAACTTCAGATGGAGTTTGTCGTTCGAGCCTATGGTAAGGGTATCGAGGTTCATTGAGTCATCCGTCTTTCTCATCTTAGCGATCTGCGACTAAAGCGTAGTTAATTTTTCCTCCCATTCTAGGGCAGTACTCTCCCCTTCATCATTTGATCCATATTGCTTATCAGCTTCGAGTTCGAGCTTTTCCTTTTTCTTCCCTTCTTTCTCTTTGATATTTGGCTCCTCACCAGATTCTTTGTTTTGCTCTTTTTCCATGAGTAATCCTACACTCGAGTCAATTTTGGTATGTTGAGCTTCTAGGGCGGTGAGGTTAACTTGAAAATCCTTTCATAGATCACCAGGAATTTGGATGAGATGAGTTGGCTGAGTGAATCCTTTGGCCATAAGAATCCACTTAAGTTTTTCATATTCTAATACCAGAGCTTCGCACTAATGCCAGAGCTCGTTACCTTGCAAAAGAAAATATTTTAGTCTTTTTCAAAACTTTTTTGACTTTTATTTATTTATTATCTATTATTTTTTATTTTTATTCAGTGCATCAGACTAAGCAAAGACATCGAATATATTACTAATGAAACAAATCTGAAAAAGATAATCTAGGAAGTGCTAGAAAAATCAAATGAGATAAAACTGAAACTAATGTTTCGGCTCAGCATGGTGCTTAGCTCGGCATTGGGAAAACCTTTGAACATTGGCTAATATGTGGCAATCTAGCTAGTTGAATATATGATGTCCTCCTCTTGATCAGACTTATAAAGATCTAGTGCCCGAGGAGATGTTTCACCTCTCTTTGCTTGGTGCTCTGCCAGAAGTTCTTCTCTCATAGTGGACTTAGCAGGAGGACCGATCAAACAATTGTCGATAAGATCTTGAATAACATGCCTTAAGGTGATACATTTCTTCATATGATGTCCATATGCTTGGTGATATTCAAATTGAGCTTGAGTGTCGGGTCCTTTCGGCGTGGTAGCAGTTGTTACCTGGGCAGTTATACCTTTACCGAGCAGTTGTTCAAACACTTTAGCTTTAGGAGCATGCAGGTTGGAAAACTTTTGCCTAGTGATAGTTGGTTCCTACTAAACCACCTCTTGAGATCTAACTGTATCATTTTCAGTAAACATCCTTGGGTGAGCGTTAGGATTCTTCTGACCACTTTTTTGCATTGGCTTCCCATCCCTGATTATGGTTCCTTTCTTGCTAAAGTCTTTCACTTAAGTGAGAGAATTTGTCAACACTGTGAATGTGGTATGGGTGTATCTTCTTTGTTCTGCAAGGTCCTCTTTGATCACTTCTAACTCCATAGCCATCTTTGTTAGTTGAGTGGTCAAGACAGCAAGACCTTCCAGAAAACTTTTCTGCATGTCACTAAGAATCTGGCCAAGGTCATGGATGTGAGGGTATTCTTTAGCCATTAGGGTGTGAGCAAATTCTCCGAATTGGTCCCGATGCCAGAGTATAGAGCCGATGCCAGAGCTCGTTACCTTCTAGGAAAGAAAATAAAGATATTTTGATTATTGTAAATACATTTTTATTATAATCATAAAGATTGTTTGTATGACTTATTATTACATTATACACACACACACACATGTGTATGTGTATGTACATATACACACATATATGTGTGCATATGTATATACAAATATGTATACACACACGCACACGCACACATGTACATAAGCACACCACGGTATAAAACATTAAACTGACCAATTTGTAGCCGTACATGATGTGGACACTGATTAACTGGCAGGTCAACCTTGTGAGTTAACCGTCCTGCTGTTCAATGGGTAATTTTAAATTTTGGGAGAATGTCTGAAAAAATTGGGGTACTGACTACCAATACGGTTAGCCTTATCGATTAACTGGCCAGTTGGTCAGTGAGGTAATCATGGATGTTTGAAAAATTATGTGAAAGTGAGGGTGCTCACTAACCGTGTGGTTGCTCAGTGAGGTAATTTTGGAACTTTGAAAAACTCTAGGAAGGTTAGGGTTCTAACTGGTAACCAGTTGGGTTAATCGGTTAGGTTTGAAGTATTAGAGTTTAAAAATCTTGGGAAGGTCAGGGTTCTGACTAACCGTCCGGTTGGTCAGTGGGTGGGAATTTTTGGTGAATTTTTTAGGAAGGTCAGGGTTCTGACTAACCGTTCGGTTGGTCAGTGGGTTGGAATTTTTTGAGTCAAAAAATATTGGGAAGGCTAGGGTTCTGGTTAACCGTTCGCTAACCTGGTGGGTTAACCGGCTGGTTGGTCAGTGAGGTTAGGGTAATTTTTCTAGAAATATTTTTCGAGGATAGGGTTCTGACAAACTGTCCATTCATCCTGGAGGAGAACCCGCCTGTTGGCCAATGGGGTTATGGTGTTCTTACAGGAACTTTTTTGAGAAATTTTCTTGAGCATAAGGTTCTGATTAACCATCTGGTTATCCTGATGGCTAACTGTCCAGTTGTTCAGTGAGGTTAGGATTTCATTCTGGGAATTTTTCTAGAACTTTTTTTTGGGAAGGTGTGGGTTTTGACTAACCTTTCGTTCATCCAGAAGGAAACTAGCCAGTTAGTCAGTGAGGTTGACTAAGGTATAAACCAACTAGTTATGAATATTTTTAGGTAATGCACATACTGACTAACTGTCTGGTTGGGAGCTCAGTTAACTGGCCAGTTAGTTAGAGTCTCTCCCTTTTTTGCTATATTACAAGTTTAGCTTACAGCATGCTTGTGGTTTCTCTGCCAACATGCGTTAGGCCAATACAGGTTTCTCCCAACCAAGGGAAGAACACTGAATGGTCCAGGTGTGAGTTTTCGTCCTTATAACACCGGTGTAAAGGTCACTCCATCGGCTCGACTGTACCATATACCTCATGCCCATAACTAAGAAGTTAATAATGCACAATCACCCATTAATACGAGGCACGTGGAGTTGAGAGCTTGATCGAGAGATCGCCTTGAGCGCAGTAGGACCAAGGGCCTCGATTGTGTAAAATGGGTGGGTCGAGGTAAGACATGCGCGATTGCGAGGTAAAAAAATAAAAGCGCAAATACCACACTTATGTCACATTGTACATATCACAGAAATATACAAAAGAAGTACTACAAGACCAAAAACCAAGAAGAACTTTTCTAGTGTAGTCTTCTTAGTGTTTTTAGTCCCCAGCAGAGTCGCCACTGTAGCAAACCGCCTTGGAAAAATCCCTAAGGATTTTAGGAGTCGCCATATTATTTAATTAAAAGAAAATAAGAAAACCTAGAAATGACTCAAAGGTGTCCAAGAAGAATGCCTGATTTTATTGAAACCAAGAGATGGCTGAGGGGACCAAGTTATGCAACAGGAAGGTGTTAGGCACCCGCCGCGCCCTTTCAGTCTCTACTTTATTTCTAATGATTATTCCCTAAGTTAATTTTTATTTTTTGGCTTGCACTCAACAACAAAGATTGAATTGCCTACGTATCTGATCAGACTAATCAGAATCAAAACCGCCATAGTTCGACTTTAGTCCTACAAAAAGTAGTATATATTTTAGGACTTAGGCTTAGACAAAAAATTTAAAAGACCCTTTTGGATGTTTTTGAATAGAAATGTGACTACCAGAAGGGAGACAATCTAGACCATTATTATCTAAGCTAATCTAAAAAACTGTAAATGACATCAAGAAAGTGCTTGCTTAGAAGACTTTGGAACTCTTTATGATGAATCTGTGATGCATGTGACTTGCGTGTATAGAGAAGTAAAATATGAAGTGCTAAATTATCCTTAGAGATGATCCAACACTTCTATGAACGAAATGGTATATAAGTTGTAGGGAGAAAAAGCTTGTCCCTTAAAAATGTAGCCCAAAGACCCTATCTATAGAGGTCTGGATATGGTGATAGAACTAAATATTTGATGAAAATATGAAACTTGAAAAAAGTCAACTAACCGGCTAGTTGGCCAGTAACCTGCCTATTTTTGACTAATTGGCCCATTCACCACGAAAATGTTTTTCCCGAATTTTAGGGCATTACTGCCCCTAATTCGGTGATTATCTTTAAATATACAGTTTGGATGAACCAGATCCGGGAATTATCTCCATATTTCATATAAATCAAGGGATTAATAAAAAAAATTAAGGATAAATTGACATTGCCAAGTTTTCTAATCAATCTTAATCTCTTAACATGATTTGGGTCAAACCTTAACTAACTAAACTAGTTATCTAATGGATCGAGCCTAAGTAATCTAGGTTAAATTAACTGAACTCTAATTAGACTGGACAACTGAACTCAAATTAGATTGGACTGAGCCCCTTATTCGACTTAATTAAATGGATTAAGCTCATTATGTTATTAGGCTTAAGCCTATACTAACAACAACAACAACAACAACAATAATAACTTTGTCCATTGCCGGAGTCACCAAATTGATTTGTGTGGTTGACGAACGCAACCCTATATCTAGATACCGGAGCCACCACCTACAATAAGGGTGGTTCTATTTTGCTTGCTACCCTTTGGTCCCACTACGAGGTATGACTTTGGAGGATGCCAATGAGAAGGCAATTAATCAATATGTTCAGGGGTTTCTGCTATACGTGCTGAGGGAGACATTGTTTATCAACGGGGATGATTTGGTTTAGCTTTGGTGCCTGAGGGCTTTGGAGGATGTAGGGGAGATCGGGGAGTAAAACTGGGGTATTCAGGCCATGGCCTATCTGTACCACTCAATGGGTTCATTATCCTGAGGGCAGTCTTCGAGTTTCATGGGCTACTGTGATGTTAGGAGCATTGCCTTTGCTCTTGTACTTTTCCTAATATTTTACATGCACTAGTTTAAGAGCTATGTATTAGCTTTGGGATTTTACTTGAGGTCTAAGGGTCGCATTTACTACAACAAGGAAAAGGGCACAGCGGATGGGACGAGATCGACGATGTATGATGAGAGGTTTGGGCTTCGATGGGAGTGTAAGAGATAGCTTCTCCGGCTTGACTCATATCTATTTTTCTTTTTAGAGATCCCTATTTAAGTAATATAGTGAAGAGCTGTACCTGGAGAAGCTGGAGTTCACGTAGTGTCAGGTTCTATTGGTGGGGTACTCCCAAAAGGAGCTTTACCTAACTGAGAGGGTGCTATTTTAGCACCACTCAGTGATTGAGCACTGGATCCTGGCTGCTCCTTGGAGATATATCAGATAGGGATGCTGGACCGGAGGCTGAGGCATAGCTTAACGTGGGGGACCACGGTGTACACCCTGAGGTGGCCGAACAAACCTCATACCTTAGAGGCATTTGTTCGGGAGGATCTAGTACCTTCTTTGATGGTAGGGTGGGCTAAAAAGGTTCAGCGTGCCCGAGCGGCTAGGGATAAGAAGGGGAAGGGCAAGGAAAAACAAAGTCGCAAAGAGGATCCTATTCTATTTTTGGTTAGTGCCTGTGTTTTTAAGGGGGAAAGTCATGAGATGGAGCCGATACCTTAGCCCAAGAGGAACGAGGATGTATTGGGGCTGAAGGAGTTAGCCCAAGTTGCGACAAGAATGTCGGCTCATATCCTGTATCATACACAATTTAATTTTCTTCGTTTGGCTTTAACGTTATGACCTCCATTGCAGATTCTGAGCGAGCTACTAAGGGGTAGATTCTGAGCGAGCTACTAAGGGGCGCCTTTGGGATGATTCATAGTCTGAAGGATATGGTGTCCAATCTTCGGTGACTTAGTGGATGTGCACGAGACATTAGGAAAGACTACTGATGTGTCACACCTACCCCCTTGATGCTACCTTCTGCTGGTGAATAGAGTGCTGGGCGGCGCGAGAGTACCGTAGAGCATGTTGTCGCTACTCTTCAAACCCCTACAGAGGGAACACTTGTAGCATGAATAGGAGGCCAAAAGAAAATGATGGCGTAAAATTGGGTCCCCTTCATGCCTTTGTAAACTGGAGTCGGCTCAGTCGAAAGAGAAGGAGGTTGCGAGCGTGACCAAGGAGAAAGCCCCAACCCCTTTGCAGTCAAAGAAGTTACTTGTCTGTTGATCGACTCGAGTCGCCACCATGCTGACAAGACCTACAGGAAACCCAGAGTGACAACCGAGCCCTTCCTATCGGAATTATCCCTTGATGCCGAGGATGAAGACTATGAAGAAGAGCAGGATATAGAGGCCTTAGGATCCAGTGACGAGGATGACCCAGCCTGATGAAGCCCCAGGAGAAGTGAATTGAACTTTGGCTCTGTTAGAACTTAGTCTAGGGTTAGGATTATGAATTCAATAAGAACTCTTTGTAATAGTTTCACATGCTTTGAAATTCATTTTTCTAGTAAAGATTTTTATTTCTTAGTAAAAATTCCTATGTAAAATGCCATTTATTTTGATGTATATGCACAAACATTACATAGAAAGAAAAGGAGCATGGGAAGAAAAAACTGGAGTTGGATTGTGTTGAGAATAGGGTTTGGTCTCCAAATAGGCCAATCATGCCGCAATCCTCTTAACACTGACTAACTGACCAGTTAGTGAGAACATTTTGAATTTTATTCTCAGGCATAAAATTGGCCAGTTAATTAGAAAGGAATTTTATTTTTATGGTAAACCAGAAGGTTGGATAGAAATAAATTTTCCCTTTTATGGTGAAATTGGACAGTTGGTCAGAAAGATTGATCCTTGCGAATAGAGATAATAGAGGAAAACCGGCCAATTTGTAGAAAACCATCCAGTTCATGAGGTAAGTTTTTAAAATTTAAATTCGAATCCTATCTCTATAAAAGTTAGGGTTTTCTCCCTATACATATTCGAGAGACACCCTTCATAGAAGGCAAACGACTCCAATGCTCATAGATGCACCCCAATGGCTTCCGAAGACAGTTTGACAGCTTTTCAGATTCAATAATGATCTTTCGCCATTTTTTTCAATTAGGCAGATCTCATTCACTTATACAGATGCTTTGTCATGAGTCTATGTAATATTGTCATTCATGAAGACATTTTTTGGCAACTTGCAAATTTTGGGGATCCCTAAAATCATGTCCTTCAATTGAGTTTCGATGAGCTTCGTCTTACGTATGAGGAAGTGTTCAGCCTTGTTGGATCTCCCTATGGAGTTACCCATTGCAATCTGCATTATCCAAGAGGATATATCATCTTTCACTCATGAACTTGAATTGCTGGAGGTTAGTACGGAGTACGCGAGGTCTTTCATTTGTGGTAGGCATATTCTGCTTTCTCTCTTGATGGAATATTTTTCAGATATGTCGGGCAATCATGATAATCCATATATAAGTGGCCGCTTGGCTGCTTTGATGTTATGTGTGGTTGTCAAGTACCTTATTATTGTGGACCCGGGAATTACTGATGTGAGGTTAGCAGATCTTGTGCCTCAAATGTCTTTGCAAGGGAGAACTTTATTTCTGGTAGGTGGTAGCAAAAACCATCAATCCACTGCCGAGGTGCATAGAGTCCCTAGTGCAGCGTTCGTGTTTAGCCCTTTGCTTTACTAAATGTGGCTTTTAGATTACATGTATTGGTAGCTGTACAGGCTAAGGAGAGGTACCATCGTCATTCTTTCCATTCGAGGCGCTTGCTCTTTGAGGGTTGCTCAGGTATTGATGCCTGGACCCAATTTCTCTGCACCAAAGAATCTGAAGATATTCGTTGGTATTGAAACCGGTGGAGGACTCATGGACCAATTCTGTAGACTCCCAGTTATCATTGTGTCTGCCTCATTAGATTGTGCTAATCGTATTTTTACTTCACTTATCAAATTCTGAGGCAATTTGGTTACGAGCAAATCATTCCGGCATCTTATAAAAAAACATTTCCCAGTGCAAAAACTCAGACCTTATTTGATTCGGACTATTTCCCATGGTTGGGAGACCAATCCATGCCATCATTGCTCCATAGATGCTGGGAGTACATTACTTGTATAAACTCTAATCTTGTTAATTTTGATTCCTACATCAATTAGCTCTGACCTTGCTGTTTTGGCTACCGAGAATAGATTGCGAGCTGAATTAGACTAGAATTTTCCAAGTAAGTGAAATGTAATGCCTCAGAAAGGCTACAGAAAAGCTCGTCTGCTAGAATGTTTAGGGCCTGACTCCGAAGATTCCTGTAAGTCATTACAGAGTATAGGTCAGGGCTTCCACCTATCTTAGATGAAAGACGAGACAAGAGTTATATGGATCCGATGATCTTAGATCGGCTTATAGATGTTTGAAAAAAGTTTGATACGGATGGAACTCCATCATGTGCCTTGCATTGCGACAAACCTCAGATCAGAAAATCCTTGCCAGTTACTTCGATAATCATTGAAGAAGACCATTGACTGTCGAGACTCCAAAGATGGTGCATATTCTGACATTAAGGGCCAGTTTGATCAAAGGTGTGGATATGGGGTGAGAATTTAAAAATGGGCAGCGGTTTGGTGAGTGAAGCAAGAACTCAAGAAGAAAGGATTCCCGTACTAGAAAGACTAACTTTCAGAAGGAAAGATGAACCGAAATTTGGCTCTGCATTTCTAGATAGGGATGATCATCCTCCTTTGGAAAGAAGAGAGTGATGTGACGATACTAATGATAAACGAATTACTCTTAGGTTGTTGATTGGACTTAGAAGTTTTTTTTGACCTAACTTTTACCTAGGCCACTTTTTGCAGGGTTTTCAACTTAGCGGCATTTTTATTTATTCATTTATTCGAGACTGTAGTCGAACTCATAGCCAGCGGAATAAACAACATTTATTAAAATTTGACATCACCTGAGGCATCTTTACGAGTTGCCTATGTACCTCCGCTTGAAGTGTTACATCAAAATGTATGTGCTGAGTAGTGTTCTTAAAGGAGAATCAGGTAATTCATAGTCATTTATTATTTTATTCAGGCATGGTATTTTTGTAGTTGATCTAAGTTGACTAGTTGTGGCAATTCAGTCCCATCTAAATCGACTAACGAGGCTGTACCTCCCATCATAATTTGCTTGATCATATAGGGTCTCAACCAGTTAGGCTTCAATTTTTCCCGTCGTTTTCAAATTTGTCTGATAATCTCTTATAAGACCAAATCTCCTTATTTCAAGCCACGTCCTCTTACTCGCTTATTGAACACTCGGGCATTTTGTTTCTCGTAACCCTGAAATGATAAAGGGCTTTTAATCTCTTCTCCTTTGCCAATGCCAATTCTTTAAAATGATGTCGTACCCAATCTTCCTTGGGTATCTGATTTCCAAACAGTACCTTGAGAGAGGCTACCTGTAATTCTATAGCCCCAGAGAGCATAGGGAAGTTTATTTGGTCAACTCCTAGAAGAATACGTCATCTTACTCAAGATATTCTTGATAGTCTTATTAGCGGCCTCTATAACTCATTGGTCTGTGGACAACATAATGAAGATAGATGTTGGACAATACCATATTCTTCAGCTAGATCTATGACCTCACCTTTCAAATGCAACGTACTATTATAAATTAACTCATGGGGAATGATATATCGACAAACAATGTTGGTTCGGAAGAACTGAGCTACCTTCTTCGCATTCAACACGGCGTACGGTGCGGTCTCCACCCATTTCGTGAGGTAATCTGTGGTCACGAGTATGAACTCATGTTCGTTGGAAGCTTTCTGGACTGATCTTCCCAATCATGTCTATTCCCCAAATTGAGAAAGACGAAGGAGATGTCATGGTGTACAACTCCCGAGGAGGGGGTTGCAAGTTTGTGTATACCTGGCACTTGTGACACTTTCTCATGTGCTTGATGTAGTCTCGTTCCAGAGTACTCCAACATTTTCCTTGTCAAAGTACCTTCTTACTAACCTCTGAAAATTCATGTGGGATCCGCAATCGCTTGAGTGTATACCTTCCATGATTTGATAACCTTCTCTCTGTGTGGCGTACAACTGGTGTTCTCAATCATAATGTCTCTTATATAGGTTTTGGTTGTACATGACGAATTGTGCTTCCCATTCTCTCACAGATGCACGATCTTTAGAGGAAGTTCCTTCAGGATATTTACCATCTCGCATTAGGTTTTTAATATCCATATACCATAGTTCTTCTATGTCGGTTCCTCTATACAAGCGATGCCAGTTCCTTTATACAAGTGATCATGAAATAGTAAGCTAGTTGATACCTCTTTCAAACAAAAAATTACTCTACTTCTTGTTCTGCAGGCATCTCCACAATTGATGCAAGGGTTGCTAAATCATCAACACAATTATTCTTGAGTCGAGGCAGGTACTGGAAGTTTGGAATTATATATCTTTGAGTTTTTCTACCATCTTTTTTAAATGGGTGTGGTAGGCCTATAGACATTCTTCTCTAATCCTCCACGTCCCTGTATTTGATAGATGATCAGTGCTGAATCCTCGCACACTGTAATGATTCTTACTCATAGGTTCAAGGCTATTTCTAAACTGGTGATGCATGCTTCATATTTGGCGATATTGTTAGTGCCGTCGTAGGTCAACTTAATGGCTATAGGGGGTATGAGTCCCATCCGGTGAGATTAGCAGTATCCCCATGCCGAATCCTTTGTTGTTCGCTTCTCCACTAAAATACAACTGTTATCTTGTCTCAGGTTCTACAATACTAACATCTTCGTCTAAAAACCTCGCTTCCTATCCACTGTTGTCCTCTATCAGACAATCGACTAACATGCCTAACACGGCCTTTCCTTTTATGGATTCTGAGTGATATATGTGATGTCAAACTTAAAAAGTAGCAAGACCACTTTGTCTTGTGATTAAATAAGACCGGCTTCTCACATAAATACTTCATCAAATCCATTCTAGCCAGTAATTTAATAGGGTAAGCCAACACGTAATGTCGTAGTACCTATGTTACCCAAACTAGTGACACCCATGTCTTTTCTAAAGCTGAATACATCACCCCATGTTAACTTTTTACTTACATAATAGATGGCTCTCTCTACCAGTAAATCCTTTAGATGTTATGCAAACATCGCTCTGGTTACGGTATCAATCACGGCTAAGTAAAGCAATAAAGGTAATACCGGGTATTGGAGGTCTAAAGACTAAGGGGTTACTCAGGTACTGCTTAATCTTATTAAAAGCTTCCTGGCAAAGGGGGTTCGACTCCTTGGTTGAATCTTTCTTCAACAACTTGAAGATTGGCTCACACATCATGGTCAACTGGGATATAAATCGTCAGATATATTGGATCCTACCTAGGAACACTCAGATTTTTTCTCACTCCTTGGCAGAGGCATCTCCACACATTTTAGCTGGGTTAATTTCAATGCCTGGTTATTGACCATGAATCCTAATAGCTTCCCGATTATAACTTTGAACGCACATTTATGTGAATTGAGCCTTACTTTATACTAATCTCTCAAAATATTTCAGCAAAACTATGAAGCGATCTTCATGTTTCTTAGACTTAATGATCATATTGTCTAGGTACACCTTTACTTCTTTATGGATCATGTCGTGAAAGAGAGTAGTATCGGCTCGTTGATATGTAGTGCCAACATTTTTCCATCAAAAGGGCATTATCGTGTAACAGAATATGCCCCACGGTATGGTGAAGGCTATTTTCTCCTAGTCCTCAGGAGCCATCTTTAACTAATTATATCCCGCAAAGCAATCCGCAAAGGAAAACAACTGATGCTCAATGGTGTTGTCTATGAACATATCAATGATGGAAAGAAGGAAGTAATCCTTGGGAAAAGCACGATTAAGGTCTCGATTGTCAACATACATCCGGACATGGCTGGTCTATTTAGGAACATGGATTATATTAGCCAACCAAGTAGGATACTCTATAACCCTATGTTGAGGAGTTTCATAACATCCGCCTTGACCTTGAAAGACCATTCAAGTCTCAACTAGCGAATTTTCTGCTTGAAAGGATCACTCTGGCAGATTAGGTAGGTGAAGATTAATGATCGATGGGCCAGTGCTGGACATGTCACTATATGACCAAGCAAACACATCAATAAATTCTTTTAAGGACAATGATGCTTTCTTTTTCTCCCTCATCTAAGCTAGCCCTTATTTTTATTTCTTTTACAATTTTCAGGCATGTCGATGTTGACTTTGATTGTTTCCTATTCCACTAGGTTGACTTAATTTGACTCTCAATTTTCTATTTCTTTTGAGTATTTTTTCTCTTCTTTGTCCATTAGTTGTGATTCATCATCAACTTTGTGGATTGATTCATCATAGCAACCAAAGAGTAATCAAAATTGATGCTCACATTATCAATTAAAAAGTTGGGGAAAACATATTAGGCAAGCAAAAATTAGATTGTTTAAGGAAACATAAGCATCTAGGTCTTTCAGTTCAGGAGTGGTCTTAGCATCAGGACGGTCCTTGGTGATCTCCCCCATAGCTAGCGATCATACTTGATGTCTAAAATTTGCATGCCGTTGTGTGCTGAGGTGATGAAGCTTGTCGGATGGAGAGTCTGGTCGTCCATCTCACAAATAAGCACAAAGATGCCTTTTAGCTCCATAAAATTTGTCCAATCAGAGACATTATCCTTGCTCGATTCTGTCAAGCTTGGCAGTCCTTCATCCTTCACCCACTCACAGTCATAAACGATTCATATCCGTTCATCAACTCTGGGATCTCCATATTATAGTCTGGCTCTGAGAATCCAAAACGGGGTCCTTTCTCTCCTTCCTTGGTAAAGTATCCATTCATCGTAGGGACCTTAGACATGTCGTGAAAGTCTATGAGCCGTCCTTCCTCCTGGG
Source organism: Escallonia herrerae (assembly GCA_033070095.1). NCBI lineage: Eukaryota > Viridiplantae > Streptophyta > Magnoliopsida > Escalloniales > Escalloniaceae > Escallonia > Escallonia herrerae. The sequence goes on along the minus strand of JAVXUP010000250.1, from coordinate 373,286 downwards.
CTTTCTTGGCATAGGCTATCCTATTGAGGGCTTTTTCTCTCTTTTTCTTGGTGGGTTCGTAGCCCAACCCATGCTGGTCTTTTTTTTTTTAGAATTAGAATGAGGAAGCAAGGAATCCCCAGCCAGTTGACCTAAACCTTTTCTAGGGAGGTAATTGAGTCTCCTCATTATGGGGAGAGCTATTGTGTTGCTGCGAGGTGTGAAATTAAGAAAGTTTTCAATGAGACAAACTTTCTCAAACTCCAAGTATTGTATTGGGCTGTCAATCTCAAACCCACTAAGAAGCAGATCTAGCAAGTCATGCAGGATTAACACTGTCGTTGTAATTTTCTACCTGTCATATTTAGGGTAGTTCAGAATGTCCCATTATAGTAAAAATGACTTTGTTAAGTATGAAATTGACCTTCAGATCTAGTCTAGAGGGATTGCTTCAATTGAATGTATCTATAGCCTTCCAAGTAAGAAATTAAAGGCGGTGGGAATATCTAACACCTAAAAATCCACTTCAAAATTGGCAGTCCTGATTGTTATAGGGAGCTTGACTGTGCCAATGTCCACTCACTTGGTGTTGTCATAGGCTTTGATTGCTGACTGGAAGGAGTAAATTTTGAAGGATCAATACCAATGGCTTGAATCATATACATGAGACAAACATTAAGGCTTTTAACAAATTCAATCTAAAAAATGTAAGACCAGTTCCTCAATGAATAGCCTCAAGCACATGGATAGCTTCTTTGGTGGAGTCTGTATGGGTACCTGGCCCTTGCTGAGCAGCTTGATCAAGGCATGTCTATGGGTGTAAGAAGCAAATAGCGATCCCCAGATAGAGATGTTAGTTTAAGTCTTCTTCAATTATCTGATCACTTTATCATCTGATGAGTCTTCGAAAATTTGCAGGTATGACACAGCTGGCTAGGTTGCTGTCTATTAGACTCGATTCGACCTCGTCAAATGCGACACAGTCTGAACATAAAGCCCGTGTCCTTATCGTAATCCTTTTCTTCTTTGGAGAAGGCTTCACCTTACATAAACTATTCCCTATTCCCACGATATCACATCACAAAACTTTGGTAAAGGTTCATAAAGAGAAACAGACGAATCATTCACATTTTAATTGACTAGAGCTGTGAGTGTAAAAGGATAAATCACTTGCAAAACATCACGATAGCATTAACCTTGTGAGTTGGTAAGGGTTCTTTTTCTTACATTGGGCTTGGCAGGAGTAGCAACTTCACCCTTATCGATAAGATTTTGAATGGCATGTTAGAGGGTGATGCATCTCTCCATCAGGTGGCCATTTCCCTGGTGATATATGCAGAAATCTTGGACATCATATCCCCCACACAAATCATTGCCAGTGTGGGGGTAGAAGGTATTTTGGAGATCATACCCCTTCTCAATAACTGCTCGAACATTTTAGGCAATGAAGCATTCAACAGGGTAAACTTCTTTATAGGATCAGTACTGGCTTCCCAGACACTAGTTGTGCTTGGGGACATTGGAATTCCTCGCGCCAGCTTGACAGATTTTGAGCTTTATTTCTCAGGAGATTGTCCTCTTATTGATGCCATCTTCGATCTGCACTATGGATCCCATCAAAGACTTGAACGACATATGGTAGTGTCCGAAGATATATTCATGGTATACCAGCAACATATTGTTTCTCACTATGATGACTTATTCTTCTTTTGTGGGCTGTTTACCATCTAGGAAATTTTGTTTCTCCATCTCATGATAAAAGCGAATATTGACTAACTTGTCTCTTGGTTGGTGGTCTTTAAGTCTCTGTGATGTCCAAATCTTCATTATACAGATACTGATTCACAAACTCCAGCACTACATCCTCCCACGTCCGAACTCAAGCTTCATCTAGGGTAAGGAACCATCAAGAGGCGGCTCTTGTTAGGGTGTAGTGAAAAATTTGGATTAACCTGTTCTGGTTAATTCCATAGAGAGCTAATGCACGCATGTATATCTTGACATGAATTTTGGGGTTAATGGTTCTATCAAACTTGTCCATATCAGGCATCTTGGGTGACAGTCGGTCTTCCAAATTCAGGATGAGTGCACTAAGGTCTAGCAAGTCATCTTCCCTTCCCGTCCAGGCAATCTGGGGCTTGAGTATGGCCAACTTATCCTTACAGTATGGGGTTCCTTATGTTCTAACTTATACTGCCATTAAACTCTGCTTTCTTTTTATTGTCCTTCTTCTTTACCTTAGATTCATCTTCATGTTCTCTTTTTAACCCTCTTCCTAAGGTTTTAGATATCTTCGGACATCCATGACTACTAATCTACCAGGGCTGTGACATCAGCCTTAAATTCCTTTTGTAATTGCCAACAATGTGGACCAAATCTGCCAACTGTGGGTATTCCTCTGCCATTGGGATTCATGTGAGTTTTCTGGATGAATCTTGATGCCAACCATTTTTAACCTTAACTATATAGAGAATCTGAAAATTCAAGCATACAAATAAAACACATAGAACTACGAGATTTACACCCCATAAGGATATATAGATGATAAGCTTAGGGTTCTGACAAACCGTCCAGTAACCTGGTTGGTTAACCGCTTAGTTGGTCAGTTTTGTTACCTTGGGATTTTTGGAAAAAAAAATCATGGAAGACAGGGTATTAACTAACCGTCCGATAACTTCACGGGTTAGCCGGCCGGTTGGTCAGTGGGTTTGGAGATCTTGACTCGTTCATAACTCTAGAAAGCCTAGGTTTTGACCAACCATCTAGTAACCTAGTGAATCATGCATAACTCTCGTAACTTAGAGGCTCTGGGGTATAAACCATCCAGTTTGAATTTGCAAGGATAACTATATTGAGAGGTCGGAGCAGATCGGGGTGGGGGCAGATTTTCTAATAGTCCATTGAATCGGGGATGGTATTCCCATCCCTTGACCTAATGGTGAGGCAGGGCAGAACGAGGCGGTGTATACGGACTACCGGGGAGGATGCAAATTTCATAAAATCCGCATCCGACCTGCCCCATTGCCATCCCTACTTTTAGTGCTTTAATTTGAAATAGGGCTAACTCGATTTCTGACATAGTAAAAGGGTGAGCTAAACCTAAGGTTTAGGAATGGTTAAGCTGTTCAGAAAGTTTGTTTATGCATGAAAGATGTCTACGAGAGGAGGAAGTTGGCGGTTAATAAATCTTTGCAGTGCCGCAGGAAGCAGTCAGTGATGGCAGCATGAAATGTATGCTTAATTCCATCTTTGTCAGATACGGTGACGATTCTATTTTTGTTTCTACGAATCATGGTCGACCCGTGAAAACATTTAGGACTTCTGTCACCTGACCTCAGCCAATTAATCCTTGACTTTTGCGCCCAAAATATCTCTTCGCATTCCAGTAGCCACTCTAGCTTAATTATTTCTTTCTTTTCTAGTGCTTGGGCATCCGGGTTAGGAACTAAAGACTGAAAGTGAGTTAGCTGTTGAATAGAGTTCTTAATTTGATTGTCAAGAATTCTGAATCTGCTTTTATTCCAAATCCTTAATGCTTTAAGGATCTCCTTACCATGAGTAGCCACTTTAAACAAAGGTGAGCCATCTACATGATGCTACCAGGATTCCATGATCACTTCAATTCTTTGTGGATGGTTGAGCCACATTGCTTCAAAACAAAGAGAACGGGGAATGAACATATCGCTTGGTGAAGAGTCAAGCACTAAAGGAGCGTGATTTGACGATTGTATTCCTAGATTCTTGACAAAAGCTTTGGAGAAATTTGCCACCCATTTTGAGTTTGCGCAACATCTGTTAAGTCTCATAAGTACCAGAATGACTGTCTTGGTTATTAGTCTAGGTGTAAGCTGGACTGATTCACTTGATGTCAATAAGACCAAGTTGTTGCATAAAGTCGGAGAGGTATAAGTGCTCAGGAATTTAAAGGAAATTGGGCCCAGTTTTGTCGGCCGAACATAGAACTTAGTTAAAATCCCCAACGATCACCATCAGAAGATGAACATTCGCTAGTATCCTCAAAAGGTAGTTCCAAGTTTCCTGCCGCTTAGCAAGATTGGGATGCCCATAAATAAATCCAGACACCCATGGAGGGTTACTGCCTGACTGAAACTCCACCAGAATGATGTTTTTATCTGTATACACTATTGTACCAAAAACATTGTTCGTCCAGCCTACCCATAGACCACCTTTGTTACCTAGAACTCCACCCGGATCCATTCTCGTAACCGATGCGAAGCTTAATTTGGAAAATTTTGACAAGACAAAGCTGAAAGATTTTTTGGTTTCGTGAAGAAAAATACAAGATGGTTTATGAACGTGAGCCATTTTGATCACTGTTCGAACTGTGCGTGCTTGGCCAAGCCAGCGACAGTTCCAGCTAAGAATCTTCATTGAGGGTGAAGGGGTTGCAATGGGGCAGTACCTGAAACCCTCGAAGAGCAGAGGTTGAGTTTATTGAAGATATGTGAGTTGAGAGGATTGTCACAAAAAAGCAGAGACCTTTTTTTTTTTTTTCCTTTTAGATCTAAAAAATTTCATGACTTATACTATCTAAAACCTCCCTATTAACTAAAAAGTGCTCACGGACCAGATAAGGAAGGCAAGAGATCCTTCTTCTCTTAACAGTAAAGACGAAGAGGATGGTATTAGATGGGGACTGAAATTCGTGAAGACCGGAAGAGGGGATTTGCCTTCTATTTAGATCTTTCCAGAGGCCTAAAGAGCAAGATTTCTTGCGGGGAAAACTAATAAAGAGGACATCTAAATTCGTAAGCCACCATTTTCTTTCGCTTTTTTTTCTTAAGAAGGAAATGAAATATGCTAAATTCTCTTAAGAGATGATCTACCACTTATATAAGAAATGGTATAAAAGCTCAGGAAAAAAAGCATAGCCCAAAGACCCTATTTATAGAGGTCTGGGGCGCCAGAAATGATAGAGGTGGCCATCTCAATCTTTGATCTGGAGATAAAGCAGAATATTTTATAAAAATGGTAGATTGAAAAAAGTCAACTAACAGTCGGTTTGTCGAAAACCGGCCAGTTCATCCCATATAATTTTTTGTCAGAATTGCAGAACATTATCTGTCCTATAATTCAGTAATTATCTCTAACTTAATCCGATGAGATGTACTAGATTCGAGAATTATCTTTATATGTCATATAAATTAAGGATAAATCACTTGAATCAAGGATAAATCACAAATAATTGGCAATCATCTAAGTAAATCACTCTTGACATTTACACTGGACCCACTTCAATGAACTGGGCTGAGCCTAATTCATTGAATTGACAACTGGACTAATAAATGGAGCAAATTAAATTAATCAAGTTTGAAATATTATTAGGCCTACACAATATAATCATAAAATTTAATTAATAATAAAGTACGGTTTTTATTTACTAAATAAATAGACTACAAAAGTGGGGTGTCTACACCTTGTATAGCATCACCATGACGAATTAAATGTGTGATTTTATTCAAGAAACTGATAAATAATTTGCTTTAGTGATGTTCATTAGTCAACAAACAAAAATTTGAAGTTCTTGTAGGCTTTATTTCTTCGATCGTGTTCAAAAGAATAATTGTCTAGAGTAGTTGAGCCTTCACATTCAATTTAAATTCGAGTAAATTTAGAAATGCAAAAAGGTGTATATATGGTGAGCCTTTCTCCTATAACTTTTCATTTTTCAGAATAATGAGAAGATGAAACATGAGATTATTACTAGTATCACTGAAAATAAACACATGGAAAACATAATGAATAAACTAGCCAAACACGTCACACGAAAGCTAAGTGTTACAATATTTATAGCTTAAATCGCCCCGCGCATGCTATCAAATTTAGCCAAGTACATTAAGAAACTTAGTTGACATATACATATACAATCAACCAATTTGGTAAAGCAAAAGGAGATCACAAACATTAAGATGAAATAGCATTAAGCATTTCATGGTACACTATATTTTTGTGTGTTCCAATGCCACATCACCTTTGTTAGTTATCAGGATCTTTAACCCCGTAGGCTCCATTGGAACATGATACCGCCACATAAAGCTGCCCATGAGAGAATACAAGTTTTGGAAGATACACACCAACATTCTTCAACCTTTACCCTTGACTTTTTTTTTGTAGTCATCACAAATGCAACTTTCAGTGGAGATTGTCTCCTTATCAGCGGATGAGATGTTTGTTTAGGAGTAGGTGACAAAATTATAGGTGGGATTAGAACAGTGTCGCCATAGTGTGAACTTGTAATGACTTGCACCTTGGCAACTCTATCATTAATTTTTTAACTTTTTAGATGCATTCCATCGCATAAACCTATTGACTAGAGATTTCGCAGAAGTATCACTGGTGCACCTTCTTCGAGTTCTAAGAAATGGCATGCCGGTCCTATATAAGAGATCATGTGCAACAGTTCTGGTGGATTTAGGTTCATTTGGAAGTCAATGGTTTCTCCCTCAGACAATGTATCCACACTCAGATATATTCTACTTTATCCCGAAATCGTTGATCAATATTGTGCTATTTGGTTCATCGATATATGTATTCTTCAGTGTCAAGATACTACGCTATTTTTGATAATTATACCATGACTCAAAGTCTAGAGACCACCTACATACAATGGATAGTGCTACGAAGATGTCTGTGATCGACAATATTTCCAAACTGGGTGAAGTTTGATGGATCCTTCTTTAGGCGTGAGAAGAGCAAGATGTACTTCTTCCTTGTAACCTTGAAGATTGTCTATGCCCTAACATTTCCAAAGCCAGCTATGGATGAGCATCCAGACAAAGCAACCAAATAGGCTGTCAAAAAACAACAACAAAAGTTGCAGGAGGATGGTTTCTGCTGCAAGGGTTACATATTAAGAGGGCTATCTGACACACACTATGACATGTATAAGATCAAGTACATAAAAAGTACGGTAAGGAACTGCAGAATGATCTCGACAGAAAGTACAAGAAGAAGGGCACATCAGAACCAAAAGATCCTTACTAGTAAGTTGAATGATTTTGGCATGGTAGATAGAATGTTTGTTATTATGTTTTTGTAATACAACATTAAGGGAGTCAAATTCATGAACTGCAAATGATTATAGCTCTGATCATATCCGAGGGACACCTTTCTAAACGAGTCCATCCAGGTGTTCACAATTATTTCTAAATTTCTTTTTACTTGGGAAGAATGTTGTAAGGAGTTCAAACACAAGAAGGATGCTATGAGTATGCAAGAATTGGTTAAGTATATCAAAGTTGAAGAGACGCTTGGATAGACTTGAGCTCGAAGACCTCAAGTCCTGTAAGGCTTTTGTCATATATCCCCTTTTTTCCAATACCCAAAGTGTAAGCTGGATGGTTAAAATTATGCTTCAAACAAGGGGTAAGACAAGCCTAAAATGGCTTTTTTGGAAGTGTGGAAATTTTGAACACTTCAAGAAGGATTGGAGAGTGGCTAAGAGGCAGAAAAGGGACCAAACCAACATGGTTGTCAGCAATGATATCCTTGCTGTGGTTTCAAACCCAGCATGGTGGGAGATCATAAGTAATGGTGGATAGACTATGGATCAACCAAGCACATTACTACGAACAAGAATCTGTTCAATTAATTTGAGCAGATAGCTGATGGACGAGATCTCTCTATGGGAAACTCGTTGACCTAAGGTCATGGGGACTTTGAAGGATTTTTTTGGGTTCAAGATGTTGGGAAAAATCATGTATCTATTAGCCTACTTAACAAATTTGGCTTTAAGATTCTTTTTGAGTTATGCAATGTTATTCTGACCAAGGGTGGGAACTACGTAACTAATGGCTTGAAGAAGCTTACTATAATTAATAAGAATTTTATATTTTGTCATCTTTTTGTTTTTGTTCATTTATGGCATTCTAGACTATGACATGTTACTATAAGTACATAAGAAGTATGGTTAACTTAGGTTTAATACCTCAGCATTCTTCATCTAGCCTAGAAAGATGTTCAGATTGCATAATATAGAAAATTTCTAGCAAACCCTTTAAATGGGTTAAAAGGAAAACACAATTGTTAGAATTAGTATAGCTGGACTTATGCGAAATGGAAAGGTCATCAAATAAGGGGTGATAAAAGATATTTTCAACAATTTTAGATGATTGTTAATGTTATGAATACTCCTACCTTCTAAGGACTAAAGATGAGGCTTTAGATAAATTTTAAATCTACAAAGCAGAAGTAAAAAATCAATTAGATTGTACGATTAAAATCTTACGACTAGATAGGGTAGGTGAATACCTTTCCTTTGATGATTTATTTTAAACTTGGGAAGTTATTCACCAAGTTACTGCTCCTTATAGTCCTCAACAAAATGGTGTGGTCAAGAGGAAAAGTAGGACTACATAAGAGATAATAAATACATTATTGCTCACTTTTATTTGCCTAAGAACTTGTGGGGGAAGCACTATGACTGCTACCTATAAGGTTACTAATGTGCCCTATGAGCTTTGGAAATAGAGCAAACCTTCTCTAAGACAATTCAAGGTGTGGGGATTTAGGGCATTAGTTAGGCTAACTGATCATAAGAGACCCAATTAGGAGAAAAGCAATTAGACGTGTCGTCATAGGCTATGCTCAGCAAAACAAGGCATATAGATTTATAACTATGCAATATATAGAATCCGTTAGCCAAAACATTATCTTGGAATCTAGAGATGTAGAATTCCTCGAGAATTCTGTCTCTAAAAAATGGACAAATGAAGTCATGATCAATGAAGATAAGATCAACCTACTCCAGAAATGGGGTAAGGTGGTGAACTAAAAAGAAGTAAGAGAGCAGGAATAGAAAAGTCCTATGGCCCAAATTATTACGAACCTATAGTTAAGGGTGGTAGAAATAAAGATAATTTCTCTTGCATATCTAATGTAGAGCATGACCCACTGACATATCGAGAAGCCAAAACTTCTTGAGATTCTGCCTTGTGCCAAGTAGCTATAAGTGATGCAATAGACTAGATAATATTAAACCAAACTTAAGTTTTGATTGATTTGCCATCAGAGTTTAAACCAATAGGATGCAAATGGATGTTTAAGTGAAAGCTCCAGTCCGAAGGATTCAAAGATAATCATAAAGCAAGACTTGTCGCCAAGGGTTTTAAACAAAAGGAAGGAATTGACTATTTTGACACTATTGGTAGCAAGACTTAATATAACATTAATGTTTGTCTTATCATCTGTTAAGAAACTGGTTATACACCAAACGGCAATCAGGACTGCTTTCTAAATGGTGTTTAAAGGAGGAAGTGTACATGGAACAACCGAAAATTTTTGTACTAAGGGGCCAAGAACCAAAAGTTTTTAAGTCTATCAAATCTTTGTATGGCCTAAAACGAGTTCCTAAGCAGGGGCATGAAAGACTAGACGAAGTCGCTATATCTCGTGAATTTAGAATGAACGAATATGATAAGTGCATTTATTCTAAGTTTGATAATAGACACGTTGTAATAATATGTTTGTATGTTGATGATATGTTAATGTTTGGTAGTGATTTGGATATTATGTTGGAAACTAAGTTATTTCTATCTTCATCTATTGATATGAAGGATATGGGAAAAGCTAATGTCATTTTGGTGTGAATATCATTAGATCCTTGAATTCTATTTCTTTGTTAGAGTCTCATTATATCGAGCAAGTATTAATAGCAATTTAATCATGAGGATTATGCCCAGTTACTAGCCTATATGATTCTTCTATCAAGTTAAGGGCAAATGAAGGGGAATGCTTTTCACAACTAGAATAGCCTAGTATCATTGGCAGTTTGATGTATATCATGCAATGAACCCGAGTAGATGTAGCCATTGCAGTTAGCATTTTGAGTTGGTTGAATCATAACCGCGGGAAAGTCCATTGAAATGTGGTGTTGAGGGTGCTTAAGTACCTTAAAAGCATAATGGAGTTCACATTAACTTACAAGGAATTTTTTGCCTTATTAGAAGGGTACATGTATGCAAAATAGATCACAGACTCGGTTTAAACAAAGTCCACAAGTGGTTGGATATTTATCATGGGGTGGAGGTGCTATTTTTTAGGGTTCGAAGATGCAAACTTTCATTTCAGATTTTACTATAGAGTTTGAAATTATTGCTGTGGCATTAGCAGTTAAGGATGCAGAATGGCTTAGAAACTTGTTAATAGAGACTCCTCTATGGCTAAGCCAATGCTTGCTATTTTTATATTCTATGATATTGAGGCGTTAACATATGCATACAAGAAGAGTTATAATGGGAAGTTTAGACATTTAAGTCTTAGACATAGCTATGTGAGAGCACAACTAAGCAAATGAATTGTTACTACTAGCTACGTGAAGTCGAAAAGTAATTTGGTTGATCCCTTTAATGAAGGCCAACGCAGGGATGTAATGGAAGAATTCCATGGAGATGGGTTTAAAGCTCATGAAAGGAAAGAGGTAACATGCACGTGGAAACCAACTAGACACTTGAGTAACTTCTATGTCTTTCAGTTTAATAGAAAGCACATTTTATTTTTAACCACATATGCAATATATGACCATCTCATGATAGTACTTGTATGGAGAACAAGAGGAGGGTGTAAATTACTCCCTTAATAAATCTATATCCTTAAAGAAGGGCGCAAGTCATTTAAGTGCACCTTATTAGATTTACCTATATAAGTGCGGGAAGTGGGGCTGCTTTACGAGCTATAAGCTTGCCTCTATGGCACTTATGAAAATACTCAGATATATCACATGACAATAAATGTACAGGTATTTAAAAATTTGGTCAGAAAGTCCTACAGATAGTCGTTATGATCAATCACAAAGAATTCCTAATTCAAGGCTAAGGCTACCACGAATTCTGATTGACTTCATAGTTATATGGCAAAGGTTCAAGTCAAAAGAAACGTTTTACCTTAGTATGACCTACCAAAGATAGAAAGAGGTACATTTTCTAAATAAGGAAAAGTGAAAAATCCAATTTTGAAAAATTGGGAGAAGAAGTTAAAAAATTTCCAATAATTAGATCCTTGCATTCCAGAGTTTGCACTTCAAGGTTCAATGTCCAAAAGGAATCATCCAATTCATCGATTGGTTAGGGAGATATAATATCTCAAAGTTGGACATTTAAGTAAGGATTGAAAAGGGTAAAGAATGTGAATTCCCACATTGCTTAGCAAATGAAAAGGCTAAGAGTATTTAAATGATCATGTGACATGCTTTATTGTTCTAAAAGCACATACTATGCATAAACATGCATTCGTACATATGCAGTGCATCGCATCACGTGTGTGGGCTTGCGATGGTGGCGAAAAAGGAAGCGTAAAAGGTGTTATTGACGCTTTTGGTGCACTTTGCACTTCGCTCGTGCTCATCGGCGCTAGAAGCCCTCGCCTCGAACACCGCCTTAACTTTTTTTCGACAGATTTAGACTGCTTTTTTTTTTTCCAGAAATTTCAGTTACGTTTAAATTCAAATGGAACCTTTTCATGGTGCCTCTAGATTGTATGGTTGTTAAATGACCCCTGTAGAGTCATTTAACTGCCAAATTATCTGCACATGTTCAAGGTACCTGTTGGTACACTATGTAAAGGGTATAACTACAGATTTCTCAGTTCAGTTTTCAGACTTCTTCTCTCTCTCTTAAGTTTTTATCTGGTGATTACTTTTTCTATAATCATCAGAGTTCGCTTATTTTAGCTTGGAAGGCAGATTTCCTATCACCCTTAGCAGATTAAAGGGGGGAAATATTGTCTTAGTGAAAGAATGCACAACATTTGATTTAGGCACCTTTTCATTTACTGCTTATTTGTCCAACAAAAATCCATACAACACAGGCCCAACACCACCATCCCTACCATAATCACAACCCTAAAGATCACTTTGGAAGGTCATTAGACACCGCACATGAGACTTGCACCATGTCACACCCCCCGGAAGGGGTGCAACGCTAAACAGGCTGGTTAACATATATACCTCAAAGATAAACAGAGCTCTACTACAAACCTCAAAAGAAACAACAGAAGTATGGCTTAAACGTTACTGTCGTCCATAAGTGGAAGACTGAACACAACATTATATTATAGACCAACTCTCTCCCATATAGGTACTACACTCCCAACAAAAGAAGAACAACTAAGACGTTGCTCACCCAGCGTAATACTCTTGAGTCTCCCTGAGGTAGTCCTCTTAGTCCCTTGGCAAATACTCTGACTCCGAACCTAGAAAAAAAAGTATCGGGAATGGGTCAGCCTAATGGCTCAGTAGGGTATCTGGTGCTAATAAGTCCAAACATGAATCGATTATAATAAGCATAGGTAGTATAAACATGAAAGTCACTTGAACAGATGATACCTACGTACTTAAGAATAATTTAACATATCGAGTAACACATGCAACCATCTGCTCACACTTGCCTTCAAAAGAAACGAGAATAGCATAGCGAGCAAGATTTGAAATCTTGTAGAGCATATACGAGAATGACAAGCAAGACCTAAATATTAACTTGAGCTCACCAAGTATGACGAAACAGTATAGACAAGCTCAAGACAAATATAAGCCAAGTACGAGAACATCAATATGAAAATATGCCTCTCATGCACAAGCCAACCTTCCCTGAGTGCGAGAGATTTTTTGTATTGCAACCACCTGATATAGTGGGTTCGATTGAAGAAGTCTAACGTCATCACAGGCACGCCAATAATTCCTTCCGAGAAGTAGTACGCGTAGCTAGTGCATACTATCGAGACATGAATGAGAATGAGAACCCTGGTCGAATAACTTACAACCCCGGCAAATAACACCCTCAACTCACTTTTTTCCTCCTCCTTCACATGATATGCATAATCATGTACAGATGTCAACAAAATATCATCAAGTACCTCAAAAGAGGTTTAATCCCCTGTCAAGTCATATTTACCATATCATCAACAACACATGCCAAACATGTAACCTAATCTCTGATGCGTAAACTAATTTGGTAATCAAGCAAGAAATAATTTGATGTTCTTCCTTAAGTACCCTGCTCATATGTATACTTATACTATTGTGTAGATATTTGAGTGTCCATTTAAGACCTGAAATTTACCTAGTTATTCATTATTAAGCCTAACACAAAGAACTACTAGTTTAGGTTACATAATCTGCCCAGTATTTCTATTGGCAGCATGAGAAGTCGGTACTCCGAAAATCATAACAATTTAATTACAAGGCCTCTATAGTCAAACAATATGGAAACTAAACTTGAAGTTCTACATCCCAGTATTTTATTTGACACGAAAAGGTTATTTTAAGGTCATGTTAAGTCCTTCCAAAGACAGACTTCAGAATCTGTCTAGCAACAGTTTCACGGGACAGGTTTCAAGCCATGAAATTTAAACCATAGTAATAGTACTTGAAATAATCTGAAATTTGGCGTGTATACTCTACACATGTAGTAACACAATATATAAAATAACCAAACCCATATCTTAACTAAAACTATACATTTCTAGGCACCAAAATTATGTCATTTTTATGACTGTTTTGCAGGTTTTGTAACATATCTCACTTAATATCATTATAAACAACTTTATAAGAATTTCAGTACTCATGATAATTCTCAACCATGCTTTCAAAAACCTAAAAGAACAAGATAACCTACCTTAAAGATTTTAGGCCAAACCAATTCAAGAAGATTCTTACCTTTGTTCTTCCTTTTCTTCTTATCTTCTTTCTTCCTCCCTTTCTCTCCTTTCTTTTCTTTCTCCTTATTACTCTCTTTTTCTTCTCTTTGTTCTATTTTGACCGAAAGTTGGTCTTCTACCTCCACCTTCTCTTTTGTTTCTAAGATATCCACTTAACTTCTCTTTTTTTATTCTTTCCTTTGATTACTCACCACCAAACATAGGTGGCCACCAAATTGCTATTAATCCCACACCCCTTCACGTGACCCCTTATTACTAACTTAGGGTATTTTGAAATTGACCCCAAATTTTTGCATAATTACTTTGTAACCCTAAAGTTTTACATAATTACATTTTGGGCCCACAACTTAATTGAATATTTATTTTATTTAAACAAATAATATAACACGATCATAATATTTTAATCAAATTTAAATATGTTTAAACTTAATAAAATGATTAGAAACTAATTAAGATTGAGGCCTCACACACCAACCATTGCATCATTGCGCCATTGCACATACGACCTGCATTAGCCATCGTGCCACCACACTTACAATCTGCACCAGCCACCACACCCTTAAACCTATACCAACCACCACACTACCATACCCATAATTAGTACCCATTTAGGATGATGACCCGCCAATCCATCACTCTAATATCCACCTCGTCACCCACCCTACCCAGTTGCACCCCCATTTCACTACTGCTATCTAGACAACATGCCGCCACCACCACTTTCCACCCCCACTTCAAAATTGCCAAACTCATTTAGCATATCTTCCATACTCCAGTAACTCCACCATCGACCTATGACCCCTGCACCACCGTCAAACACACTAAAGCCACCATCAACCCATCAGCTTTTGGTGGGATACACCATTCTTGCTCTACTGCTTAACCTACCGACCTCACGACTAGTTTCCTAACTTGTATTCCTTCACTGTGAAGTGGAGATTATTTAATTGGAGGATCCAATCTCGCTCACTACAATCACAGATCAATTAGTAAGTAGGGCGATCAAAGAGAAAGGGCTGTGGTGGGGTTCAGTGGTAGTGGGTGGGCAATTACAACAGTTGGTGGATTAGAGTGGAGGACGAAGACGATCGAGGGATAGGGGGAAGGGATGGAGGAAACATCAAAGAAAAAGGACCCAAATCATCTCATGTAATTAGGTAACGCAAGACATGTTGTAGTTTTAATTACAGTCTTTCGATCAAAACGGGCTTTCCAGATGATGCCACGTAGCCGCACTAAAAATTGGCTATAAACACATCCGAACGGCTACTTTTGGGAACAGAAGTCCTCTAGTATAAAGTCCAAAGAAACGCCCTGATCTTCTCTCTACGATCGATCTGCCGGTGTCGACAACACTCAAAAGTGTTTTCCCTCTGACGTCCGCGACCCTATGTCACAACCAGCCAATCTCTCTCTCTCACTCTCACAATATAATAGATCTAGCTACTGTCAATGACATCTCCACCTTCTGTCGATGACATAGATGGATGACACTGTCTCCCGTCTTCAGTTTCATGCCCATGGTGGCCATCAAACTACATGCCACCACCATTACCATCGTACCTCAAGCACACCACCATCACCACCAATCCTATGCCCACCAATGGCACCTTAGATCTACACACCATCACTCAGCTACTGAACCCATTGTTGTACAACCTTATCGTCAGCCATCGATGTACATACAACCTCATTCACCACTTCCCTTGCTCTGATTATAAGCGGACAAGCACCACCATCTATCCACAATCAACCCCTGCGCAACTACTGAACATTCAAGAACCCATGGTTCTGCCACCCACAAGAACGAACAAGAAAGATGAGAAAATTTCAAAGATGTGGGTGACGGATAGAGAGAGGTGGGGGGGGGGGGTTCTAGAGAGAGTGAAACATAGAGCAAGTTGTTCAGACAACAGATTGGTTTGGCCCCTAACACCAATACGCAACTGTTTGGCCAATGCTTAGTGGGTTGGCGACATGGCGTCATCTGGCTGTAACCCTAGTTACAACAAAGGATCAGTCTCCAAGAAAAAAGGGTTTTTTGGTTTTGTTTCTTTTCATTAAATTGCAAATCTAACGAAAAAAAATGGAGTGGACATCACATAGGTTCCACATGGACGCCACACAGATGCCATCTTGGACATAACAATTGAAGAGACTGTTTTGCCCTTTAAAACTAGCCGCCGTCCAGTCAATAGTGAGTCATACCGTCATTTGATTTTGGGTGCTGCGATTTGGAAGTATGAGGTGTAAGGGCCAAATTTCATGTATATTGTAAATTTCGAAGTGTTGTTGTAATTGATTTTTACTCTAGTGATTACTTACCGAGTATATGTGAAACTCATTCCCTTTTCATTTCAAGTTGGCAGTGCAAATAGAAACTTGGGAATGATCGGTATACAAGGGCACAACTAAATGTATTGTGGAAGAGCTTAGTTTCTTATTATGCTCTCTTATGCTATTTGCCTTGTCAATTGGATCAACCTGCACTTTATTACTTTTTGGTTTGTTGTTTCCTCCTTGATCATAAATAATTTCATCCATGATAATTTACATCTCTTTATGTTGTTTCCTCCTTGATCATTTACCCTTTGATGGCTCCTCAAATCAGATACTTCTTTTTATCATCTGAGAACTTGTCCTGTTGCTAGGCATCACAGCCACGTCAGAAAAGAACAAGGGAAATAGTGTCAAGAAAATGAACTGCTTTCCTGAGTGTACTATATGTGACCCAAATGTTGGGCAGATATTATCCATGTCTCTAAATATGTGCGTCGATTATGTAGCAGCCTAAAGGGTGGTAGTTACACCGAAAGCTACTTGTCTTCTCTTTTAACTATAACAAATTTTAATTGTTACTATTCATTTATATGAAATGTCGTATTTCTTTTCTGTGGAAAAGTGTGAATCTAAAGATGACTCTGGGGTTAATGTTTTACCAACATGATCATCCATCTAATTTTTCAAATGCAGAAAAATTAAAGGAGAGGCTCCTTTTTTTGAAAATCGACCGAAGTTGTACCATGGCTTCACAGATGAGCAAAGCATGCCAAAGCCTACTTGTTCAGCTCAGACGCAATTTAGGCCAAGGCCTATTTGGAATAAATTTGAGCCGAGCTGGCGCATGAACCTAAAGCTCAATTTGGTTTTGTTCAAGCTTGGCCACAGCATAATACTTGAAATTTTTTTGACTGCTGCATAGATTGTAGGATATAACGAGCATATTAATAGTTGCTACTCTGTCTCTGTCTCTCTCGGTAAGCCGCTAAAAATATGTTGTTTAAAATTATCACTGAAAGTGTTAACAAAATGCCTCTGAGTATGTTTAGCGACTAATGATTATTACTATGGGGAGACGAATAACAAAAGAGTATCCTACAACTTAAACATTTGATTGGTATGCATAGTTTACATCGGTACGCAAAGCACACATGCAATGATCCCATACGAACGCATCAATGATCCCATGTATAAAGAATTTGTTCTTCACGTCACGATTGTATTCAAAATTTATGGCTTAAGCATTGGGGAGCTCTAGTTGGATTCTCCCTGAGTTTACTCTTATTTGTGTCGAGCAGGTCGTGCTTTATCTCTGGTCCAATAGTTTTCAGTCGTAAGAATTATGCGTCCAAAGGAAGTTGTGATTACTTTACAGGGGCTACTTGCTAGGAGTTTTTTCCCTGAATAATCCCTTTTTATTACTTAATTATCCATCTACCTCATTTTTAATCTAACCCATTTTTGAAAATCTCACTTTCAAAGAGAGATTTCAAGCTAAGAAAACGTCGTTCCAAACCACGTTTTCAAGCAAAAGTTACTATGTTTAATGAAAATCTCACTTTCAAAGAGAGATTTCCAGCCAAGTTTTTTAAGCAAACGTTAATATGAAAATCTTACTTTCAAAGAGAGATTTCAAGTTAAGAAAATATGGTTACAAATCACGTTTTCAAGCAAACGTTACTATGTTTAATGAAAATCTCACTTTCAAAGAGAGATTTCAAGCTAAGAAAACGTGGTTCCAAACCACGTTTTCAAGCAAACGTTACTACGATTAACGTTTGCTTGAAAACGTGATTTGGAATCACGTTTTCTCAGCTTGAAATCTCTCTTTGAAAGTGAGATTTCCAAAAATGGGTTAGATAGGTAAATAAGGTTGAAAATGAAGTATATGGTTAATTAAGTAATAAGAATGGATTATTTAGGAAAAAAAACTCCTCCAATGGCATGGGTGAATCTTCATATGCCTGAAGGTGAGCAATGGCCACCCAAAATCCGATTTCGTACTAGAATAAATCAATGCATATATATAAACCCTACTGTCTTTTCACCTTCTTGGTCACCATTAAAATGTACACATTATCTCGGTAAACAAAATTATATCGTAGAGCGTGAATGGATGATTCCAGTATAAAAAAAAAAAGATCTCGAGTTTACGATTACAAATTTTGAGCTCGTTGTTTATGAAATTTGTTTATGCGTGCAATGCGTGTCATCAATCTAAGCTCTACCCATAACTCGACATACTTCATCTCTTTATCACGTATGATGCATATTCGGCCATAAACGGCTATGCAAATGAGATGCTATTATATTCAATTATATAGAACCGAATTTTCGTCTGTGAGTTGTAAATATAAGGGTTTCATTTTGATTTCGATAATCAGATTTGCTTGAGAAGTAGTAGAAAGAAGAAGCTAAAGAATTTCAAAAACAGAAACTCCAAAAAATATAAAATTCCACAAAGTTTCCATGTGCAGATTCTGGAAAATCCAAGATATCCATATTAGGCTACTGAACAAAAAAAATTTTGTTCTGCAAGCTACCAACAATGTAGCTATTAAGGGAAAATGGTTCATCCCCTTAGCAAACCCATGTATGAGCGAATCTTGGAAAGTGTACAGTAAAATCAGAAATGTTAAACACATCAATGGTCTTTAGTTCGATCAAAGAGCTCAGTAAAGCGGAAAAAAGGAAATGAAAGCACTTGTGCTTTAGGGTTGTATATGTATATACATGGTCTCATTGTCACCCACCCTTAAATGGGTTAGTACAATACATCACTACGATATAGCTTCTCTTTTGTTCATAGTTATCTAGATTGTTGAAAGCAACCTCAGAGCTACTCAGCTCACTGTTTCTACATATGTGGTCCTCATTATTATGCCAGTCTAAACATGACAGCCTCAGTTGAGCTAGGGCAGCAAAGAGAGAGAAAGAGCGGCATGTATGTATGGAAGTGAAGATGGATCTGGCTGTTTAACCACTTTGAAAATACTTTCGTGAGAGAGATGAG
Source organism: Escallonia herrerae (assembly GCA_033070095.1). Lineage (NCBI taxonomy): Eukaryota > Viridiplantae > Streptophyta > Magnoliopsida > Escalloniales > Escalloniaceae > Escallonia > Escallonia herrerae. The sequence continues at coordinate 354,343 of JAVXUP010000250.1, read as the reverse complement.
ATGGGTAATAGTGTAATGGCAGAAGGTGATTGGCTAGGGTTCTTAAAGGAGGTCCCACTAGCTACTCTTTCTTGACATCTTTCTTGACTCTGCGCGCGCGCGTGTATATGTGTGTTTTGTGTATGAGAGAGCTTTTTGGCAACCATAGAAAAAGGCAAAACGATGTTCATGCGAGGGAACCCAACAACAACATTCTTCTCGCATAGACTTTGGCATCTGAAATAGATAGAAAGATAGACATTTAGATAAAATCAAGAGAGAGAGAGAGAGAGATGGCGGAGGGTTTCTCTTTTTGCTGAAAGCGACCTGGACTGGAGTCACCGGGCCAGTCAAAAGGAGCATTTGCCTTCCAGCAGGCCTCTCATGTATTATCTCCTCGACTGAAATAATTGTACTTCCTCTACTCTAGGGTTTAGACATGGCCACGTGGTGTCTTTTTGAAGAAAAGATGTGTTTATATATTTGGTATGACTTGCCCTAACCCACATATCTTGCATAAAGGCTACTAATCATCACTCTTAAGAACGGACTTTAATTCATCATCATATCATACAAGTCCTACTTCTTCATACCACTACGACCCGTACATGATTCACTTTGAATCAGATACTTTAGTATACCGGAGCGACTTAATTAGGGATGTGTGTATATTCTAGAAACATACTTCGAGTACATACTGCAAAAGAAGGTCATTGCAATACACTCTCAACAAGGGTATGACCAACTCCCACTAGTTATGCCTGTGTTAGTATGATTAGAGATTGTTCTCCTACTAATTTCACTTCTCTCACTCTATATGTCTGGATTCTAGGGTGGTCGAAGAAAATGGAATCCATGCAAGGTTGGGGGGTCTGAGATGGTGGGGATTGGGGGTGGGGGGTGTTGGGGGGGGGGGGGGGGGGTTAACTTTCTTTGTCAATCCAAATCGCCTGCTAGCTATCACGTGAAGTGGCACCATAAGAAGTGCTTCCTATCCACTCACTTCCCACAATATCAAGGTTCAAAGCACACATACACATGATCTCAGCCAGTAACTACAAGTATATATGAGGAAAAAGGGGGAGGCTCTTTGTCTACAATAAACTCCTCCTTGCTTGCATCTCAAACTCGCTAGTAGCTATTCCTTCCTCACCATCATCTCTCTCTCTCCGCATGCTTGTCTTTCTCAAAACTCCACTTCCTATTCCTATTTGAATGAGGTGAATCAACAGTCTCTCCCCCACCCTCTCTCTCCCCCTCCCTCCCTCTCTCCCTCCCTCCCTCTCTCTCTCTCTCACACACACACACAATTCACAGAAACTACATAGATAGGCATTGCATTTAGGCTGTCGTTCTCAAGCTTTGGTACCTTATTAGCATGTGAAGGACATGAACAAAACTCTCTCTCTCGCACACACAATCACGCGCAGGGACACTTTGTATCGTATGGTAAATGATCTGTCCTTATCATCTCCTGGTTGCTTCTTGCAGGAAGTGTTGAATCATAAAGGATACAGAGAGGGTCGAGCACTTAGGTGGAGAAGGACATTGAAATCAATCTGTCTTTCTCAATCTCTACTACCATAGCTTTAAGGGCTTTAAGGGTTGTACCTAGTGTACTGTACACATAGATGTATCTTTCCAACAGTAATGGCAACTACAACGTCTCTTACTCCAGGACTGGCCAAGATCTAGATAATAATGACAATATCAACCCAAATTATAATCCCACTTCCTCGTTCCACTTCCCTAGTTCCCCTTATATTCACTATGAAGAGGATGCTATTTTGCTTCAGCACCTCCACGAAGTTATACAATCTCAGTACCAATTACCCTTTACAACTGATCAAAATACGGTTCACGATCAGCTTGCAATGACTCATACTGGAGGCTCTAGCAATAAAAAGTGCAGCGGTGCTGTGACGGTGACCATGACTGAGCAAATCCCCGCAAGAAAGATCAGATCTTCGAAGAAGGATCGCCACAGCAAGATTAATACTGCTCACGGTTTGAGAGACCGAAGGATGAGACTGTCGCTTGATGTTGCGCATAAGTTTTTTGGCTTGCAAGACATGTTGGGATTCGATAAGGCCAGTAGAACCGTCGAGTGGTTGCTTAAAAAGTCCAAAATTGCCATCAAGGACCTACAGATGAGCTGGGGAAGTAGTAATAATGGGAATGGTGCAAAGACTACTAGTGCATCTTCTACTTCTGACTGTGAAGTTTTATCGTCTGGATACGAAGAGCAGTCGAGCTTCAACACAAATAAGGCGAAGCTGTCTTCTTCGTACACAAAGGAGAGGAAGAATCGTAAAATGGCATTTCACCACCCTATAGCAAGGGAATCAAGGGAAAAGGCGAGAGCAAGGGCAAGGGAAAGAACAAGAGAAAAGAGAAGGCAGGACAGTGGATCAAACCTCGGCGTAGAAGCTATGAATCATTTAGGGTCTTGGAGTCCATTTGGAACTCGTCTAGAAGAAACGATTAGCCAAAGGGTTCATAATACGGATCCTAATTCGTTTGAGGTGGAAGAACCAACTTCTCGTGGTAATGATTCTTTGCTGAACGTTACAGGCAAACGTAGCTTATCTCCCATGTTGTTCAATTATTACCAGAGTGCAGGAATTTTACAAGATCCGGTAAGTTAGTTCAAAGTACGTTTATTGATATTATGACTCAACCTGAAGCATCATTGTCAATATGCCATATATGTGTGGCATATGAAAGTATCTATCATGAGTTGAAACCAATGATACGCTACAGATATCCTTTGAAACACTTTATGGCATTTTTATACTTCAGAATATAGTTTCCGGCGTTTAGGAAAGGAGATTGTTGACAATCCCATATTTCTTTTTGCAGCATCAACTCATGAATGTTCAGCTTCATGGAAATCAATGGGAGGCTCGAGACAACTGAATATATGGTAATAACCCTCCTCTTTCATGCGCTGATCTAGGAGGCCGCTATTCTCTTGATTATGTAATCTATGAATGTGTACATAATTCTCCTGTGAGCTGGTTCACTTTATCCAAGATTGTCATTGTAAAACATCTATTCTGTTGTTTCTGAATCTCCAATGTCCTTGGAGATATCTTGTTTGAATGATAATTTGAACCATCCAAATGGGATGGCAATGAACCGTTTGGTCAATTACTTCTGTGTACTTGTTTGTTCCTTATCTTCTTCCATTTACTTGTTTCCAATGGCATATATGCTGAATTTTGGATACGATTTCTTCATGCGTGATAGTGAGCGGTAAAGTTGGAAAGCATCCTTAAGAAAATAATGGTAACACAAACTTTGACATTTATTTGTGTCCTTGGGGATTCAAACACATCACCGTCTCAGAAACAAAGTTTCTTCATATATACTTGTAATCCTGTGCATGAAGTTCTAATGCTGTAGCACACCTAACACGAAAACAACCTGATTAAGTTAATTTCTAAAACTCCTAAGAATCGGCGAAAACTAATTGCTTAATCGTGTATCTTTTGGAAGCACATCCTACGGGTCTTCAGCATAATGAGTTGCTTGCATACAGAGAAAATCACAACCCTCTTTCATGCTTTCTAAGTACGGAGACTTGTAGTCGACGGGTATTTCAAACTCTTCCTGATCTCATCTCATAGACCATAATAAGATAAGTTGTTGCACTAACCTGCAGATATGGTACTAGACATTAGAATTTGTTTCTTGTTCTGGATAAACTTGTGTACCTTAGATACACAAGTGGTGATGATTCTCCTCTCTCAAATCTCAAATCCTGTTGATCGGGTCACTAATCATGATTCTGAGAGCCTAATAAACTAACTGAGGAAACTGATCCTGAGCTGAATTCATTGCATTAAACACTGCTTTCCTAATAGCTTTGTTAACATGGACTATTTGTTTTTTTCTTGATTATATTAACTGTTTTATTTCGTGCTTCTTTAAGGTGTTCAGAAAAAAAAAAAAGTCCAGTTGTATGGGACAAATATGAGTCCTCCTGGCATTCTCCTACAACGATCCCAGTATTATCTGGCTGATCACTAGATATGTAGACGAATATACAGTATAATCAATACATAACAGCAAGTAATCACAATATAGGATCAGTCTACAAGGCTTTTATACTATTCAATAGATTTGGTTCTATGTGGAATTTAGGTTAGAGATGATTGATGAATTTTAAATTAGATTTGTTTTTCTTCGTTATATACTTATTGCATACCAGATACTCGTGTATACAGTCGAATCAGGATAGGGTAGTGTTTTTCTTATATCCGACCGGATAGGGAAGTATCAATCAAGAAGTAGATAACGATATTGACAGACTCCGGAAACAGGAAAATTAAGCATAGATTTTATTCTACATCCTAGTGGTTGGGGGGAAAACTTGCCAATGGAGTGGAACTTTTCATACAGTTCTCTGTCTGCATCACTTCCACTAGTATATGTCTTTGCAAACACTCGAAAGATGTGTGTTTTTGCATTATTGAACTAAAACCAGTACTGAACTTTCAGCCATCTAAGATTGGGATGCATGTCAACCATGTAAGAATGTTTAAAGAGGATAATTAAGCAAAAGAAGAAAGAACAAGAAACCAGATAGTACCTGAACTGTCTAATGGCATCAAAGACTTGAGGAGAGTGGCTCGAGTCTCAGGCTGTGAAATGATGACCACTGTCTTTAAGCTGTCCTTGGCGTGAGAGAGTGAAAGGTGATAGTCATGATAGCGTATCATTCTACCATTTTGGTCATCCCAGTTTTGTGTTCGTGCTCGTGCTCCTGCTCCTGTGTAGAGAACAGCGGTACTCTAAGCACCATTAGCAGGTGGTGTGAATCCTCCATAAATTGATTGGAACCCCTAGGTGGTAGGAAACGTGTTGAAATAAATCTTGTAAACCTCTATACTAGTAAATGATTCTTGACTCCAACAAGTTGTATTCCTAAACTCAATTGTTTGTGATAATTGGCGCCTTCATGCTTTTGCAATCTAGTCAAAAACATATATTAGAAGCATTGTAATGAGTATTCGAGGCTTTAGATGTACACAGCCTTAACTAAATCTTTGGAAGAAAACGAAAGTTTATGTACTAAAAGCGCACGTAGTAATCCGCAAACACGTTGCACATAAATATTAAATCTTTACCTCTTTTCGCGCCCTTGTATGACTTGACAAATTACCCATATTTAATTGTTTGGATTTACATATTACTCATTCAGATGCGACTTTATCCGTAATAACTAAGAAGTCAAGGGAACTCGAAGTTTTGTAATTGTGACTGTGTGCATCCACATTATCTGCATTCAAGGAACCATCTATTAACTTTTTGTTGATTATAGCAAACTAGAATGGAAAACAAGAAAATCTTAATTGACTTGTGATCACAACTAAATTGTCTAATCGACAAAATCCTAAATTTGGATTCGGAAACTAACTTATGTGACGAGAAGGTGTTAGGCACCTCACCATTTCTTATACATGTGTTTAATTATTTATTTTAGATGATTTTCGTTGAAAATAAAGACAAAACTTAATTTAATTTAATTATTGGTTTGAACTCCATATCATCTGGGGCTAAGGGACCTACATACCCGATCGGACTAATCGAGACCAAAATATAGTAGTTCCAATCCTAGAAAGGCGACCTAAACTCTAGCCTATGGTTTGAAAAAATAGTTACATCAACTAGATTCTATATTGAACTGAGTAGTGAAAAAGTGGTTAAACTACCAACAACTAGAATTTGATAATAGGGAGGGAATTTATTTTTCACTAACCAAGAAAATGATAGGAGAGTATACCTTTAAACTTCGGTTGCGTGGTTAGTTTAAATGTATCAACGATGTAAGATTAATGTAAGAACAAGCGTACAGGTGTATAGGGAGGGGATTATAACATTTCTTTCTATTAATAGAAAAACCTCACGGAATGATGACATCATCTCGATCAATGTCTCCAGGGGTTACTCTCGGGTTGTTTATATAGAGGCTTGAGGGCCTTCGGATGAGATAAGCTGCACAAAAAAAGAATACGATACAACCTTCGTCAGAACTAGACAAAATAATGAAAGACACAATTACCCCCTTACCAGCCGGTAGGGGCTCTATCCGGTAAACTCTTCCTTAAAATTTTACTTTAAAGCCCTTTTTAGAAGTATAAACCTGCGTGCCATCGAAATGCACATGAATAAATAAAAACTGGCCCAATACAAATGAACTAGATTACCATTCTCTAACGTAAGTTAAGCAACAAATGAACTAGAATACTATTCTCTGACGTGAGTTAAGCCTAATACAAATGAACCCCCTGTATAGAACTAAACAAAAACAAAGAGGAAATAACACCTACGACTAGACTGGATCTCACTGAGCCATATAGGACTGGACATGAGTAAAGTATAAAATAAAGTCTACAAAATTGGATATCTACACCACTGATCGAATAAACTTGGGAAAGAATATGAAACCCCCTTTCATTTCTCGTTAAATGGTTTATCACTTGTGTTGAAACGCTACCACGTAACACGTAGTGGGTTCGGAAACATACCCTATGAAGTCTCTGAATATTCCGACGTAGGATCCTTGTTGTTACGAGCCTCCAACACGCTTGATCTTTTTCGCAGCTACGAAAACGGCTACTAGAGTCGAGTTCTTCGTCCACGAACCAAATCCTAGAGCTTGGTGAATGCTCTAGAGAGAGTGCTATAGAGAGAGGGTTATTCCCATTGACTTATGATTTATTGGGATATCTCTAGCCTTTATATAGAGATACAATTAGAGACTGACTTTACATCTAACTCTTTGGAGATAAAGATTGTATTTATCTCAAACACTTAAGAGATAAATATTCTCTAAATAACTGTATTTATCTAAACTAACAAATACACATTATTTGTTAGTGGGCGGATAATGGGTCCACTGACCCAATTTATTAACAGCTCCCACTCGCCCACAGACAGGGCAAATAAATCGTACAGTCCCTCTTTATCTCTCGTCCACTCATCTCCTCATACAGGAAATGGAACGTGCGACCTACGAGAAAGGATGTCCAGTTGAGGAGTATTGTATTAAGTTATCACCAAACTAACACAATACATCACTCTCAAAAAATCTCGTATGTACCCCAGATAGTTCAACTACACCAGATTAAACACTCTCAAATCCCTCATAGTGAGCAGTGTTAAACCTCTATATGTTATGTATTCATGACTCATATCGAAACGAAAATCGACAAAGTCGCCCGGGCTATGAATCACACAACATGATGTAATATTGAACTTTCTTCCCAAAGCCCTCATGTCATTCCAATTAGACCCAACCGCTTTCCTAGACATGCCCCGCGAGACCGCATCATCCATGATCCAAGGGTACATGCTAAAGTAGCGACATTGAGTATCCTCTTCATGACATAGTCTAAGGTGAAAAGGGTACCATATAGGATCAAAAATTTCGATCCAAGTGGCTCACACAATGACGAAGCAGGGATTCATTCGTCACTCCCACTGTCGGTCTGCATTTAGCACATGCAGTATGATTTGCATGCTATGGCGTAACCCGTAAGGGCGTGTCACATAAATGTATAATAAAATACGCCATACGAATCTAAGTCTAGTCGCTGTACAAGCGCCTAACCTGAGTTTTTCAGCCCAGTCACTCTCATAGTGCCTGCCTGAAATCTCACATTCGGCTGTAAGCAGGCTACATAGAGTTGTGGAGATACTCTATGATCGACCTACATTTGTTAGGTCTCATCTTAGCTCCAACTAAGGCGACATGTTTGCTTTATAAGCTGTATCATCTTATTCGCCCACTTGGCGCTTAAGACAATTATGTCTCATCTTGCTCGCTATCTTAGCGCCAAGGTGAATTACCCGTGTGAGTGGGTCAATTCAAGCCTGGTGACACTCTCAATAAGGATGTATATGTAATCACAAAGATTATCCATTCATTCCAAAATAAACTCAAATCAAGGAACGAAAATTTAATGTTATAAATAATGTCAAGTACATAAGATGCCATAAACATATCAAAACCTACGTAGTCCCATACTCCTAATGTGAGAAAGGAAAACATCTCTAGCAATAGGCTTGGTCAAAGGATCAGCCACCATTCTGCCAGTAGGTATATGCTTCATGGTCACCTCTCCTTGCGCAACTAAAGTTCTAATGAAGTGATAACGAAAGCCTATGTGTTTGATATTTGGGGTCCGTTACAAAATCTAGGGTAGCTGTATTGACACAGTGAACAGTGACAGACTCATCTGCATGAGCTGTAACCCCTAGAGCCTGTAAGAATGACCTCAACCAAACAGTTTCCTGGACTGCTGCTGAACAAGCAACATACTCCGACTCTATCGTGGATAGGGCGATGCAAGACTTTTTCTTGCTGTACCAAGAGATAGCTCCACCTGAAGTGGATATGCGCTCATCTCTATCAGCGCCCCAATCAGCATCGCTGTATACTCTCAATCTCAAGTCTCCACCATGATAGCACAGGACGAGATCAGCAGTTCCACGTAAGTATCGAAGAATCCTCTTCACCGCATTCCAATGAGCGGGTCCAGGATTACTCTGATAATGACTCACCATTCCAACGGCAAAGCAGATGTCTGGACGCGTACACAACATAGCGTACATCAGACTCCCAACTGCAGCCGCGTAAGGCACTTTGGACATCCGATTCTTTTCCTCATCATTCTTTGGGCATTGGTCTGTTGTTAAAGTACACGCCTTGTCCATTGGAGTGTCTATGGGTTTTGAGTTATGCATACGGAATCGTTCAATGACCTTCTTGATATATGTCTCTTGAGACAAACCGAGAAGTCTCTTTGGACGATCACGTATGATTTTAACCCCGAGCACATAATTAGCTTCTCCCATGTCCTTCATCTCAAAAGTTGAGGACATCCACTGCTTAGTGGCGACAATGGAACTCATGTCATTCCCAGCTAAAAGAATGTCATCCACATACAAAGAAAGGATCGGAATATTTTTCTTGGATCGTTTTACGTAAACGCAATGGTCTTGTTCAATCATTTCAAAACCTATAGAGGTAATGGCATGATGAAACCTAAAGTACCACTGCCTAGACGATTGTTTGAGACCATATATAGAACGTTTGAGCCGGCAAACTTTGCGCTCATGTCCCTTGACTTCAAAACCCTCAAGTTGAGCCATATAAATCTCTTCGTCTAGTTCAATATTGAGAAACGCAGTCTTAACATCCATATGAAAAAGTTCTAAATCCTGCTGGGCGACAATAGTTAGGATCAGGCGAATTGAAGCAAATCTCACCACTGGGGAGAAAGTGTCTTCATAGTCCACACCCCGCAGTTGGGTATAGCCTTTCGCCACAAGACGTGCCTTATACTTGTCAATTGACCCGTCTGCCTTGCGCTTGACTTTTAAAACCCACTTGTTTCCAACAGTCTTGCGCCCTGGCAGAAGGTCAACCAACTCCCAGACATGATTCTTCTCCATTGAGCTCAACTCATCTTTCATTGCAGCCATCCACTCATTACTAGCAGGTGAAGATAAGGCTTCTTCCATAGAAGTGGGCTCATCTTCATCAGTTGGAGTGCACATAAGAATTTCACCGTCAATCTCAAAACGACGATGTGGAACTCTTCCTCGTGCACCTCTACGCAGTTGAGAATCTTGTTGACTTGATGGTCCTGATGGTGTGCTCCCACTGTCTAGGATGCTCCCACTAGGTTGAAGATCACTTATACTATCTTCAGCGACAACAGGATGAGGAACTAATCCCCCACCTTCGCTTGTAGATGGTAAAGTGGCTTCAACTTCCTCTAACTCATAGAGGTCAAGATTCTTACTTGCATCTCCAATGCTAGGAAAATCATTCTCTATGAAATCGACATCACGAGTGTTAGGAATAGTAAGTTGCCTGCGTATCCCTTTTTCCTCACAAAACTTCTTGAAGTGATCTGACAAATATTCGCGTCCTATGTCAGTGCGAAGAGTTTTTAAATTATTCTCTTTCTGATTCTCAACCTCAGCTACAAAGCGTTTGAAACAGTCCAAAGCTTCATAGCGGTGAGATATCAGATACACATAACCATATCGCGTATAATCGTCTATCAGTGTAAGGAAATAAGAGGCGCCATGGCGTGCCTTTACACTCATAGGTCCGCATATGTCAGAGTGAACTAGCTCAAGTGGTTGAGTTGCTCTCACAGCCTTTCCAAAAGGCTTCCTGCATGCTTTACCGACCAAACAAGCCTCACAAGTTTGTAGATTGACTCTTGTGAGTAGGCCCAAAAGGCCTTCTCTAACCAAACGAGTCATCCTATCTTGGCCTATGTGGCCCAGTCTTGCATGCCAGGTGGTAGAATCATTCATAATATTATCATTCACAACATAAGAATAAGAGGACTGTGAATCATTTAAATCCAATTGAAAAAGACTATCCATGCGAAAACCATGTCCGAACAAAACATCATCCAAAAAGATGTCCAACTTATTACCCTTAAAAATAAAGGAAAAACCACTGTCTAATAAAGCAGTAACTAAAAGTAGATTAAGCCGAACAGTGGGTGCATATCGCACATCCTCAAGAATCAATGTGCGCCCAGTGCGCAACTTGAGCTGGTAAGAGCCAACCCCTAGCACCTCTTCGGAGCTATTATTTCCCATAAAGATATGTTTGCTACCCGCTGGAATCCGGTGATAATCTACGAACCCCTCTCGATCACGTGCTACATGTTTTGTTGCACCTGTATCCACAAACCACACAGGTTGGGAATGAGCAACCATCACATGTGAGGAAACATATAACTGAGAGAGATTCTGAAAGTACCTTCTTCGGCTCAGTGCAATCACGAGCGAAGTGTCCTTTCTGTTGACAGTTGAAGCATTTAACTTTAGACAGATCCTTTTTCCCACCACGTTTTCCTCTCTTGCGTTTCTTCATTTTTCCTTCCTTTGGCGCAGAAGTGCTAGCCTCGCCTTTCTTACCTTTCTTACTTTGTCTTCCCCGCTTGCCATTTGCATTGCGCGATCCCCCTTGGGCGACATAAGCAAGGGTCTTGTCAGCATCTCGAGTCTCGTCCTCAAGGATGACATGCTGTGAAACATCAAAAAAGTTCTTGATGTTTTCACTGTTGGTCAATATCTGTTTCATATTGGCCCATAAGGCAGGAAGGGACCTTATGACAGCTCTGACTTGCTGCTCATCTGTGAGCGCATGGCCAGCATCCCTCAACTTACCAATCATATTGGACATCATCCTTAGATGTTCACTCATGGTATGTTTAGGGTCTTTTGTGTACTCCTCAAACTTAATCACAAGGCTACGAAGCCGCGTAGTTGAGGTTCCACCAAAAGAGAACTTGAGCTGCTCCCATAAAGCTTTGCAAGTTGGAAGTTCATCATACTGCCCGATTAGATCATTTTGCAAGCTGCTCAACAAGGTGTAGCGCGCACTACGATCTTTCTGATTCCATTTCTGGTAGGCAGTGTGGTCTCTTAGGGGTTGCGCCTCAGTTGGCGCGACCATCTCCTTGGTCAAGTGCTCCTCGAGCTCTTGTTCGTTCAGCATGAATTTCATCTTTTTGTGCCAAACGTCATAATTGTCTCCGTTAAGTTTCTTACCCTTAACGAGATCAGCTATGACATTCTTGGTGGCCATTATATTCACTACATTAGATTGCGCAAGGAAAAGACATTAATTATACATCGTTCTATTTATTTCAAAAAATTCAAATGAAAAACATAATCCTTCCTCACATCATGAAATCGAAAATTTGCTAAGCTCGTAATCATCTCCCATGTATGTGAGTTGGGAAAAATATTTTTCAAGTAATTTTTCGCAATAAATTTTATCATTATATAAGGCACAATATAATAAATCATCCACATGATAATTTAGAATAATATAAAATTACACAATGCAATAAAGTGTGCAAGGACTCCATTGAGCCCCATTGGCATTCTAATAACTTATGCTAAGAAAATTCTGACTTGAATAATGTGCGTGCGAAATTACATCCCCGTACAAGGCTTTCTGAAAATATACAGGAAAATAGTAGAATACAACATCTTTGAGAATCCTACTACAAACTAATCCAATAAAACAAATGGAGATGCCGCACAGCACATTATTCTCAAAAGAATTTTCTTAAAACAAGAGTAAACACATAAACATAAGTTTCTTTAGAATGCCAATCTAGTATCCATCCATTTAACCTAAAACTAGCATGCTCAAATAACAAGTTAAAGGGTAATTTAAATGGATGAATAGGTCACATTCTCCTTCCAAGGAAAACAGGCGTAAATGCCTTGAAATTGAGTTTAAAGAGGTGTGGGCTTACCAAAAGCCCAACAAATATATTTCAACAAAAAACATATTTAAACCATAACACTTAATCAAGGCAAATAAATAAAACATAATTCATTTATGTCATATAGCTCTCCATAATATTTATTTCTGCTCACAAAGTGCAAAAATTAATATTTGGGCATTATTCGTATTTTTGGGACCACAAAAGTACCACAAAAAAATATTTTTAAATGACCGAAAAATGAGAGATAAATTCTTAAAATTGGCAAACAGTAAATTTATCCCTAATATACCCTCTGGAATTAAAGAAAAATTCTGAGTGCATCAAAACTAATTCTTAAAGCTAATTTTTCTAGAAAAAATTATTTAAAAATTAAACAGAACACACACAAAAGGTATTAAGGTAAATTTAATACCATAGAAAAAACCAGTGGGTCAAGATGGAGCTCCACTCGCCGGCGGTGAGAAAAACAGCCCAAAAAATAGCCCTCACGTGCCTCCACGCGGGTGGGGCAGCGTCTAGGTTTTTTTTTTTTAACAGGCACGTGTATTCACGCGCGCGCGTGGGGAGACTTGCTGGCGCGTGGGCGCGTCTGTCAGCTGCCTCGGCTAGCGCGTGGGAGCGCGTCTTGGCACGCGTGTCTCATGCGCGGCTGACTTGGCACGTGGCTCACGTGGGGGCGAGTGGCGCGCGTGGGACCACTGTTCATCTTCATCTTTAAACCCTAATTTTTTTCAGCCGCCGCCATGCCATGATGCCAACTTCCGAATGCCATATCTCTCTCGTTTTTAAGCGAAATAATGCGTACGATATATCGTTGGAAAGATTGTGACATAGATTAATTATGTACCAAACGATCATGATAAAAACTGAATATCATGCTCCGAATTTGAGTCCCAAAACTCGAAAAAACCACAGTTTTCTTGAAAAATAAAATCGTGATTTCTCATAAACCATGCATCCAAAAATCACGAAATTTTACAGAGTTCATCCTCAACCATAGGAGAACAAAATCATATAATTATTTTTCAAAAAAAAATGCTCAAAAAATTTCGAATTTTTGTAATGGGTCTCGTTCATGTATCCGGAAAAAATCGCAACATGCACATAATTTAATTAGCATGTTAAAGGCGAATCAACAAGTAATCATGCTCTGATACCAATGTTGAAACGATTACAACAATTATTGCGCTACCACGTAACACGTAGTAGGTTCGAAAACATACCGTATGAAGTTTCCGAATATTCCAACGTAGGATCCTTGTTGTTACGAGTCTCCAACACGCTTGATCTTTTTCGCAGGTACGAAAACGGCTACTAGAGTCGAGTTCTTCGTCCACGAACCAAATCCTAGAGCTTGGTGATTGCTCTAGAGAGAGTGCTATAGAGAAGGTTATTCCCATTGACTTTATTTATTGAGATACCTCTAGCCTTTATATAGAGATACAATTAGAGACTGACTTTACCTCTAACTCTTTGGAGATAAAGATTGTATTTATCTCAAACACTTAAGAGATAAATATTCTCTAAATAAATGTATTTATCCAAACTAACAAATACACATTATCTGTTAGTGGGCGGATAATGGGTCCACTAACCCAATTTATTAACAACTTGGCTACTCTGCTAAGAGATGTAGAAGCGGACGGCTCGGGTCGGTTGCCATTTTCCCTATCTTCATTTGTATTCTTTTGAGATTTTCTTGTGTAGTACCATTTGTAAATTTGTCTTGAAAGACACCAAATTCAATAATAATACTCTTTAAAAATATATTATTGGACCTCACTGTGGTATTTTTTTGACTTACGAATGTTTAAAAAATGGTATTCAAACAATATAAAAAAGTTTTCATATTATTGAATGTGTTATTTCAATGCTGATCGATTGCTCGCGCTAACAACTTGAGTTAAGTTGTCAGCGCGATCTGACCATCTATGCCTGATCTGTGGACGGTCCAGATCTTTTTTTTACATTTTTTTTAAAGTTCGTCTGCCACATAATGTAACGGACAGAACTTTTTACGTGCTCTTATGTTCGATTGCACTGAGCGCCACTAAGTTTCTCTGCACCACAAGTTATTTTTAGCTATCTGTGACCACAACTTTCATAAGTGTAGCACCGATCACCCTCCGAACATATTCTGACTAAATTTCAGGTAAATGGCTGAACTCAAGAGGGTATTTTTGGAATATCAGGTCAAAAATTGGGGACCTAGGGTTTAATGTGATCAAATCGAGGAAGAAGGGTTCTGGGCTTCATGTATGGTAGAAATTGAGGGTTGTGGGGTGGAATCTAGAACAAAAAATTGATGGCTATAATTGGATCTTGTGCAAAAACTGATGGTGTGATGGGTTTTTGTGACGGGTTTCTGTAACGGTGGCTAAGGTAGGGGCGGAATTCCAATAGAAGGTGGCGAAGACAGTTGAGAAAGGAGGTGGCAGCGGGTTTGGTGGAAGGCGTGGTGGTTGGCATGGAGGTAGCAGTGGGCTGCATATTGGTGGTGGTGTTGGTGAAGATGGAAGGTAGAAGATGAAGATGCCTTTCAAAGAGGGGTAATTTGATAAAAATCCCCTTTTGTTTGAATTAAGATACTTCTCCGGCGAGGCTATTGGCTGAAAAATGTACGAGTGTTGGGCGTCACACTTATGAAAGTTTGGGGTAGCAGATAGTTAAAGATAACTTTGTGGTGCAGAGAGTTACCACGTGAAAACTTGAGGGTGCTGAATGCAATTGACCTCAAACCAAAACAAATCTGTTGTTACTGATGCCCACAAATACGTTCAGACCACCACCATCATCTCCCAACATCAGCCTTCAATCTACAAAAATAATAGTAAAAAAACCCACCACCACTATGAAATAGAAAACGGTACCACGAACGATCAAATGACCACTGTCTCGAATTAACCCACCACCATAGAAGGACAAGAAGACGAACCCCAACCACCACGACCTCAGCCGCCCCAAAACCTACCATCTGGACCTCTGCTGCCCCCAACCACTACAATTCGAACCTCCATCGCCCGCAAACATCAACATCCAAGATATGGATCTATGTCCAATTAAATTAAAAGAAATCTAGAAAAAAATAAGTTGGAAGAAAAGACTACGGTGATGGATTCTCATAAATCTTCAGCCTGTCCATTTTGAACCCTAAATTAGCCAAATCCTTTGCCGCGAGTGATAGGACCTTCGGTGCACCAATGCCATAATCACCGACAAAATAGGTCGGCATAGGGACTCGGGATTTAGGACCGGCCTTTGATGAAGTTCGTGAACTTGTCGAGTCGGTCTGGGGGATCTAGATCATCTATAGATCGCGCGTGAACGGCCAGATCATGCTAACGACTTAACTCAAGTTGCTAGCAAACGGATAACAAAATAGAGTGCGACTTCCCAATGAAATCTAGGGGATGCTAATGAGGAAAAAAAAAATTTAGCTCCCTTATTGAGAAATCTCAGCCACGTTCCGGCTCACAATAGAGCAACCTTATCACTGTATCGATGCTTAATTACCTCTAATAAACAAGACCAAGGACTTTCATGTAATCTGCTACGGTATTATCCTTATCTAATGTATCCTATTAATAGATTATAGCAGATTTCAAGCCTGGTTCGATTTGTGTTATCCACCTTGCTGCATCTGAAGACTTTTAAACCATTAAGGTTGACTGGAAAGTAGACAATGATGACTCAGACAAGAGTTATGTATGCTTGATCACGAGTCCTTCAGATGCACTTTGAATAAAGGATTAAAGATATGATTCCAGGGAAGTAACTTGTGAGCTACATTCATGCACTTAAAAGTCAATATTGCGCAACAAACAAGCAGAAGGCTTCATAAAAGCTCTCCTAGGTGAAATATCCAGATCAAATGATTGTGTAAAGCTGGAAATAGTGGGATTAGATTTTTCTACTGTTCCTTTTCCACATTGAAATTGAAAATGAAGAAAAATGCGAAGGAAGTTATAAAATTTATGGAATCCTTCCTGAAAATGAACTTACTACTCCTTTGATCCTCTTCCCTACCTAAGGAACTTTTCCATCTTACGATAGAGGCACATGTCGCACAAATTACATCGATTTTATCTTTGATTTTCAACTTTCTTATGTTGTATAAATATCCAATCAATTACATGGAATAAATTTTTTCAATACTTATCGTGAAATTGCGTTAAGCAGTCATTTGGCCGTTCATCGTGTGTAGATTAATGTGCAGGTGGTACCAATCATCTTGAAGTTGATGGAAACCCACCCCAAGCATATCATGCAGTGACAATACACTCCTGACTCTGAAGCTTTTCTGAGCAGTCCAAAGAGTTTATGCAAGTGGATGAACAGTAAAGAGTATAACATGATCATCACAACCTTTGTACTATTTTCTGATGGGATAATCCTTTTTGTAATCTTCACTTAGTCATAAGCGCATTTGTCAGCAACAAAAAGGCATTTTCTCCAATGAAGGTTCACGCGAAAGTCGACAAGCACTAGATATCTTTCTTGAGCATTGACTCGTTAAAGGTATTTGGAACAAAGTTATCCCAATCGTTTGTAAGGCTACATGGTCATGCACTTCATATGATTTTGGTCCTGACAGTAGCTCGTCAATTTTCACATTTTATCTGGCGTACAATTTTCCATCTTCCAATTGATATATAATTTCAGGAGAGTACATGGTAACCTGTAGCTAGAAACTTAGCTTTATTCAAAGTGCCTAAACTAAGTTGATCTAAATGGGGAGGATTGCCCATAATATATTAAGCTAGGGAGACTTTTCAATATATATCTTACAGTTCTGGAAAGAGTCTGTTCATACTAACAGCGTAGCTGAAGAGAAAGTAACAACACTCGAAAGTTATGTCATTCAATATGTTTAAACAGAGGAAAAAACAAAACCTTTTTCTCACTTCTTGCTTATGCTATAGGACAAGTACAACAGAGTAGCAGTTTTGGCCTTTACTGGATCGGAATCCAGCAGCTCAACCAAAGGATTAGGTCGTTAAGGTACCAATTGTTGGCTACCTGTCTTGGATTTAAGCAAGACGTCATGTTATTTGTAGCTTCCTGTGGACTTCTTATGTATGACATCTTTCCCTCCGCAAGAAGTTCATGGGTGGCTTGCGGACGTGTTCAAGCAACCTTAAATGTCGTAATCAGGTTCTGTCTAATTCGATGAAATCAAGATCTTCAATCTTAGGCAATGTGTTTGTCTTGGTTAAGGCCAATAGTTTGAAGAAGATTGAGTGTGTAGATGTTGAATTTAGTAGATAACATGTTAAGAAGAGGTGTTCAATTACAATTTTTGGTTTCTATATCCCTAATGATGTCAAAAAGACTCTTTTTACCTTTTGTTGCTCGTTTATATAATTTCATTTTTATTCTAGAAAAATTTTATCCAAACAGTGTAGAAAAGTAAAAACACCTCAAGAAGTGTTTTCCCAAATTTCTGGCTCCATTCACTTTAAGTCAGAAAAAAGCAAAAAAAAAAAACTGTTCATCATTTTGTTTTTTTTTTTCCTCACGGCGTGACTCTTTCTCCCTCTACCAACACCGCCATGGCACTACCATGCACATCATTGACCACCTTCGTGCCACCATGAAAAATTGTGACCCACAACTGTGCCACCACAATTGCCGTCAAACCACCATCCTTAGCTTAGGTTTCCAATCAAATCACCGTCCAAACATACCAGATTCCATCACCACCTCACCATCAAACGGCTTCTACCACTCCACCACCATGGCCACTCTTGCCAAACACATGCACTAGATCCCATCACAAGAGCTGCCATCCCAATCGCAGCCACCAACCTCTAAACCACCACCGCCGCTACTACCAAACACACAAGATGCCATTACCGCTTCTTCCTCTATATCTTCCTCCCCCTCCACTCCCATTATCCCTTTTTATTGCTTTAGCCTACACCATCTCATGGTGGATATTGGGAGTTTGGGGCGACAGCGGTTGAAGAAGAAGATTAAGGTTTGCTCTAATATTCCGTTGGGAAATGAAAATTGAGTGGGGCTTTCCTCTAAAAAGACGCCGATGAGTGGCCCATATGTCAGAATTTTTGGAGAATTTTAGGGGGTATCGTGATAACTTGACACCTCAGTAATACGGACATTTTAAAAAATTAGGACCAAAAAACATACAAGATTAGGTGAAAAAAGTAACATCAAATTGAAAGGTGTAAATGAACAAAATAGTATTTTTGTTTTAATTTGTTTTCTAAAAAAAAAACCCACAGAATATAAGAAATAAAAACTGTAAAGTAAAAAGTGTAAACGAATATGACCTAAATGCTAGGATAACGTGGCTTAGCGCAGATCATCGTTACTTGTTATCTGTGTCGGGTCTTGGTCCCTTCGGGCCATGCCCCGTGTGTCGTCACTTGAAAATATGATTGAACACAGAGAATTGAGATTAGCCTACCACTCTGCTTTCCAGTGAAGCTGCACTAAAGTAGTAACATGTCATTCGTGTAAGCATTGTTATCTGTGAATTTAGTCTTGGTCGTGTCCTTGTTTGTCAGTTCAATCTATTCCGTTCGCCCACAAAATTAAATAAAAAATCGGAGCCTTGTTGCTTAAACGTTAATAAACAGTAGTTGAAAAGGAGGACGACCAATGTCCTCCCACAGCAAAAGTCCTTGTTCTTTAATGTTGAACAGTGCCTTTAACCTAAGTAACCCAAAAAGGGTTGTAGTAATTGAGTTCAAACACGAATAAATATGAAATCATCGGTGGGTTCAATGGCTAACTGACGAAAAAAAAAAGGGCACAATGTTTACTTGCATGGAGATTAATCAATGAGTGCAGTTGAATGGTAAGCCAGCACTTACAAGGGCAATGAAAATTTTTTATAAAGGCAAAAGAAGCCCTAATGGAAAAAGTAGTTCCTGAATGGGTTGTGTTGGCAAACAAGCCCTAATTATTAAGCAAGCCCAGTTACTTGCTGATTCTTCTCAACTTCTTTTAATTTTTTGGCTTAGGGCTATGCTGGTAAGCGATAGAGTTAGGTGTTTTAGGATAATGCACGATTGTTTATGGGGTGTGATTTCAGCCTTGACACTAGAGCGAAAACTGCTTTTGGCATTATGCCATGTAGTATGTCGCATATGATATGGAAGACAGCACGATTAAGAACCCTACCAAACAAAGCAGTTCATGGATTCAGGGTAGACAACCTTTTGTCATTAGACATGAAAATGTCGCTGAAAAAACTTATGCAAAAGATTCTGGAAGTTTGTCCAGGTCCAGAGCACAAACAGATACTGAGGCTGTAAGATGCCCATAGAGAAAAGAAATGGGGTGGGACTGGTGTACTATTTGATCAAACAACATCAATAGTGATGGAACCTGCTTTCGTACGGATCTTGACCAAGTGCAAGGGCAATACCATAACATGGTCCCCCGGCTAAGAGGTGGTCCTGTTTAGGGTTTAAAGCTGTGTATTCATCAAAAACTGCCCCCTTTCAGCTTCAGGCGGTTTTATATTCAGGTAATCAAGTCTTTCATCTCTGATCCGTCTGAGTTTTCTGCTCTGTTCCTCCCTCTCAAACACACAAGCCTATTTGTAAGGGTAAAATAGATGTCCACGCCTCAAAGCACCCAGATTACATGGATAGGAGACATGGGGCATCTAAAGCAGTACCCAAGTCCTGAAAGCAGAATATTCAGTTTGGATAGGGCAGAAGGTGTGTGTGTGTGTGTGTGGTGGGGGAGAGACGTAGCTTCCAAGAGGATAACCCTAACAGTGACTTAGTCTTTGATTTGGCAGGACGGGAACCAGATGAGATGCTAATTACTCTTTAGTCTGCTCGTGAAACCCTAAAAGCGACTTACGAGAGAGAGAGAGAGAGATTTACTGAATAACCTAGCACAAACCATGAAGGGATTTATGCACTGTGGTTCTGATTTAATTATTCTTCTTGCAAGAACACTCATATATGGAACTCTGGACAGAGATGAGAAAGCATCCATTCATCCACCATTCCAACTGAGGTAAGTGAAGGCTTTGTCTCTATATGCAAGTGCAATCCCACCACCATTTGGGCAGAGATCTAAGTGAGATTTAGGAAAAAGAGGCGGTTAGTTGCTAACACCACGTGAAATTGTGAGTGTTGGAGTTTGAACCGAGAGAAGAAATGGGAGGAAAGTGAGCATTTTCCTGCGGTGGAGGTGGTGTTCTCCTTAGACCCAGGATTTAATTTCTCTTTCATCTTCCCTTCTAATTTCTATATACAGACAGCAACCCTGGTCAGGAATTTTTCAATAATCGGCCCTTAAATCCTACAGTTACACAACATAGGGATGTAAGGGCAAATAAGAATCACATATTTGTATTAGTTGGCTAAGTAGATCTCTGATCTCAAAGTTAAGAAAAAATAAGAAAGTTTAGAGGTCAAATTGTCTTATTTCTACGTCTCTTGAAAGTTGGAAGAGTTAATGGATTTACATCTGTCAATTATGTGATCGTTTTTATTGTACTAGTAACGCAAAGTTAGCATAAACACGTAATTGCATGTGTGGTTTATTTTTTCACACGTCGACCGCAAAGTAAAGGTGCTTATAAGTGCACTCAGTTTTTCTCTTTTAAAAATTCTCTCATTCTCTCTCACTATAAATTTATGTCTAGTCACTTTCATCTTAAGATAAATAAAAAAGAAAAAAAAATCTAGCGGTAGACTTTAGACATTCTACATTTACTTTTATGTGATTCCAAATTATCCTTTTGTGATTCCAAATCTAACATCCTTTCATGTATCTCCAAATTATCCTTTTGTGATTCCAAATCTAACATCCTTTCATATATCTCCAAATTATCCTTTTGCGAAAGCCCGACCCTTTCTGTGTACAGCCACTGATCTATTTGATATCAATCTCAGCAATGAGAATCATTCTTATTATTATTGCCTGTGAATGAAGAGATTTCGAGCTAATTTGTTTGCGCACTTTCCAGTCTATTTACTATAGGGCCTCCAATAAGGATACTAGACCTTATTCTTTTGCAGTCTCATGATTTCCCTTCTTAAATTTAAAAACAAATGAAAACTTTGATAGATATCATGATCAAAATGAACCAAATGAATAACCTAGGGTTACCCAAGGCACGCTTGAGGGACTCAAATCGGAAAGCGATACAATAGCGACCAAGGAACGGAGGAAAAGCAAATTGAAACGGGGCGAACAACAGCAGATAAAGCACTACAAAAGATGTGGATAGACAAATCAATTTATGGATGCTCACACTTGGACAAACAAGTTGCAACTTCCATAGAGCATCCATCATCAATATCAACCATATCTAAGAAGTTGATACTTGTTAAGTTAATGCAAGAACTTCACTGCACTGTCACGCCATTGCAATATGCGCATGCTGGGAGATATCTTGTTTGATAGACGGGATAGTAAATTTTATACCCTATCATGCTTATCCACACATTTTTTGTCGCTTAAAGAGTGCAATAGTGAGACATTTCCATACAGAAACTAGCAAAAATGACTTATGAACTAGTAAAATATCCTGGCAACTGGCAGGAGAGCAAATGACCATTCATGCTACTTGGTATTTCAGTTAGGAGAGAGACTAACCATACGAAGATGCAGATAGAGGTACAAGTATCAGAATCTCCTGTTATATATGTAGGAGTCCAATTAAACCTGCCAGGAAAATGCCTAATAAAGATTCTAGGCATGGTGAATAGACATGCTTTTATAATGTAGTGTTCTCCTGTTTAAGCAAGAACTAAGCATTTACTATTAGGTGAATATGACTGCGGATACAGATTTGATACGGATGAGGTTGGTTTTCAATTGAGGATCATCCATGACATCTGAAACCAATCTGATAATTAATACTAGTAAACCATTTTTCGTTCGCATAACTCATAATGAATAAGATAATGAATTCATTCAAAAGATGAATCTGATAGTAATGTGTTTACAAAGTACCTCGAGGCCCATAACTGTTTATTTTACCAGTAAAAGGGAAGATAAAATGGGCACCATGCAACTCTGTTTTGTTTTTCCTTTTGTATTGTTCTCTACTTTCCACTACTATACATGGTAAAACATGGAAGCTAGGTTTCCTCCACCTAGGTTTCGACAGAGCTAATGTTTGAGGGATCGTAAGAAATAACTGGTAGACAAACTTGCTCTTCAGCTGAAAATTTAGACCTTTTAACTTGGCTATACAACTGTAGGCTGCTTAAAAAGACATCCATATTCCAGTGTCTTGTAAGTTCAACAGACTGGGCAGAAAGATATAGAAGTTGCTGGGCGAGGCAAAAGGAGCACAGCTGATGCTTTTACGGAAATCCTAAACAGGGCTTCTCCTTTGATCTTTCTGATAGCGTAGATTTGCTTTTTTTGGCTTTATCACAAGCATTTATTGGACTGCCCTAATAAATACATACACGTGGGGATGTCTGTCTAACCGTCTACAGTTAGAATAAGAACCCTCGTAATCACTCCGTTTTAGAGATGGAATCCCAAGACCTTTTTTTCTAACTTTAGGACATAATTTGAAGGATCAATTTCACCCAGCACCTCAATCTTTGGGGTGATTTGCACTCTCCACCTCAATGTTTTAACCTTGACAGCACCTCAAACTTTTTAATTAGTGGTGTCTAGCACCAAATAACAGTCAAACTCTCCTTCTCTCATTTGACCTGTCGTCTGTTAGATTTGTGAGGGTAAAATGGTCAGTTCGCTTATTATGTCCACAATGGCATTCGCATGGCTTCTATGTGGCATCTACATAGAATACCCCTCAATTTAGTATTTGATGGTTTTTTTGGTAATTTACTAAAAATATTACTACTTAGAAAAGCAGAAAATTTTACTAACTGTAAATTGCAATTTGTAACATACTGGTGGTTGGTGTTATGGGTTGCATTCTAAGTTTCAGACCACCAAGCGTGTAGGTCAGCTAGTAAGGGATTGTCCTAACTTAACCAGAGATCTCAGGTTCGAGCTCTGCGAATGCAACTGCGTTAAAACTTGACAGGGAGAGCTTTGCTGCTCATGTGATCTTACCCGGCTCGGAGGTGTGAAAAACCTAATCACACTTTTTTCGACCAAAAAAATTCTAAGTTTCAGAGTTTTTGAGATCAAATGCTTACCATAGTTAGAAGGCGTAAAACATCTCAAGACATTCTCGATCTGGTTCTTTTTGTAAATTGTTGGTGGCGGTGGTGGTGAGGATTTGGTGCACAATGGTGCTCGACCGTGGGGTTTGATGCATGGTGGTGGTTTAACAGCAACTGGTTGTTGGTTGCAATGGCGACGGATCGTGCATTTTGGTGCATACATGTTTACCCACAGTAATGGGGGGTTTGGAGGTGATTCTAGAACTGAAATTCAGTGTGTGGTGGTGGTTCATTGGCAGACGGTGAGCGGGAGAGATTGGTTGGAGAAGTGGTGATGCAGTGGCTAACTTGGTAGGCATAAATTTTGGTGGGTTTTTTTGTGTGGTGGTGGTTGTTGGTTTGGTGATAACGGTTTTGATGGGTTTTATGGTGGTGGTTGGTTCATGAGGCTACTGTTCTAGTGGAATTTACTGTTGTAGTGGTTGGTTTGGCAAGGCTAGTAGTGGTGGATGAGTTATATTTTGGTGGTGATGGTGTTTGGTTTGGCTAGTGGTGATGGATGGGTTGTATTGTTGTGGTGGTTGGTTTGGTGGGGCTAATATGGTGGGTCGGTTGTATGGTGGTGGTGGTGGTGGACTGAAGAATTTTAGCAAATTGAGAAAGGTTTGGGATAATAGGAAAATGAAAAGAGAGAGTTGTTGGAGTTGGGTGACATGGATGCCACGTCTATACCAAGTGGATGCATGTTGACATAATAGGAGAAGAGACAATCTTACCCCTCAAAAGCTAACAAATGTCTAGTCAAAATGGAGTTTGACTGTTACTTGGTGCTGGACAACAAGATTTAAAAAGTGAGAGGTGTGGGGAGCCCAAAGTTAAACATCGAGGTGCAGGGTGAAAATCATGCAAAAGATGGAGGTGCTGGGCAAAATTGATCTGAATATGAATACATTAACATCGCATTAATCACAAATTGCAATTCATAAATGAATTAGTATTATTTTTATAAATCCAATGAGGGTAACATGAGCCTCAAGGTCTAATAGAAGAGGTAGAGGGAAAGATAGTTGTATTATTGAACCTTATGAACTGAGTACATTGGAGCCTTTGTATAGGTATTGAAAAGGCTATCATACAAGCAACAGAAAGACAGTCCTACTAGAACTAAGAGAGCTATAGAATGTTCTAGACGTAAGATAACATAGAATAGAAAATCGACACACTACTAAATCTAACATCCGCTCTCAAACTCAAGGTGGTAGGGAAGAACAAGTTTGAGTTTGGAGGTTAAGCTTGGAGCTATCTTGTTCCTTGTTGCCAAGAAGTGAGATCCAAGTTAAGGTTGTGTTGTTGTAAATCCGAGGTCCAATGCATAAGATTCCAGATCCAAAGTGTGGTCTAATAAGAATTGAGATACATGGCATAGTCCGACAGCGATACAAGACAAGGATCCTCGAGGTGAGATATGATGACCATGAAGGTCATAGGGTGAGCCTCAGCAACAAAAGACAAAGAGTCCCTAGGCAAAGTACAACGACATTGAAGATCTCAAAACAAGGTCTGGCGACTGAGGACAGGCACAAGTCTCTAGGCAAAGTTCAATGACCATGAAAGTCTCGATGCCAAGTTCGGTGACTAAGGATACGGCAGGAGTCCCCGGACAAAGTCTGACGATCGAAGAGGTCTCGGTGCAAGGTGTGGCAACTAAGAACAGGGTAGGAGTTTCGAGTTGAAGTCCGACTACCATAATAGTCTCAGGGTAAGGTTTGACAACTAAGAATAGGGCATGAGTCTCGGCGCAAAGTCCGGCGAATAATGACAAAGCAAGAGTCTTGGGTGAAGCACGAGACCATAGAGGTCTCGAGGGCATGGTCCAGTGATAAAGAACGGGGTAGGAATCCGAAGGCAAAGTCCGACGATCATGAAGATCTTGAGGCGTGGTCTGACAACTAAGGACAGGGCAAGAGTTTCGAGGCAGAGTCCGACGACCATAGAGATCTCGGGTCAAGCTCCGACAACTAAGAAAATGGCTGGAATCTTAGAGTGAAGTCTGACGACCATAGAGGTCTTAGAACGAGGTCCAACGACTAAAGACAAGGCATGATCAGATGTGACAACGAATTGAAAAAGCAATACAAAATAACATTACCAGAGGCTGAAAACAGGAGATAAAAAGAGAATCTGAGCAAACCAATAGTGTAATTGTCCTCAGAATGATGAGAAAAGGTGGGAGCAGGTCTGAGAGGAGAAAGTCAGGTGAAATTTGGGTAAACAGGTAACAGGTCAAAAGAAGGTAAAACGCTGATTCAACCGTTTAGACATCTGAAATCTGGGTTAATTAAACTAGTCACAAGACCGTTGGTTAACCCGAAAGAATGGTTGCATCCAGGGCACGAACTGAGTGCGTGGTGTGCACAATCTTGAAGGAAGAATCTTATGGTGGTGCGTGGAAGTGAACGTAAGGGATTTTGGCGGCGTGGTATTTGGTGTTGAGTTCGAAATTTCATAATACGACCTCCTGTAAAAGCATAATTTTAATAGCATACGAATATGAAAATTTCTAGAGAAAAGAAAGGAAAAAATAACTGGCGAAGGTCAAAAGGAAAGCTATGGTATTGAAAAATCATTAAGGTTGTAACCGTATCGAAAGTCACGAGAAAGAAAGTCCGGAAAGGAGAGATCAAGATTCTAACTCAAGAAGAAAAGAAGAACATGTAAAGAAACCATAAAAGATGAGTTGGCCGTGCGAACCGACAAAAAGTCATTCGTACAATTTGCAGAAACGCTTAACAGCCTCTCAATATGGCAGATTGTATCGCTCTAATATCGTGATAGAAAAGGTAAAAGGAAAGAACTTATAAAACTAAGTACCATGGAGTCTTTATCAAGCGTGACTATCATACAAGAAAAATCCTTTTCCTCAGGATCCTTTCAAATAGAAATAGAGAACAAAGTAACTAGAAAGATTGAGAAAAGAGAGTCTTACAGAAACTAAGAGAGTAATAACTTATTCTAGACTTAGGATCACAAAGAATAGGAAACTGACATATTAGTATATTGTCTACTAAGGTCAAAGTTCAAGCGTTCAAATCTCAAGCTAAGAATTTCTAAAAGTTTGAAATGGATGCATGTGTTTACCGTTGAGGACAAAAAAACTAATCAAGCTCATTGCATGTCTAACTTGGAGCTCTACAATAGGCATAACAATATAGAGTCTGTTTGAAATCACTTACAATTTTAGTTTTTAGTTTTTAAAAAATCAAAATCAAAATCAGTTTAGTTTAATTTTTATTTTTTTATAAAAGTAAATGGGTGTTCGATTACCCAGTGTTTATTTTGAGTTTTCTTCTTTTGGGTGTTTACTATCTAGTTTTTATTTTAAAATTTTTCTTTGGTGATGGTGGTGGTATTTTGAGTTTCCACTTTGGTAGTGGCGGCGGGTGGCGTGCGGTTGCGGTGGCAACAGCGGCATTGGTGGTCTTAAAACTGAAAACTCAAAAATTCAAAATGAGAGTTTTAAAAAACAATCTTATTTTAAAAACTGAAGGGTGGAAAAAAAAAAACGAAATTGTATACTTAACGCGTTTTTTTCTTCAGTTTTAACTGAAAATTTAAGTGATTTCAAACGCTGTCATAGTTATATCCTAGACTTTCCCCGGAAAGGATTTCACCAACTCAAACAAGGGATTAGGTAGCCAGGGTACCGATCGCAAGCTCTCTTGAGAGAGGAACTTATGTTTTAGGATGATGGCTCAGATATCAACATTCTTCATAAACATATCCAAGTACAACATTTCTTTCTTGCCTGTGCCGTCTAATTTTCACTTGTTGCGCGGACTAGGTAGTGAAACCTATTGGATGCTATAACCAAAGAGACGATGTATATCATCAGATTAAGCATCCTATTAGCAAGAGATTTTCGATGGAGCTGATGTACTGCAAGCATCTTCATGTGGAAGTTAAAGACTCATCTGACAAGTTTGGTCCAAAAGGAGGGCTTCTCTATATATGGAGTTTAAAGTGAAAGACTTGCATTTTGTAGGTACAGGAACAAGTAATATCGATGTGGCATTTTCTACTTTATATTTGATATTCATCATATCCTTTTTGATTACTCCCTTTATCTAATCCTACTTTTGTTTGTTTCAAATCTCACATTTGAAAATTCCGTACCTCGTACCCATCCATATTGTTTGGTATATACGATGCTCCCTAGACCAACTTATTCACGCCAGCAAAAAAGTGGTAGAGGAAGATGTGATTTAACAAATGATGGATCGTTTGAGAAAAGAAACAATAAGAACGTCAAACTTGAATACGTAAGTAGAACGACTTACCTCATAAAATGAACATCAAGAAGCTCGTACAGAGTGCACTGGACCAAGCCGTGGGAATTCCTACTTATGAACATTGAATGAGATATTATGTCAAACATTGTAATGAGCTATGCTTGAGGAGGTTTCACACTTCTGCTTTACCTGAAATTTATAGTTATCCTCAACCTAGGGAATATCTAATTCTCATTAAGAAAATCTTTGCCTTCAATTAAAGATATACAGCCTAGGCCAATTCGAGAATATAAAACTACGTTAAACATCGATCTGTGACAAGGTTTAGGGATGAGAATTCACTAGGAGAAGACTTCAAAAATTCAATTGGACTTTGCTTAATCTAGATTCTACCTTCGCTAGGACCAGAAAATACGTTGCATTGCACTGCAGAACTTTCCAAACTGATGGATGGCTCGTGATAGTACTCAAGAAAGCGAAGAGCAACTTGTTGCCCTAGGCCAGTGTGAGGCCCAAGCCGTAACCTCCATTTGTTCCTCTATATATGCCTCTATGTATACATGTGAATGCCATTGTCTGTATGCCTGTTGCAATAAAGTGGTGAAAGTAGTTTTCTGGTGGGGCTGAGTGATGCAGTTTCAGTTGAAAAGTGATGGGGAAGGGGATGAAAGAACGGATTTTGGATATAAATTGGCATGCCATCTAAGAAAACCATAATGGATTCCCGGATGAAACCTGTTTGCTCCAATTTCTCCTGGTCTTAATTCATACCTCATGCTTCCCACATCCAAATGATTGAGACACTGAACCATCTCGATACCTTTGCTTCCACCTTATGTTTCATAAAGCGTTGACAAGCCAAAAATCAGGTCAAATTTTCCCTTTAGGCTCACACCCAAGAACACAATAGTCTATTAAAAATAAAATGATGAGAGACGAAGAAGAAAAAGAAGACGACCTTAGAGCTTTGTTCGTTTGTGTCAAGTTGTGCTGCTTAACAAGCTTCGAACTGACACACAGAATCCTCAGTGTAACAGTTATGCTTGATATAGAAACCTGGTAAGGCAAGGCCTTTATAGAGCAGAGGGATAGGCTACAATTAAAGAGGAAGGGGAATCATTCAGTTCAATAATTATGAATGGAGGCTGTTGTTAAGAAATTAATTGATTCCTAATCGGTGCTACCAGCTAATTAGGAAGACACTAGAAAATCTATCAAAAAGTCAAGTTTTGACTTGAAAATTAGAGGGGAGAGAGAGAGAGAGAGAGAGATAGAGAGAGAGAGAGAGAGAGAGAGCCACACAACTCCCCACCAATTATTAATAGTCTCAAAGGGAACTGGTCAAGGAGATACGGTAGCTTTAACCTTAGGGGATTGGTCAAGGAGATATGGTAGCTCTAACCACCCGTAAGAGGTAAGTATTGCCTCGTAGTTTATAAAGTCATTTTATGCTTTGGTAATGGCTGCTCATTTCCCCACATAAAGAATTTCAATTAAACCGCTATTTGCAAATTTATAAATCAAAGTTTGTAGGGCATTTTCGAAAAGACGGAATGTTATGGTTTTTCCAATTTTATTTTCCAAAACATGGTAGCGTTGGAAATAATTTTTGTTTTCAGCTTTTTGTTCAGTTTTAGAAATTGAAAAAATATTAACGTTTGACAGACAATTTTAATATTTTTTTCCCTTCAAATTTATAAACCAGTTTTCAAAATGGGACTCCAATTTGGAGTTTTCAATTTTTTTTTTTACTTTCAGGTTCGCTTTTCAACTTTGTTGAAAGTATTTTATATCTTTTCTTCTCTTCTTCTCTTTATCACCAACACCTATCATCCAAGAACACTAAACCACCAATATTGCCAACCACCATACCTATTGACCTTCGCCACCACCAATAATCAACAGCCTCGAATATCAAACCACTGCCAGCTACCATAATCACTGACAGCCGATCTGCCAGCACCAATGATCAAGACAGCCAAACTTGCCAACACCGCTAACAAGAAAATAGGTACGCCCCTCGTGCAGTTCTTCTTTCTCTCAGCCATGATAGGGGTTAGAGCCCTTAAGTAGCAAGCAAGGCTAGCCAGTCAACTTATATACCAATAGGTAGAATGGTGTCTGTGGTTGCAGTATGATCGGTTGTACCGTCCGCAAGGCGGCGGCTTGGCTTCGTTATCGCTCCACTAATTGCCGATCTGCCACCACCAATGACCAACATGCATGAACATGCCAACCACCATAGCTACTAATAATCACCACTACTACCACCAACCAACACCGTCGAACACCAAACCCCAACATCAGTCACCACCACGGCACAACCGTTCCTCTAAATCCAAATTACCATTGTACCAACCATCATTGTCCCTACAACAACTACCACTCAAAGATTTCATCCATCGATTAGCCCTAGATGATCGATTCCGTGCAAGTAAATTCCAAACCTATCGCAGTAGTTGGACGACGGTAAAGGACATGTGTAATTGGTTGTCGTGGCGCTTCTGGTGGTTAAATATAGAAGCTCAGAGGAGCTCTAATTTTTTAATAAATGAAAGAAAAGAAAAGAAAAGAGAGGAAAAATAGAAGGGGGGGATAGAGAAGAGAGGAAAAGTAGAAAAGAGAAGAGCGGAAAATAGGGAAAAAAAATAAAAGGGAAAAATCAATTAAAAAAAACTGTATCAAGCAATCCATCAGCTTTGTCAAAATAGAAAACTCAATGATGTTTTGGTTTTGGTTTTTATGAAACTAAAAACTGAAA
The DNA here is from genome assembly GCA_033070095.1 of Escallonia herrerae. Classification (NCBI taxonomy): domain Eukaryota; kingdom Viridiplantae; phylum Streptophyta; class Magnoliopsida; order Escalloniales; family Escalloniaceae; genus Escallonia; species Escallonia herrerae. Next base: position 323,934 of record JAVXUP010000250.1, on the reverse strand, counting down.
ACTATAATGGATTTCAAACATACTCATAACTTTTTGCCCAGTTTTTTGGTTCTATAAGCAATTTCGTTTCAAATTTGCAGAATAATTTTGATTGTACCTTGAATTGAGCATACTTACAAAATCTCCTCTCTGGATCGCCAACCATCTATGACATCTTCATAAGGTGAGAATAGTTGATAGTTATAGAAAAACGCGATTGATGAACAACTTGAGGAAACTGAAGTAAAGCTGCGATTGTCGAACATCGCATTGCTTTAAATTGAAATAGGTGTTAATGTGTACGTAAGAGTTTGAGATACTGAAAGAGAATGCATGATATTGGGGAGATTAAGATAGTTTATGTAAAAAAGGGAGTTCTAAAGACACACGAGAGAGAGAGAGAGAGGGAGAGGGAGAGGGAGCGAGAGAGAGAGAGAGAGAGAGAGAGAGAGAGAGCGCTTGACCTGTTTTTGAATGTCTTTATTAAAGTTTGCAAAAAAAAAAAAAATCCCCAATAGTTTTAAGTTGTAGAATTTACCCCTGTACTTAAGTGAACTACCATATATGGCCTTTACTAAAGTTGTAAAATGCCTTTGACTTAACGACTGTCGTTGGCGCTGGATAACGGATGTTATCCTCGCCATATGTGGGAGAAGATTTTGCTATTAAATTTCTTTTAGAGGGTAATCATCCTAATGTGCCATATATATATATATATATATATATAATAGCAATCAACCCCATATGTTATGTTATGATAAGTGAGTTTCATCGTCTAATTATGCATAATTATGCATATTCATCGGTTAACATGCCCAATGTGATGTTCTTCGTGTCTTTAACTTTTCCCTTTTACATAACCTACATGTATGGTAGACTGGTGAGGCAAACCCGACAAGCTATTATAAGGATGCTTGGGAATGTCGGCAAACGGTACATTCAGTATCGAGACGGGGGTTATAGGGATACTTATGGACAGCAATTTGAACTTACATTCCAAGTACGATTTTGATTTAGATATGTCCTTAATAATTTGTTTATGCATGTATGTGCATTGTCTCATTAGACTGCGATGCACCCATATTATAGCTAAAATTACACTCACAATAAGCGGATGACACGTGTCACCTGCGACTTTCTGTTAGATTTGCTTAATTACGAAATTAGTAGTTATTTTATTGGATGAATAGGGACTCTACTAGGGTTCTAACACCCATGCCGATATAAAGGGGACTCTCGCATGTACACGAATAACTATTCATACACATTACCCTTGTTTTCATTACTTTCTCAAAGTTCTACCCTGTAGCCTTAGTTGCACAAAGCGGGGGCGGGGGTGGGGAAGCGTAAGCACCAAGAAGAATCTGAGGTTGGGAGCGGCTTGAATAAATAAATGCATAAAGAATATTATCATTTGTTTAGCATAGTTTACATAGATAATAACAACAAACAAGGAAACTTTAAGGACTTGAAGGAAGAGAGAAATAAGGAATTGAATTGAAAAGAGCTTGATTTTCATGTATTCTATCACTTGTTTCATTCATCTCTATCCAGGTAGCGGGATCGAGTTCCCATCTTAACTTGAGATGAGATTCCATGGAGCTCCTAACTTGGGATCGCAAAAGCGAGTTTTCGAGATAAAAACGTCACCATATTATGAGTTTCTTACAACTAAGGGTCTGTTTGACAGCTTTTTTTTTCAGTGGTCAGTTTTTATAGAGCAGCTTAATTTTATTTTTTTTACAAAAAGAAGTGGGTGTTTGATAACTCTTTTTTTTTTGAGTTTTTTTTTTTTTGGTGTTTGGTAACCTTTTTTATTTTGACTTTTTTTTTGTAGTGGTTTGCGGTGGCAGTGGTGGGGCGTAGCGGTGGTCAACGGTGGTGGTGGCCAGCGGTTGTCGCGGCAGTCGCTGCCGGCGGTGGTGGCCAGAGGTGGTTGCCGGCGGCGGTGGTGGCCGGAGGTGGCCGCCCGGTGGTGGTTGCCGGCGGCCGGAGGTGGCTGTCGGTGGTTGCTGTCTGGCTGCGATGGGCGGTGGCTGCCGGAGGTTGCTGCCGGCGGTGGTGGCGGAGTGGCCTCCGGCCAACTATGGTGGCCACCGCCCACTGCTGCCCGGTGGTGGCTGCCGGCGGTCAAAGGTGGCTGTGGTGGTGGCTGCCGAAGGTGGCCGCCCGGTGGTGGTTGCCGCCGGCCGGAGGTGGCTGTCGGTGGTTGCTGTCTGGCGGCGGTGGTGGCCGGAGGTGGCCTCCGGCCAGCGGTGGTGGCTGCCGACGGTCAGAGGTGGTTGTCGGTGGCTGCCGGCAGTGGGTGCGTTGTGGTGGAGGTCTCAAAAAAAAATTTAAAGTGAAAAAGAAAGAGCTTTCTCTTCTTTTTTTTTTTACTCTACAATTTAAAAAGTGGGTTTTTAAATTGAAAAAAAAAAGTTACCAAACACCCCATTTTTTCCCAATTTTTAAAACTGAAAAAAAAAGAGCAAAAAAAAACTCCGTCAAACGGCCCCTAAGCCTGTAGCTGCTCTTTAACTTGAGCATCAGAGAGTTCTTCTGCCAAAACCCTCACCAGCGGTCACTCTTTTTCTGTCTTGTAAGTTATCATTCCAGGCTGTAGTTCCCGATAAACTAGCAACAATAGATTGGCGCCATTCGTGAGACCACAACAGGGGACATGGCCAACCTGTGAAGTACGGACACCCATGTGGATGCGAATACGCAGATACGACATTTTTGAAAATTTTGGATATGTTTGAGGCGGGGATACGACAAATTGTTTATAAATATCTTTTTATGTACACTTAGTATTGAATTTCTAAACAATTTAAATCTTAATAATCACAATATATCTGTTTGATATATGTAAAAAGATATTAATATTCCAACCAAAGTAGTGAGTTTTCAAGTTTAACGGGTTCTTTTGAAAATTTTAAAGCTTTCAACCAAATTAGTAAGAATTTGTTAAGTTTAATGAATTGTTTTATAAATATTAAAATTGTATAGCAAAACATTTAAAGTTTTTATGTGGTATCACTTTTATTTCTTTGAAGTACTGGGTTGGTTTATGTAATAACTTAACAATTGGGTCCTTAAATAATATAACAAAACTTGTGGATGCTAGCTATCAAAAAGTCAAAGTCAGCCAACATAGAGAACATCAACAGATTGACTCGCATATTACGCAATTACGCGCATATTGTCCAGAGATGGTTTAATTACTCGTTTACAAACCCTGCCTTCTTTATATTAGATGGTTCAACTCGTTGCCAACGAATTCTATTTAATGTGGAATTGGTAACATATGTAATGATCTTTCTGTAGTTTTGATATTTTGAAAAGATTCTTGCATATGTTATCAATTTATGAACGCATGCATGCATAAAAATCCTTAGTTCCCATTCAAAGGTACTCATTACAAAGTAATACTTTGTAATGAGCCTTTGGATGTCCAGTTTGGACAATTTGGAAAAGCTACATGTTTATAAAATAGTGTTTCGACTCATGCTCTGTGTTCTATGTCGTGGATATTTGGTACACGTTCCCATGTGTTTCTCCGGGTGCATACAGATCTGAGTGTTATAACATTCATCAAACCTTGCCTTGATGTGAGTCAATTTGTTTAAGTTGTTAATTTTTTGTCTTTCTATTCTCGATGTCTGTTGCGTTAATTAATGCCCTAAGATATCTTTAAATCACTATTTTTGCAGGCCTCGTATGAACAACTTAGGGGGTTCGAGTTGCAGTCCGGACAGCCATCAGCGTCCACTAGTACGGGTGCGAGTACTGAGGCGTTGAAGCGATGACTGGATACGCCAGATGCCGTCAATCGGCTGAAAGGCCGCATACGTGGCCTGCCTAGCATGATTGCTCATGCCATGATAGCAGCGTCCTCACCCCCCGCTGCCCCTCCACAGACACCGGCTCCTCGAGATTTGTTGGACGATGAGGAGATTCAGCGCATTGCTACGGTGGTGTTGAGAATGATAAGAGAGTAGAATCAGCAGGGTACCGATGCTGGACATGCCGAGCAGGCCCCGGATCAGCAGGATCCAAATCTGAGACTCGGCAACCCCTGATGAGCCCCTTCTCGTGCCCGGTCCTAGCTTCCCCCCCCTCCCGCGCCCGGCTTATACTCTTCTCCCCTCCCCTAACTGGTTGTATCCGGTTCCCAACTTGTACATAATAAATATTTTTATAAAAAACATTTTTTATGATTGATTATATATATTTATGTGTATGGATTATTGCGCGTTGTTGTTGAGAAATGAAAATTTTATTACAGGTCTGGTTAATAGAAAAAAAAATCAAAAAAAATTATGCTTTTTGGCGACGGATTAATTTCGTTGCTAAAAGTGTTCATGCTATCAGCTTTTGAACAACGGAATATTCCATCGTTAAATATCTTATTTAGCAACGGAATATTCTGTCGCTAATTTAACAAAACAGAAAATAAATTAAAATACTTAAAATATAATTTGCGACGGATATTCCGTCGCTATTTAATAATAAATCTGTCGCATAAAGTTAAATATTACACGACGGATTTGAAAATTCCGTCACCAAACTATTAGCAACGGACTTTTATACAAGGGACTTTTAGCGACGGTAAATCCGTCGCTAAAAAAGTATATGGCCCTTTTACGCGGTGTCTGCCCTACATTAAAATTCACATATTCTATGAATAAAAGTGCCCCCAGCAACATGAAAGCCCTTCTGGAAAGGCAAACAAGTGTATCCATACGGAAGAATACTTGAAGACTCATCAAGGATGCGCAAAGGATAGGAATCAAGAACAAATGAAACAAGCCCTAGAAGACAATGGCTATGGAAATAGAGGGATGGTACGATGAACGACACTTGAAGGAACAGTTCGACATGAAGAATTTGATGTTTCTTATGCCCGCCCATTGTAAATCCTACATTAAATGAGGGATAAAGAAACTCGTGAATAGCCAGACAAGATGAAAGAAGATAAGAATCTTTGGTGCTACTTCCACAATGATCACGACCACACTACTGGCAACTGTGAATCTCTCAAACAAGCAATTGAGGCACTCATCGAAAGAGGGCAATGAAGCACTATGTGGCCAAGCCTAATCTCAGAAGTGAAGCTTCCCCAGTGGTAGAGAATGGAGAAGCACGAAAGGACAGAACCGACAGCATCAACACAATCTTCAGAGGTATCACAACAGTGGTTTATCTGATAAGCATGGAAGGCATATGCCAGAATGGTATGCATCCCACATCATTCTCCAAATAAGAAATTGAAATCTCTACCGACCATTTCTGTGTGAGATGATGACCTAAGGGACATCAAATTTCCCCATGATGATCCCCTAGTCATTACATGCAAATGACCATCCCAACTGACCGACTCCTCCGGATAGATGTACAACTGCATGGATTCTCCAATCAACCAGTTGACAGAGAAGGAATTATAAGATATCTCTGTAAAGACACCCCCTACACATGTTAATTAAATGCTGGATTTTATCATGGTTCCCATCCCATCGGCGTGCAATGCTAAATTCGAACGTACTGCCTTGAACAAGTTAAAAGTAGTGGTATCCATATACCACCTTACAATGAAGTTCCCTGCCAAGCATGGCATAGAAGAGGTGAAAGGAAGATCAGAAAGTGGCATGATAATGATATGTGATTGTTGTCGGATAAAAAGCATGGAGGCACTCATCATCGGAGAGGTCTTGTGTTCCTTGGTCCCTCCTTGCATCTAGATTACTACTCTAGCCGACATTTTCTTTGTTATATGGTGCTCTGTAAACTCTAGTATATTCATTCTGCTCTTGTTATTTCTTTGATTTTTCGTGTTCCTCTAGTTGGTAAGTTTCTCGTATGCAAATTAAAACTTTTGATAAATTGTGTATCAGCATTCTAGCTCTTGATCAAGCCGTGCATTTAGTATTAAGACTGGATCAGCTTTGTTTCCCTTGCAAGCTACAGAATTTGTTGAGTCTGGAGAAGTTGAGACCTAGGACATTTCTATGGTGGTAATCTGACAAGACGAAAGTCGTTGATGGTTGAAATTAGGGATATTGGACTGTGGAAACAGATATGGATATATCGCTTTGACACTATTGCAATTTGTCGATTGTGTTGTTGTTGCTGATTTTCCAACAGTTGTCCTATGATTGTGTAGAAAATTAACAATCTAACATGGACTGTATAATACTTTTTATATGGAGGCCTAAGAAGCACAGATGCGGGTGGAAACACGGATACAATGATACAATAAGGTTGCGGATACGCAAATATACTATTTATTGAAAAACAGGATACGGATACCACGGGAATAGCGCGAATAATGTAAAAATAGATAATTCGGTATACTAAAAAAAATCATTCTTAACCAAAATAGTAAGAGTTAGTTAGTTTGGAAATATTTAATTTTATAATTCCACTTTCTAATATTAAATTTGCATGGGCTTCCCTTGGTTCATGTCTAAAATTGTGAACTGTTAGGTTGTGTAAACCGTAAGGAAATAAGTTGTCAAAAAAGGCTAGCTTTAGATGAGCCACAGCAACAAGAGGCCAACTGTAGATAACCCACGTGAATAGAAATCCCGGAGTGTTTTCTTCACGACGCACGTGATGAGGTATCGCCATTCTTATTTATCTCGATTCCTGCTTGCTTATTTTCTTCGGTATCCAATGCCCTTGCTCTTGATGTGTTGATTTGCTACCAGCAACTCTATACCCGGTCACCACTGCAGGCGTCGATGCTTGCTGCCATGCATCCATGCTGGCGATGGTCGTCAGAATTGTCGATGGTTATGCTCGTGGCTACTTTTCAATCGCTGCCCCCCCCCCCCCCCCCAACCCGCGGCTTCACAGGTGATTAGAATTTAAGGCATTTCGGTTCTTTGTCTGGTTGTGGTCCTTTGTGTAGTCTTTTTAGTAAGGCATTTTATTGGGCTGGCCTAGTTTAACGTTTATAGTACAACCAACTTTCCGGAAAAAAGAAAGCCACGAAGATTCGATGATGGGATTGGCAAGATTTGCAAGGAATTCCCGAAAATATCTCGTGGGGGTACGATGAAAAAAGAAAAGGACAGAGATACGATGATCATTGCGTCAAGTGTGGTCGCAAGCGTGAGTATGTGGTCAAGGATATCATAATTAATCTCTTTGAAAAGAAGCCTTGCCGGATGAGAATTTGAAGAGTATGTCCGGAGCACAAGAAAAAGAAGTAGGAAACTCAAGTGAGATTTTTGGACATGCATGGTCGGCTGATGACTCATAGAAGAGATGGCTCTCAAGTGGGTTTCATGGCGTGAGAAAAGGAGATACGATTGTGAGACCTTCTGGCTCAAACTATTTGAAACCGCCTCCAAATAAACTCTATCCAAAGGTAACAGTTTGGGGCCTTCTGCATCGCTAACATTTCTTATTACAGGTCTTCATAAGTGTCGCTAAAAACTCACGGTGATAATGTTTATCAGCCTGTTTTAACACCTCTGTTAGGAAATATATATTTGTGTACTTACGATTGAAGCATTCACTTTTATTAGCTATATGTTAAAATTGAAATTTCCTTGTGATCAATTCCCTTCATCTCATAATTCCTCCTTTTTTTTCCCTCTCTGATTCGCTTTTCTTCCGTATTCTTAGGGTTTTGTCCTTCCTGGTGAGCTGTTTTCTTGTCGCTTGGGTCTTCCCAGTGACATGATTGCCTTTTCTTGGCTTTTGTTGTCTTTTCTCAGTTTCGATTATGTCAATCACCATGGCAATCGAAGCAGATCTGTTTAAATAATCAATATGAGTGCCGGTGGAACATTTGGTGGTTTATTTTGCGGCGGTTTGCAACGCTTTTGGTTCTAGCATTGCGGAAGTTTTGATCTGTCATGATATTTGTTTTCGAATAATATATATATGGAGATCCAAAATTCTAATCATGGAGTGGTTTGTGCAAGTCTAAGCATCCAATCACAAAAAGGATCCATGTGCAAATCTTGGCATCCGTGTATAGGGTTAGGTCAATAGCGGTGTTCCTGGTCGTCTGTCCAATAAGGTAGTCAGTGTGACCCAATGAGTTCCCAAGTGTTGGGTTTTGATTAACTTTTGCCTTAGTTTAAATGGTCTAGAAGCTTTTGTTTTCTGGCATTGGAGTTTGTTGTTGTTGTGGGCGACACTTGGAATGGCTTACCCGAGTTAGGAGTAGGAGTAGTTTTTTTTTTTCAATGAGACAGCTGTAACAATGGAGCTTGCGCGGGTCCTTAAAAGTGATGGATATCGCTGGTTTAGAGCTATTAATATTTTTCGGAGGGGATATATCCGGTGCTTTATGGATGATTGTGAAAGTTACTGGAGTATGAGTGCTCCTTTTATTTTGGGTACATCCAAGAGTGTTTATACCTTGCTTGCTCGATGTTGATGATAATGATGATTCAGCGTTCAACATCATTCCACATGTTATGACTGTAATCATGGACAAATGAGGTTCATTTCTTTACATGTAAACTCATCGATTATTGATGAAATCGCTCATCCATCAAACATGTCTTTCTCCCAAGCATGCGATTTTCAAAATTTACCTTATAATCTATAGTACGTGCCATTCATCACACAGACACAAACACTCACACGTAGTCGTAGAGGTTTAACTCATGCTACTATGTATATAAAAGCGCGTATATGAAGAGAGTAAAATGACTGTCAATGACTTCATCCCGCAGCACAGGAATATACCAACATAGTTAGAGAAACTGACCTGAAGTTGGGGTAACTTTTTCCTTTTGCACGTCTAAAACTCCGGCAAATCCTTGCAGGCTTTGCACTTTCCTTGGAAAGAAAATGCTGTGAGCACGCCCATAAGGAGAAAGAAAGAAAGGGAAGAATAATAATAATCATAAAGCCACAAAAGGCTAAACCCAAAGACAAAAGAACCACACTAGTGTGAACAACTCAAAGCTACTGCAGAAGATATCAGGCACACAAAAAGGACGATTTTGAACGTAAGGTAAAGCGATAAGTCCGGGAAAAAGGAATGAGTAGCTCCTCCATTAAATACAGCGCCACTCCCTACATGGACAGGTGCCCTATCCAGAGAGTTGGTGTACAAACTTGTCGCTCTGTTGTTGTGTGTGTGTGTGTGTGTAAACAGTAAACTCATGGTAGGTTATTAGACCCAAAAAAGCTAGACTTTGCTGCTGCTTAGAGAAGGGTGGTCGTAATCTAGAAGCGTGGTGCATCTACACTTGACCAGTACACTTCAGATTTGAAGGTTTGGTTTATGTATGGAATATCAGTCAAAAGAACGATTTCTGACAAAGTGTAGCCAAGTTTTCTACTCCATCCTATAAGTTTCATATCAAACGTGTCAGATTCAAGTTGAAGAAATAATAAGATCTTGGTACGAAATAATCTAGCTTGGAATTCATTTTAGAAGATGAAAAGGGCCATTTAATTGTACCATGATTTTTTGTTTCTTTTTTTTGATACTTGTCTCCTTGGATCTATTCGCTGTCTTACATTACCTCTTGATGTTGTATCTCTCACCTCAAAAGGGAATAGGTAAAGTTTGGGGGCCTTATCCATTTTATGCGGTTGTGATCATCTCGGAGGTCCTTACATATATGTCTCGATTCATATACGCTAAATTACTTAGCATACCTAATCTTTATCAACGGTATCATATAATATTCCTATACAGTTTACTAGACATTACTACCCCAACAACAATTTCATTCATACTCAATCTTAAGAAAGGGACTCAAATCGTTGACTTGCTCCCCAATTCAGTCACAATCCTACGCATCTCTAGCGGTCCACTGGGCCATGTGGATGGCCAACAGCGTTTTTTTAATTAAACCATTTCTCACTAATTCGCTGCACATCACACGCTAGTGCAAATCGCAGCATTTTATGATTTTTTTTTCCGAGATACTCTTTGTTCTACTATAATTTTTCACACGTCCTTTTCCTATGCGCCGGTACTAAGTTCAACTGGATATATCCGTAGGGTTCATCGGTACTACATCGATGTTGTTCCTCTCTATCGAGACTAATTAACAGCACCATCACTCATAGTACATTAACCTAGGAGGTTATCGACTCTTATCGTTTTTTGAAATTTTGGCTAATCCAGTGGGTTTGCAGGTGTAGAAAAAAAAAAGGGAATTGCAAGATGGAAATGGAAAAATAGAGGAAACTGAGTGATTAATTAGGTTTTAGTGGACACTACCACAACAATGTTTTACTCTTTTATAAGCACACCCTCCAAGGAGTATATGGTCTAAATTGTTAAAGACAGTAGTAACAGTAACAATAGCAAAAAGCAAACAGTAGGGGGAGGAACAGAAAATGAAGTATGGACTGTTTGCATGCTTAGGTAGACGGGCAGGGACGATGAATCAGCTACCTGATCAAGATAGATGCGTTCATCCATGTACGTAGACACTACTACGAAGTGAGCATCATTTGCGTCTACTGTGAGGGAGAGAATCTGGTAAAAGATCTCATCATACCTAACCAAACCAAACACAAGAAAACCTAGCTACGTACCCTGATATAGTAAACCTGCTGCTGCATATCTTTTCTTCTTTTCAACAAACCTTTGATGCTAGAATGACCGTGTACAGTCGGAAGTGGAAAGAATGAGAAGTATTGATGATGAACAAAGCTATGGGTTCCAAACAGCTGTTTATTTCCGTAGGCTTTGAGCAAGAATGCAATATGCAGTGCACCCCACATGCGATATCTGAGCTCATTATTTAGATATAGTCGCTAAAGCTCTAACGTACATAGGTGACAAATGATAAGTGCATGGTGAGCAATTGCATTTGCCTGGAAATATCAAGATCAATGTTGATTTACCCCCTTTAAGATATATACAAGATATGTACTTCGTTGCAGGTCTTGAATAACTTGATATGGTTATCAATTCGATCGTATCTTTTCATGGTTTTCTTTGCTTTACAAACCACTGCAGTATTAAAAAATGGTGGTGTTCATACTTTCTAATTTTTTTTTCTCTCTATTTGGTCATAAATTGCCAAAATACAGTCCGCTAATATGTAAAAAGATGACGATTTTGGCAAAAAGGATATCACTTTGCGCTGCCGTTGGCATGTAAAAAAAATTTATTAGTTGTGACCGATAGACGGTAAACATTTAGACAAAGGTCAGCAGGTATAAAGTTGAGTTTAATGCATCATTAAAGCAGACGAGGCGACAATTTACGGGGTTCACATAATGATGTAGTAATTTTATGACGGTTCAAATTTCTGTGCAACGAGGGTCATAATGTGGGGAAGACTGACATGAGGACAGTTCACATCAGAGTAAGTTAACAAGATCAAAACAGCTGTGAACAGGAAAATCAATAGCAACGATTGCAAGCATTTTATGAATGGTTCCTTTTGAAATCAAACTGAAAAATTGGAGCGAACAGTGAAGATAAAAAGGGGAGAAGAAAAGACAAAAGGGAACAATCATCCTGGACTCAAACAAATGACTTGATCTGAAGTCTTATTTTCTTTCTTTTTCCCAAACATTATGTTTTATACAATATTTTTGCTTTCTACCAATAGGGCTCTCTGTTTTGTTTATGTCAATCGATTCATTGGTACAATACTATTTACTGTGGGCACACAGTCTGTAACTTGATTATTCAATTAGTCAAGGTTTCCATTTTTTATTGCTCTTTTCATTGAAAGTTTCTCATTTTAGAGAAATACTCAGACAAGAGGTCAAAAAGAACATTACATTAATTGTAATTTGTTATTGAGCACTCCTAATGCCAAGTTGATGAAATATTCTTAAAAAATTATAAAAAAATTCCAGACCTTGCCACGTGAGGATATAAAGTAGCAAAAATCACAAGAGAAGCAAAGCTCACGCCCTAAACAAAGATAGCCATTGAGTACAAACTACTTGATGTAACTTTTATCAAAAAAGAAAAAAGAACCCGGTAGTTCATTTCTATTTTCTCAATCTATTTCAAACGAATAATAATAATAATAAGATCTAAATCATAAATCATAAATGAACAAAAAAAAATTATCGAAAGCCACAGGAGAAATGGCGGAAACTTTGAATAACTCAAAAAAAAAAAAAAACGGGAACCATTAAGAAATGAAGGCTACGGTAGCTTTAAGGGATCCAAATCCCAAATTTCTATCGAAACACCTGTTTTGGCTCAGCTAAAGTTTGTGTAGGCATGTAAAAACTGGCAACTTTAAGTTTCGTGACTCAACTAAAGTTTGTATGGAAAAAATTTCGCTGCAATCTACAGAGAATAGTCCGCAACCCTTCATGTAACGACAAATTATGGTGGCTGAATATACTTAATGACTTTCAATCAGTGATGCAAAAAAAAAAAAAATGTCACTTAAAATGTCTGCAAAAACACCACCAACAATATTTAGCAATAACTAGTGGTTGCTAAAAGGAAATATTGTAAACAATTCTACTGCAAAACTAAAGCCAAAATCATTCCAATCGCATTTTCTTTCATCCATATTTAGTTGCACAACAGATCGGCCCAGTGCCAACAATTTCATGAAACTTAAGCTGGACGTCGCTAATGATTATACTGCATTTGGACCTAATAGTCTAAATAACGAGGTTGGGTTCAGTATAACAAGTAAAATGTCTATACATCTCTCTTGAAACTGAAATGTTTAAAGATACACAGTACGTTCAGGATGGAAATATAAGAAAACATAATCAGATAAATTGTAGACAGGTGAGAAGAAAATACATTTTGAACTGAATAAATCGTCGATACACTCGGGACAATGCAAAATTCAAACAGGAATATTACAAGAGATTTGAAGACAAAACAATAAATCCATTATGGTTTGGTTCGACTTTTTATCCTGATTTTAAGTTTATGAGATGAATTACCTTCTGGTGCATCACCGCTGGTATCCAACCTCTTTATCACTGGCTTTGATCCGCCGGGTTCACCCAGTTTAAATTGCAAGCTAGCTGCCTTATTTCCAGGGTCATCTCTAGTGCTATTCAACTCTTCTGACGCCTCCTTTCCCTCCTCTCCACCCACAATTGCCAAACTGGTTTCAGCATCGTCTTTCTTGGTCTGAAACTCACTCATGGACTTCTCCCTCTCATTCACAATATCTACCAGGGATTCCTTTGCATCCGAACTGAGCAGTTTTGCCATCTCCTTTTCCTTCTGCTTCTTTGCCTTTTTCAGCCGCTTTCTTTCCAAGTACTCTGGATCGTCACGTTTACTTTTGTGGTCATCTCGCTTCCGTTTCTTGTCCTTGTCTTTCTTTTTCTGCTTCTTATCCTCCTCTTTATCATGCAAAAGCGGGTTATCAACTGCCAATGACCCACTATCAAGATCATTTCTTGCAACAGAAAGGGATTGCAGGCTTGCAAATTTACTCTTGTGAGTATCTGCATTTTTCATGACATGGGGTGATAGTCGATCGTCAGGTGGTGATACTTGAGAAACTTTGCTTGATTCGGCAGTGCACTGGAGTTCCTTCACAAGTTCGTCACCGTCACTAGCAAGTTTGGCACTGCCAATGCTAGCAGTCACCCGGGACCCAACATCATGGCATGAGTTGACATCCTCGAGGTTTTGATTACTTACGGTGGCGATCTCCATTGAATTTCTTTGAGGTGCATCTACGGACATGGAACTGCTGGCCCCTCGCGACTTTTCAACAGTTGCATCTGCATCCTCTGCCCTACTAGATGCAGCAGATTGTTTGACCTTAATTCTAACGACTGGCTTCTTTCGTTCCCGACTGTTGGAAACAGTATCTTCTCTTGGAGTTGCTGGAAGGACCATCCCCTCGTACAAAAGGTTAACTACTTGTTTCTGTTGTTCATGGCCATTGGCAACAGTGTCAGGTTCTCTTGGAGGATCTGAACTCACTGTACCGCCATATGGAAGGTTAACCACTCTTTGGCCCGGTTCACAGCTGACGGAAGTAGTACTGGCTTCTCTGACAACTTCAGCATTGAGCAAGTTATCACGCGTAAGGTCTACTAATGGCTGGCTGGCCTCATGGATGTCAAAAATGGTATCTGCTTTTCCAGCTTCTGATTCCACCACACCACCATATGGAAGATTAAACGCGTCCAAAGGTGCTTCCGGAGCTTTAGATTGTTTAACAAGAGCAGCAAAGATATTTTTAAGTTCAGTACAAGTTTCTGCATGGCCCATTCGTAGGGATTCATCTCGTGGTACTCCAAAAAGTGTTGGCGGCCTGAAAATGAGAGTTTACATTTGGTATCTTAAGACAACCAAATTATCATAGGAGAGAATGAGAGAGACTATAACATTCCAGCAAATCCATCCTTTTCTTTTCTACTTCAAAAAAAAAAAAAGAACAAGGGATTGGCCAAGTAAAAGAATCCGCAACCAACAGAAATTATTTTGAAACACGCATCAATAATTAGCATAAACACTCAGGGAAGGAGTTAACTCAAATATCATCGAGGTCAACTACCTGTTTGGACCTCCTTAAGTGATCTAATCCATGTCTCGTAATTTACCCTAGCTAATAAACAGCTCTGATGACAAAACATTTCTTGGTTAATGCTCCTAAAGCTTTATCTCATTATCCAAGTCAAGCTAAGCCCTTGTCCTTTGTCCCCAGGGTAGTTTGGCAAAGAAAGCCTGAACAACATGCATATCTTGAATACTTTTAAGAAAGAAATGTGTATGAGTACCTTCGTGCAAGTACTTGCATGATGCAGAACAAATAATGCCGAAGAATGACATTGTTAAATGCCAAAGGGCTCTCAAGCAGACGAAGCAAGGCTACAAGAGTTTCGCTCTTTACGTCATGGTCAGAACCAGATCCACCTCTAATCTGGCATAATCGCAAAGAGTGAACACCCAACTTTACCTGCCCTGTAATCAACATATCAGGGAACCATTGAGAATAAGCACAAAAATCCCATGGCAGAGGTCTGCTATTTACGTCGCATCAAATATAAGGATGAAACTTAATGTAGAGGAAGAAAAAAATAGTTATAGCAACCTCTTAAAGATAACTCTTCCTCCAAATATTTGATAAACAGCATCAATGCTGCATCAATTCCCTTGGAATAAAACTCCAGATCAAGGAGTGCTTTGGTTGCTTCAATATGAACTTGCCATGGTGATTTGTTCCCACGGAATGGTTTAATCAAATCCAAAACTCGATCCTGAAACCATAAAGAACATCGTAGAATGGCAATTAACTTGAGCAGAGAGAGAGAGAGAGAGAGAGAGAGAGAGAGAGAGAACGAGCACAATTATGAATCGCATGCTTGTAAATGGGGTGTCTTTCTACATTCAAGCTGGTAATGGTTCAAGCCAACTCCCTCAGCCTCAACAGAAAGAGCAAAAAGAAAATTAGTGTGGGAATCATACAGGGGAATAATACTTACAAGTGGAATCAGTCCTGAAAGCTTTAAAGCGATCTGAGTCAATGTTCGGATGCAGCTGACTGTGAGAACGCCATTGTAGCTTGGCATCAGCCTGGTACATGCCAATTCCAATGTATGGGTTAGAAGTCCAAATATTTAGCTGTATCCAATAATCAGCGAGATACAGCACCTGTCAAATTGCAGAAGCCGATCCACACGCTTGAGAAGAGATGATAAAAAGAGAACATTCTGCAACAGGGTTAACAGAAGCTTGAGCTTTAAACAGATATTATTGTTGATATAGCACATATTAACATGTATGACCCATCAATGATCATTCAGCTCAACCAATAAATAAATATACAAATTCTACAGTAATATTAGCGAAAGTAATATAAAATAACATATTGAATTTAGCTCAACGACAACTAAGAACTGAATATTAAGGCTAAAACATTAGGGTTATATTGTAATACCCCAAGCCTTGGTATTTTTTGCCGGTCATTTTAGTTCTTTAGCGACAATTTTTTCACGCAACATTTAGAGTCAATGTGCCTAAACGATATTTTATCGACAAGTTTTAGCGACAATTTATAATGCTCTTAAGTTGCATGTTAATGAGGTGGGAAGAATGTAATGCCCAAAATGTTTCATTGGTCGATGAAATTTTTATTTTAATCTTAATCTAAGATTATTGTGGTCTTTTAGATGAGATAAGAACACTAGCTAAGTGTGGGGTCTTTAGAATTATTCCAACCTAGGGCAACCATATATAAAGGAAGTCATAAGAGGGCAGCCGTCCTAGCAGATGTTTCACGTGGAAAAGGAGAGAGAAGGGAGGGGAAAACCAAGCTACGGTAAGGGAAAATTCAAGGTAATACAATTCCTCGACTCTCTCTTTAGTTTACCTATGAATTTGGACGTTTTATATATATTTTTGGGTATGAAATTGGTAGCTTTCGGTGGTAATTGAGTAAAAGGCTGCTGTAGAGCAGAACAAGAGTGAGTGAGGATTTTTGTCATATTTTCTTTATTTTAAATCCGATTGAGATGATTTTACCCTTTCTGAAAACGTCATTTTGTGGCCTTCAACTCTTTAGTTTTAAGTTTTCTCAGAATTCCACGTTTGCACATTGAAAAACGATCTTAAATTCAATCCACTGTAGAAGTCCAGAATTTTCATTTTCTAGCAACCACTTCGATTTGTCATAGAAAATTAATTACTTATGCCTTTTTTGTGAAATTTATATTTCTAAGATATTTAAAAAGTCCTCTTCAACTTTGTAGTTTCGAGTTTTCTGAAATTCACAGTATTTCTTCTCCAAAATAATCATTGAACAAAACTGGTCTGCACAGAGAAGTGTCAATTTGATCAGCCACTTCGATTTATTGTAGAGAAGTCATCAATCATTGGATTTTTGCGAGCCTTATATTTCTGAAAACCTTAGAAAGTCTGCTTTAACTTTGTAGTTTTGAGTTTTTTAAGATTAGTCATTTTTCTTCCTCAAAATGGTCAATCTACAAAACTAGGGTTTGCTAAAAAAATGTTGTTTCTAAAATTACAGATTAGTCCATTACCCAAGACTTTTAAGCCATTTCTAAGCGTATTTGGGCAAAGTGTGAAACTGCAACTAGCCTTATTTTTGTGAAACCTTCGATGTAGAAATTTATGGGATTTTTCTAGACATGTGAAAGGCTTGAAGCGATCTTATTTTGAAAATAGGCTTTTGAATTGTTTAATATAGTAAACAAAATTATTTTTAACCGAAAATTTTACAGTGATCTAAACACATTGAGGTGCTTGAACGCCTGAAATTTCGTGTCATTTCAGTGCCGTTTGGATATATTTCAAAATAGAAATCTTAGCACTCAATTTAAGGAACGGTTTGGGGTTCCGAACGGAGAATTTCCAGAAAAGTCGTTCTTATCCGGAAAACCCACCTAGTTGTATAAAAGAATGTTTTGAGTTATATTAGGTGTGTAAAGGTACGTTAAGCGTTGGGGGTAATTTGGTAATTTTACATAACTCTAGGAATATTTTGTAATTTTGCGCACTTGGGGGAAATTTAGTACCTAGGCATGATTCAAGGACAATGAATAACATAGGAAAAATTTATTGTTAGGTTCCGATAGACAAGAGCTAGGGCAGACTTGGGAGAAGGAACCGCTTAGCTATTCAGGTAAGTACTCCTGCCATGTTCCTCCATATACTCTATTTGCAAAATATATACATGTATACATGATTTAATCAAATCAAAGTTTTTTGAAGTTCTTGTAATGCTTATGTTTCCATGTTAAATCATTTGATGAAAATTTGAGTTAAAAAGGCCATGGTATGTTCAATCAGTAAATGATTTAAATTTGGTACGTGTTGAATGAGATGGTAAATTGGTTACTGGACTTGGTTGTTGTGCCCCATATCCAACGGAGGAATGTTGGATTTCGGGCCCTGGTCAACGGGGCTTGTACATTGATGCACAGTATTGTTGCTTGTGGTTCGCCCTTGCGTCCACAGAACTATTATCCCGGGTGTAGAAGGGACTTCGGGCCCTAGTCAGGGGGGCTTGTACACTGACCGCAGCACACCTAAGTCTGAATTATTTGTGATAGATGCAAATAAATTTCTGGATGATTATACTCTGATTTAAGAACCTATTCTGCAAGTGAATATATGTATGTATATATGATGAAGAATGTTTTGTTGTGGTGACTTTGAGTTCCTGATTTTTGAAAAGAGAAATCCATGGCATGTTTTGAAACCCTCAAACCTATTTTAGGAACATGGTAGGTGTGCTTACTGGACCCCCATCTCATTCTTTTATAAATGTTTTCAGGTGATGACCTAGGGGAGGCAGATCCTTATGGGCCACACGAGGAAAGAGGCATCCGAGGAGAGAGGTGTCTATCGATTCGAGAATTTTAGCTTATAGTTATTGATGGATGAACTGTTGTAGGGAGCTTAAGTCTCTTTGAATTTATTCATCATTTTCAATGACATGTAAGTGAGTTTTAATTTGAATATTGAGGAATTTTTGACTGAGGCTCGTAGTAGTCAATTTGTTGTTTAGAATCTAGTCAGTTGGATTGAAATTCTAAGTACAGGTTGTAGTAGGCTTGGCAGAGCCCTGGTGGAGGCTTAGTGGGTCTGCGGTCGGTCACGGGCCTGACTCATGGCTCACCCGTGGGTTCGGGTGGTGAATATATAGTCAATCAGACCCAATCGTTCATACCTCTCAATTCTGGTCTAAAAGTCTAACAAAGCTTAAGCATCACCTGTACAAATTCTACATCATACCTTGACCTTTATGCCTCCAATTACAGAAAATCTGATTTCTTGCATATTTATACCTATTTGCTTGAGTTCAGGTTTCATAACATATATGACAGCACCTATGTTACATGAACTAGGTATGAGCGTCCGGATCGGATACGTGTTCAAGTGTCGGACTCGTCTAATTTTGAAAAGCAAGACACAGGGACACAGCAAAATGTTTATATTTGTTACTTGCTTTTTAGTTAATTCGAAGGCAAAAAGGTGTTTTATGTGATGCATTTGGTTTTAATTGACAACTTGTCTCGTCTCAAAGCAATAACTAATTAAACAAAACTATAAGATAGTATCATAATGGCATATCCTATGAGATGTGTCGCACACATATCTCATGCCCATGTCCAAGTGTCGAGTGTCCCACACGGATACTTCACACAAACCGAGAAGTCCATGTAACATAGTACAGGACATGGCAATAGATACCAGATATCGATTGTTAACGACCTCAGGACTGTGAAATGGTGTTGCAAATATATGGAAGAGGAGGAAAGTGTGGCCATTTGCTCCTCCACTGCGAGTCTGCTGGACTATTTCGTTCTTGTTCTCTGATGTGTTTTCCTTCAGTATATAACACAGATATTTCCAGTGTTAATCTACGAAATTAGGCGCAACTGGAGTTCATAAGATTGACGAGAAGGCTCCTGTGTTGCTTTACACGGTCTATTTTTATAAAGGCACAGCAGATGATTTGAGTAATGGGATCCAATTTTTGTACTTCAGACTTATTTCTTTCTGGCACAAGGATTCCTGGGTGGCTTCTCGATAATTAGAGTAAGTGGGCTCCAATTTTGTAGTTCACACTTCTTTCTTTCTGGCGCAACAAGGAATCCTGGGTGGGTATTCGAGAAACTTAGTTGCTATCAATATAGGTAGTGTGGCTGAGGTTTTTAACTTTGTTTTTGGTTTCCCTTCTATAGAATCCCCAACTTTTTACATGGCTTTTGCCCTTATAGGATGCTCGGTTTACTTAAGCTTTGAATAACATATAATCGAGAGCTTCAATGAACTCTATGACGCAAGAATTTATAATTAGTAGTCAAATATAACCTAGTAGCAGCTCCACTGCGGCGAGTGATTTCTTTCATAAACGAATTAATAAGTGGCTTGTAAGAGGGGTGTGCTTGCTCAAATGGCATTCCAAACTGAATTCAGTCCCTTCAAGAACTTTGTCAGTTAGAACTTGACAGAACTCTTTGACGTTAACAGAGCACCGTTAGACATGGACACATGGTTATTCAAGATAGTCACATACAAAGAGAATCGGTACGAATAAGGAGGAGAGTGATATTCTGACAGACACGGAACGAAAGGAAAAAAGGGTGATTACCAAGAACATTAGCATGATGGGTAAAACTATGAGAGAAATGATACATACCTGTTTCCCAAATTCAAGTTCACCAATGGATTGGACTAATGCAGCAAGCCAGAACACATCAGAGTAAGAGTTCCCATTATTATCATTGTACTGTATGGCAACAAAGTGGACGAAGAGGGTAAAAAAGCGATATAGATTAATGAGCATCACAAAGGCATAAATTAAGTGAGAATGAAAAATTCAAAGTTGAAGCTTTTTATGCAGAGGATAGAGCACAAAGCAACAGCTCAGGATACGCACAGGCCATATACACTATGAAACAACTGGCGATGTGCTTAAATTTAAGGACATTATGCCTATGACATGCTGAAGGACAGACATATGGCATCCACTAAGACGATAACATCGTGGCTCTCGAGTGTTGCCTTGGAGAAAGAGCTAAACAATCAAGTCTATTATTGAATTCAACTGACCCGACAGTACCCATTTTTGGGAATGGCCAGTGCCAAAGTCACTGAATGGGTAAGTCGCCAATCCCTAAAACGGACTTTGTGATGTAGTTTATCTGCTGGGTTATGGGCGGAACATTTTACCAGAGGGTTCTAATCTACCCTTGTGCGATTCCTATTGAAGCATATACTCGAGGGTGGGTGCAGGCGGACGATTTTAAAGCAGACTCCCCATTCATTAGGTAGAGAAGACCACCAAGATTTTGTGATCTGTTGCCAAACTTATGCCAGTTCCAAGAGTTCCAAGAGCTTGGATTGAATTGGTATATCAATACCATTCGATTCAAGGTGTTGCAATTGCTTCTCCAAGCCATAACACCCTAATGTTTCCAGAAAAAAACTTTATTCTGCGAGAGTAAGCTGACTGTAAAAATAAGCTGCCCCACTTCCCAAAGCTTTTAATATATTCGTCTCCTTACTCTTTGTTCTGCAGGAAGATGCTGCCCCACCTCCTCTTAAAATAGATCCCTAGACCTTCCAAATCTGGACAAGGCCCTATCAGTCTTGGACTATATATATTGGGAAGGATCAAATCAATCTAATAGCAGCTACGTATTCCAACTCTCCCTCCAACTTCGAATACTCTCAAATATATCAGGCTTTGAATTCGATAGTGTAAGTTGATACGAGAAATGTTGGTCCTTAAGTTGATCGATATATTCTCAAACCAACTCCTCTCCATAATAATCAGTAACAAACCCCTCTGGCAGAAAATTCATCCACAGCACTTCTTCCTGTCTAATCTCTCCCTTCTAGCAAAGCTCACAATCTCCAACTCCTAACCTACAATTGAGGTGCATTCACGCTTGGACTCACATGAAAAAAAAGAAAGAAAAATGTTTTCAGATATCTCAATTGGTGAAATTCAAGGAAACTTGGCCGTCACAAACCCCTTCCGGCTCCTACAATTTCTATCAGAGAGTATTGTCAACATGCATGTAGACCCCAGAGAAGCACTACTAGGTTCTGTTGATTTTATGTTCTTCCCTTTGGTGTTCAATTGCCACGGTTCGGATAAGTAGTCCTCAAGTATAACTGTATGGGTAGTTTTTATTATGAATTTAGCCATGTAATATTTTTAGGGGGAAGAAACTCAGTCAGCACAGATGGATTTTGTATAGCATTTCAATTTACTAGAAAAAGGGAGCAAAAAACTCTGCTTAGCGGTTCTATTTACTGGAAAAGGTTAAAGAGGAAAAGAAATAGAATGAATTAGTGGAGAAGCACAACACAACTTAACTCATGAATAACCAGTATTGGAAAATTTTTAGGAATGTTCTAACGTCCTTTTGTCTCTTCTTACGACATTCATCTTTAGTACTCTAAATTACTAAAATTTCAGATCTAAATAGAAAAGCTCTTAAATTCCTGCAAGCACAAACCTGCCCTTTCCCATCTACGTATATATTTTTAGTTATCAAATGCTGCCAGCATTGATAATCAGCAGTTTTTTCCCTGCTCTTTTCGAATTACATGATGGGATGACAACCACACCTAAAGATGCCAACACAACGCATATATAACTATCTGCAACAGCAAGGAGTCGAAATGTTGCTCGGGTGTGACCTGGAAAACTCTCTCCAGAATAGAGGGAGTAAGGCTGCATACATCAACCCTCCTAGACCTACGCACCTATTAGATAAAAACATTTACCTTTAAAAGCTGTAAAATAAACTCAACAGCTTCCAGTGGGCTTGTCTTGTCTGCTGCTCTAATCATAGCTATGGCATGTGGAATAGCCTGGCACAAAGGATAACATTACAACATTTAAGCAGGAAAAAATTAAAGAACAATATTTTTTGGTGAAGGGAACTCTCTGATTTTAAGCAACAAAGCCAGATATGAACATGAACATAGCCTTAAGTATTCGGGTAGCTATACCCTAGACCAGACACTAGGGTTTGTACCAGCGTATAAAAATCTTAAACAGAAAGTACAGAACGCACTGAGTTTATTAGTAGTCAAATAGTCTTCAAACTGCCCAAGACTGGAACTCCATTTTTCTCCCTTAAACCATCTCTGTTTTCGTAAAATACAATACGTGTGTATAAAAAGGAATGCCACCGTATCTTACCAAAGACAAACTTATCTTACTAGTTGTGATATGTACCATATAATTTGTGACACTTCGACAAGCAGTTCCAACCATACATTTGTGTCATCTGATTCTTCTTCACCTTCTCATGTTTTCTATGGTTCATCTAATATGTCTAAAATTTAGCCCATCAACAGTGTGTCCACCTTTTAGCAAAATATGTGACTGCAATCTTCAGACTGAAAATATTGTGATATTTACCCATCAAACCAAATTTGATATATATTTATTGGTTTAGTCAGGCGTCAGGCTATTGAATCTGTGTTTATTTACCCATCAAACCAAATTTAATAAATATTTATTGGTTTAGTTAGGCTATTGAATCTGTGTTTCTATATCTGCTAATAGTATGTTAGATACCAATTGCTTAAGGTGTGCAAACTGAACAGTATCTTCAAATGCATGTACGATACCATTAAGCAATACATGAACTGACATATTTACCTCGTTCTTAACGAATGCATTTGAAGAGACATAACGCTCATAAAAAGAGCAGAATTATGCTCCAGTAATGCTTACTAAGGGTGAATTGTTGCATCAAGAAAAACTTGTTGATATATACTTACACAACAATAGTATTTTTCCCCTTTTCTTTTTTTTTTTTTTTGGTAGGAAAATGTTTTGGTGGGCTTGACTTGTTTTCTGAGTCTGGAAGATGAAAAATACTATGGGCAACCTAAAGTCATTTTTACGCCCTCCCAGTGTATCTACATGTTCATACTTCCATAGATCTATTACACAACAAGCAAGTGTTAGACAACGATCTTTGTAACAAGCAAAACACGAAAGTAGAAACTAGTTAACACAACCAGATATGACACAACATACATCCTACCTCATTGCATTACCTCAAGCACAAAGTACTCCTGGAAATCATGAAAGTCGTTTGGCCTGGAAGAACGGGAAAAAGTATAGAACCAATATTGTAACTAGGTCTTTACACACAGATTTCATCATAATTCGACTTAAGAACAAAAATACTTACTTAGGAAGTTTGATGTTAGCATCAAATCTCCGACTTTTATAAAAATCAACCAGATGCGTTACAGCTTCCTGAACGGAAAATAGCTAGGTAAACCACGTATTAATATCGAAAGTCAAAACCACGTATTCATCGGCCCCAGAGCAGAAAATTTAATACAAACGTATCTTGGAGATGAATTTTAGGAAATGTATTTCTATAATCTTTAAGTATCTGAATTTATCCACAACACAATTTTAGGGAAAAAGAAAAAGAAAAGGCAGAAGGTCTATCGTACCTCAGATGCAATATTAGCCAAAGCAAATGCTGCCTCAATCCGGATCCTCCAAAAGGCCTTCAAACCACAAAAAAATGAAAAAAAAGACTGCATCTGTTAGAAAGAACTCGACCTAAAAAAATATAACTTCCAAGAGCAACTGGATGAGAAGGAAGGAAAGAAGGGGGGGGAGAGAGAGAGAGAAGGAGAGTGTGCATGTGTGCGCGCAAGAGAGAGAGAGAGAGAGAGAGAACCTTGGAGTCGCCGAGAAAAATTCTTAGAGCAGTAACGGAGTATGAAAGCTGTGGAAGCTGTGGCCATGCCTCTAATGCCGCGATTGCTTGCGCCTGAGCAACGACATCTCTATCCTTCTCCAATTGGTTTATCTAATTAGGCATCAACAAATTATTAACAGTAAATTGAGAAACCCAGGAGCAAAGTAGAAAAACAGAAGATGCAAGATGCACCCCACGTACAGAAGCGCATTCGCATTGTAATTTGATAAGGGCATACAGCTGATAAGTAATGCACTAGTTTAGTTAAATCCCAAGATGTACAAGATGCACATGGCTTAAAAGCACCTCTTAAACTCCGAGCATATTGCAAGACTTTTTCATGGCTTTTTATCTCTAGAACTCGGAGTAGATTATTATGCTTCATAAAAAACTGTTGCTTTTATTATAAGTTGCAGGGTCCATGTACCCTTTTTTATGCTCTTAACTATGACCAAATCAAGCATTCAGTTTTAGATAAAGCAGAATTTTACTATCCAGTCATTTTCATCATCTCATTCTCCCAAGGCATGAAACCTTTTAGATTTTGCTATCCTGACAAGCCCCAACAATAATTACATCAAGTAAACTGCTATATCTAGCAGCTTGTTTATGATTCTACTGTAAATCTGTAGATAATGGGGTTCATAACACATTGAACCAGAGGAAACATGGAGGTGTTTTATAGGGGAGAGAAGCAAGATAGATAAATAGATATATATATATATATATATAAAGAGAGAGAGAGAGAGGCCCGATCAGGCTGTCTGTACTGTAGTCGTGAAAATATTTGAATCAACAACATAAGTCCCCTGATCAACGATGAAGAAACAAGTGGGCCTACCCACAAGTGCCACCGAGTGTACTACATGTGCGGCACCTCCCCTTCCTTGACAGGCCTCCCGCAGCAACTGTACTAACTTTCAATTTTCCCTCGCGCACCAAACCACTGCCTCCAGGAAACCAGGCAAATGATGCCATGTAGTACCTGACTGGGTCCACTGGGATACCCTCAAAATAGTTTCAAGTATCCAGAACCTAAACGTACTATATGCCCACCCAAATTTATTAACGTCATACATATCTACATGTACATGTATATGTAAAGGATATGCATAAATTCATACATCTAAATATATACATGCATACATAGAAAAGAAGTCAAGAATGCCATCTAGAACAAAAGCACATACCATCGTTAGTAGCTTCACCGACAACCTTTTCTGTGCTTTTTAATCTGTTTAACATAAGCCTGGTACAAGGGGTCAGGCCCTAACAAATCTAATCGTTGTATTATTAGTATTTCCAGGTCCAGAGAACACCTGGACTCGGAGACATAAACATGTTCAAAGGAATCATAAAAAAGAGTATTCCCTTCAATTTGTAAAGAACTCCAGTCACTAGAAATGCATGTTTGCGCATATCCAATCAGAATAGTTTAGCGCATATCCTATACCCTTTGTTTAAGTCTCAAGCATTCGAAAGTGTAAAATCAGCAGTAAGCTAACTGCAAAGAATACATCTCTTCCATAAAGAGAATTGAACACTGTAACAGCAATAAGTGTGAATGTCGAAATCACAGATGACTCTAACAAGACAAATCTAGATGTCATTCTTACCCACATCTGTATGGTTTGATTAAAATGAATTTCAGCAAGATACTCCATTTCTGGGTCAGCTCTAAGCCATAAAAGTGGGGAATCAGCACTGCAATATAAGCACATGATCCACATGTACAGATTAGTAAGCAACAAACTTTCAACTCTATCCACTATTAACTTTAAATCTCGCCAAGGTATATTACTCGAATGACATACTTTGATCGGATGTCATCAGCGATCTCGTCAGAAACATCAGGTTTTAAACCCTTTTTAGGCTTCTGAAAGCGTTTTGCAGCAAGCTTTGAGTGGCATTGAATTTCAAGCAACTGCCATGTTTCTCCAGCCATTGGCAGAATTGGATGGTCATACATACCGTCAAGCTCATGAACCCTTATGCTCATCATTCCGGGCCATCCACCTTCCCGATTTTCAGTATCGATAATACCATTAGAAATGGTAGGACTAGGATCTGGGGGGCTGTACATTCACGCAATACCCCTAGCTCGACATTATTTTTTCGCTTGTTGTAGGACAACCCCATCCTTGTAGGGGCCAAGAATGGAAGACAAACAGATAGATGATATCAGTAAAAGAGATGACAAATATGATAAAAAGCAGCAATAATAACAGTTAGCCCACTTGTGTCGTACTTGAGCAGAGGACAGCCGCAAGATCCCACCCAGCGAGGGAAAAATTCTTTGAGAAATGGACGCTCAAGATTTCCGATCTTATTCGCAAACTGGCGGAACTGTGTATCACAAGCTCAAATGAAGTTAGTGAGTTTCAACCACTTAATTGTATTGTAAGGTCAGAAGTAGAATGTTGACGACAACTGCACTACTAGCTCCTAACAAGAAAAAAAAAATTGGGTATAAATGTGTATAGTCGGCTTTTATAGACCCACTGGCTCAAAATATATGTCCAACTTTTTAGATCCTATATTCAGTTTGATAAAACAATAATTTCTCTTACAATCCTTTTCGAGTACACAACCAATTTAACGATTTAATACAATCATGAATTGGCATGGGTGCTTGAAGGACACAATAGTTTTAGGTTTTCAAAATTTTAACAATTGCGCCTGTCTATGGTTAGGCTGTTGAAAGAGATGGATTGATGATAAAGAGGGATAGATAGAACAATGCCAGTATATACATTGCTAGGCTCGTTATCTTTGGTCCCCTTAATATTTATGCCTTGAAGCACTTTTAACGCGTTATTTGTGCTGTGGTGAGCAATCATTAGATTGTCTCTCCACGTAGTTTTACAAATTTATAAAATAATGTCAGAAGAAGAAGGGGGCAGCAGTATGGCTGGCCAACCAAGTATTTTCTTCACTTCTTGTTAAACAAAAGGGGAATTGCAATGTCACCAACCATTAGCAATATGAAGGAACAATAAAACATTGTAACCGAAGTATTATACAAGGTTACACAAGTAACATCACTGTTCGTAAGTTAGCCACAGTACAGTCAATCTCAACAAAGACGAATACATTGACTATTTGACACATGCAAGTGTATATTTTCCTTTATCAGATCATGAGATATCTTATTCAAATCCTTCTCTTCTTGTCTATCTATTTTCATTGGCCACTAGTCCGCTACTCTCATAGGAATCTTTCGAGACAAATATAAGTCAAGTTCTGTGCATGTGATATATCATTATGGTTCTGAAACATAAAGTGTGAACTTTCAATTACGGTTAACATAAAAAATGAGCTAAGAAACATTATCCCAGACTGAAGACATCCTTTGCCAATTAGCGCCTGCAAAAATGAGCTACAACGCCAAAAAAAAATTAATAAATGAGAAAAATTTTAAATGTAGATAGCCCAGTACTGATTTAATTGAAATTATTTTGTTTTCTTCAGTCTAACTCTTAGTGAAAGTGTCTTACTCAATCCAACAAAAACTGAAGTAAGCCCTTTTCAACACGTTTTGCCCTCAAAAGATGTGTCCAATCTCTCATTCTGATAAAACTATTAACTAAAAATCATCTCCTTAATTGAAAAGGGTGAGAGTGGACAATACAGCAGTGTTTAGTTTATCACCTCCTTTGTACTAAGAGTTCTCGCTGGACAAGTTGTTTCTTGAGCCCGAACAATTTTCTGCAAAATCTGCATATGCGAGAAAAATTATAACTATTGCAAAACATTGTATGACCACATACACAATTAGTAAGACTATAAACCAAACAGAACTTGGTTAGAATTCAGTGTCCAAGAAACTACATCATGTTCTGTTTAAAATGCCACTCCATCTGTTCATAAAATGGGTATGGCTTTCTGTTTTTGGATGTTTCAGATTGGTGGTACCATTTCTAAATTTAGAGCATAAAATTACATAATGTTCCAAAACTACTTCTAACACTGTCTACCTGAACAAAACCATCCTAGCCAATCGTCGGCTATCTCCCCACATCATGCAAGCTACTTCCACCCCACCACTGCCGCCACCATCCTCGCTTACCCACTATTATCACCACCGTTATCGACCGATGTGTCCACCACCACCACAATCTCCTCCAAATTTGCACCAGCCAACTCACTCCCATCCCAAAACCTTCACTCACAAGTAGAAGATTGTACTAAGATGAATCTGGAATCTAGGGGTCTGTTTGGTAACACTGTCAGTTTTCAGTTTTTTTTTCTAAAAAAAAAGACAAGAGTTCTGATTTTTTTTTTTTTACCAATTTAAAAAACTAGTGGCTGTTTGACAGAGTTTATTTTTTCAAAAAACAGAAAAGAGCAAGCGTTTGACAGGACAACTCTTTTGGTTTATTTTTTTTAATATACATTTTTACATAATTAAACATTATTAAAGGTAATTAAGCAACTATATTACAATGTCTTTCAAATAATTAAACATAATTTTCCAACATTACAATGAATAACAACCAAAATTATTAAACATAATTAAACCAACATTAGCTCGTTTTAATCATAAATAAACAAGTGTAGACTGACCACCGGCGGACCACCACCAGAACCGGCACTGCCACAATACCGCCAAAGCTGCACACACCCACGGATTCGCCCCATCACCACCCGTCTCATCGCCACACCGCCGGCACCCAGATCGGGCCACTGTTGTCCGCCGCGGACATCACAACCGGCGATACAAACCCACAGCAATTACTCACTGCCGGTAATACCCGTCGGCATCACCCATCAGCAACACCGCCGGCAACTCGCAACACCCACCACCGCACAACAACCTACGGCAACCCACAAATCTGTCCATCACTGTCGGCAACTCGCAACACCCACCACCGCACAACCACAACAACCTACGGCAACCCACGAGACCCATCTCCAATGGCAGATCGGCAGAGGCCGCCAGTTTCGGAAGGTACCGATTCCCAGGAATTGGGTGCAACCATCTCCAATGGTTGTGTTCATCTTGGACCGAAGAGTGGCCGGTGGAGGCGGTGACCACTGGCCTCTGGAGGCAGTCACGGCGACGGGCTGTGGAGTCAGGCGAAGGGATTGGCCTCGACGAACTCTTCAGATGTTTTGAACTCTTCTGGGTAGGCTTTTGCCTTTGGGAAGAGGTGCTGCCGATCGAGTGAAAGAGATGAGCAAACCCTAATTTAGGTGGGTTTTATACCCAGTAAAGAATAAGTCCAATTCTATTGCTAGTGAGGTTCGAAGGCAAGACCTCATTAATTCACCAACTCCTCCGCGTGAAAAGAGCAACAAGAAAAGAGCAAATTGCTCTTTTCAAAAAGTGGCCTTCTTTTTAAAGTGTTGGGCCCAAAAAAAAAAGAAAAGAGAAACCAAACACCCCATTTCTATGGGCTTTTCCTCAATTTAAAAACTGGGTCAAAAAAAGAGCAAAAAAAAATGATGTCAAACAGCCCCTAGAATTATCAGAAGAAAGAAGTTGCTGATGCATAAGTTAGGGTGTATCTTGCAATTATTTAAATACATCAAGGAATAACTGTCGTATGCAATAACTGGAGTTAAAATGTTCTGATTCTCAAATTGGTACCACCAATTCGGAATGGAGGGAGTGATTTCTTATACGGAGAGTAGGTAGTTGATCATTGTAGCATGAGATTTACACAACCAAGTTCCATATGTGTCATATATCAAATTCAATAGATTCAGAGGCTATGATTGTTAATAAGCCAATCAACTTTCAGCTTCCTAATAAATATACTTGAAGAATAACAAAGAGGAGGGAGTTGAAAAAGCTGGAGTGGAGGAGATCTATGATTCTCAGAGGGATGAAAAAAGTTCTTCAGTATTGGAGTATGATCAGGGGCTCCTCTGTTAATTTTTGTCCATGTAAGCGGAATATTTCTTGGAATGTATAAGGTCTGAGTGATAGGAGGAAACGGAGAATCTACTCCTGTTTGTTTGCAGAAGACGAAGATAGAATCGATGTCTAGAAAAGGGTAAGATCCGTGGGAGGTGGCAGATGGGCAGATTGGGTTACTAGATACCGTGGAAGCAGCTGGACAGCCGTGTTTATTATCAAATTGGATATCAAAATTGGTAAGCATTTATCTTGTTTTTGCCGAAAATTGAGGATAATGATTTCAACTGGATTTTTTTTCAGGGTTTGGGGTCCAGAAAATGTGCAAGACAATAAAATTATGTGGCCAGTTGTCAGCGGCTTTTAAGAGGTGGTACCTTAGTTGCACAAAGCGGGGGCGGGGACAGGGGCGGGAGTGGGAATGGGGGCGGGGGAGTGTAAGAACCTGGAAGAATTTAAGGTTGGGAGCGGCTTGGATAAATAAATGCGTTAAAGAGTATTACCATTTCTTGAATATAGTTTGGGAGGAAGGAAGGGAGGGAGGGCAACAACAAACAAGGAGGCTTCGAGGACTTGAAGAAAGAAAGAAACGAGAAATTGAGTTGAAAAGGGTTTGATTTTTAGGTACTCTCTCACTTGTTCCATGCATCTCTGTCTAGCTAACGGGATCGAGTTTCCATATGAGCTTGGGACAAGATCCCATGGAGCTCCTAACTTGGGATCGCAAAAGCGAGTTTGCGAGAGAGAAGCATCACCATATGAAGAGTTTCCTGCAACTAAGGGTGGTACTTATACGACATTATCTTAACCTATAAGAGGCTTGGGTGAGAGAGTTTTCCGGGATACGAGCGAATTCTAAGGCTCATAAATGAAAGATGGAACTAAAGTTCTTTTCCCTACATCCAAAACTTTTGAACTCCGTAATATAATGTACATACCAACTGAATTCCTAGAAAAACAATAACAAAAATAAGTTTTATTGGAAAAAAGAAGTGATAAAATCAAGTTATATTATATATATAGTTATTAAAAGCACTTAAAGGGCAGGGCATGCATCACCACAATCCAAAACTCAAATCCTAGGAAGCACGGACTCCGGTGCGGGTGCAGATACTTGGATACGTCATTTTATGAAAAAGGAGGATACGGGTGCGGCAGGGATACGGCAAATTACACACACACTCACTCTTACTTATGTATGTGAATAATATGGTCTTTACATGTGTAACAAAGATTAATCCTTCCAACCATATTAGTCAGGAAGTTTGTTAAATTGGAAGGGTGTTTTGGAATTATTAAAATTTTATGAATATAGTATTGCTTGTTTGAGTTTGGGTATTACTAGTATTTCTAAAAATGTATGGGGTTAGTTTGGATAATAAGCTAATAAGCAGGTTCCAAATAAAGGCATTGAAAATTAAAAAGTCATGTAGCAGCAGTAACATCGAGAAGAGAGACAGTCTTCTTCTTCCAAGACAATAACAGAGGCAGTAACATCGAGAAGGGAGACAGTTCTTCTTCTTCCAAGACAGTAACAGGGCTGTCCTCCTTTTCCAAGACGAGCCATCAGGTACCTCCTCCTTTATTCTTCTTCTTTATTTTTCTTTTTCTTCTTTCTTTTTCATCTTCGGTAATCACACGACACCGTCCACATCCGGACACAGTCATCGCCGACTTCCAGTCGCTGCTGCTTTCTTCTTCTTCTTTTCTTCTTCTTCCTCTCACTTCCCAACGTCGCCAATCATTATTCTGACCCAGATAACTTGTTCCCAGATTCGACTTTGAGCCCTCAAGCACCCGGTGCGTGCCCAGGCCGTGTCCCTGCCATGTCGAAGCCGCACCCGAAGGTCAGCAAATTAATTGAAAAATCAAATTATTATGGACACGCACCCAGCCGCACCAATCTCACCCACAACTGATCTGCAGGCAATGCTGGTGCGTCGGCCGAAACGCCGCACCCATGCGTCATAGCCCAAAACCCCAATTGAAACCCAGTTCATAGGCAGGTCTTATATCCAGCATCAGACAGGAATTCAACAATCTCCCCTTCGTCCTCGCCTTCTCAGTAAGGTGCAATCTTAACCTTGTCAGAAATCCCTCTTTAACCGATGTGGGCCACACCTGTCTAAACACCACTACAACTCGATTTGCACCCAGCAAATAATTTTCTCTTCCTTTTCTTTTGTCTATCAACTCGATGTAAGGACGTCATGACATGCCTTTTACCCGGTCAAAATAACTGCTGTTTCAATAGCAACCTGTGAATTCTCGACTTTCGCTACCATCCCAAACAAAAACAGGAAAAAAGTAGTGATTTCGAGCAACGGAAAGCAGTTAGAAAACTAAACAGAAGACGTTATTATTTGTGCTGAATATCAGTTCCGCCTCTTACACAGATTCTCTAGGCAGTTCAAGAAGGCCAAGAGGTGAATATCAGTTACGGCCAATATAATCCAAGCTTGAGCTACCCAAACAGTCAGCCAGTAGCAGGTAGGTGGATCCAAATTTTAGACTAAAGGAATCCAACAGACCTTAAATTGTGCTTTAATCTGGACTGACCATCCCAGGAAACAAATCCTTAGAACTTCAGGGATTCGTGATTTATCATTATTCATTACTCATCTGTTTTAGAAGTTTTAAACTAGAGATGAATAAGAAGTAAACAGCTCAAGAATTTAGCAAAGGGACTGGCAAACAGAGCAATAACGCAAGAGACAAAACAATAGTATTAGCTCTGAGGCTCTTACTTTGCGAAAGGACTCGGGCCCCATCTGCTTTTCCAACATTTGGAGGACTGCTACCTGGTAGAGAATGTAAAAGACAGTCACAAGTTTTATATGATCTTCAAAACAAATAAACGGAACTACAGTCAAAAAAAGAAAAGAAGAAAGACAAGAAAAAAGAAAGCAGAAGATCAACTTACAGATTTCCATGATCTTATTTTGCCATATAAACCAATGCACTGGGTTCCATACAAATCCTTAGATGAAGCAGAGGAGCTTAAGGCAGTCGCAACACTATCATCTGCTTTGCAAACAGCACAGTTCGCCTGCACTTCAGAAGAAAATAGCGGTGATATGCGGGTGTTCATCTCCTGCGTGTCTTGATTATATGGACAGCATAAACAAGAAGTCGAGGGTTAACAAAATAATTATTATGTGAAGAAAAAATTCTAGAAGAACTGTACGCCACACCAAATAGAATTTTACAATTTACAACCAGCTCCCAAGAAGGATTCAGTACGTGGAAGCATTAATCACTTCTTCTATAAGAGGCATTAATCACTTCTTCTATAAGAGGCATTAATCAAAGAACTTGCTAGAAAAGTAAAGGCAAATCTACACCATAAGCAAAGATTATTGGAAGCTTCACCAGCAGTACATTTCTATGTAATCTACAGTTAAGAAAGAGATGGAATTAGATAAGTGCAGCCTTAAAAGGAAACAGAACCTTGTACCGCCTGTAACGTGCTTCATTATTTCCCAGAAACTGCTTTATAAATGAATCAGTTAGAAATCCAGCAAGACCATCCAACAACCACTCTACCAATAAACATCAAAATAAATGCATCAGAATAAATAGACCATTCACCACTAGTGGCGATAAATATGAAATATCACATGAACATTCTGAAAGTTTACCATCACTTGGTGCCTCTGCAGTGATATAAACTCCAAACCACTGCCTTGCAAGGGCATATGCAAGTTTAATTCTCGTCTCAATGGTCTGTTAAAACAATCCATCAGCAAAACCATAAGCTAGCAATGAACTAAGAACAAATACCACTAAAAAGAAGGAAAGATCTAAATATAACCAATAACTATAAAACAAATAAGAACTTTCAGAAGTACAAAAGCTCATAAATACTACATTTAACATAATCATTAGTATGACATGGAGATTTAATGAATGCACAACTTTCCAAACCATGACAGTTCTTTCTTCAACTTATTTCATAGTTTAGCTTCTAGTAAGGTCTTTCAAGAGGAGAAGAATAATGGAGGCAGAGAAAAGCTTAGGTGGCCAGAAGCGAGCAGAGGAAGGCTGGCCAGAATATATTGCTTTGCATGAAGTGATCTGTCATGTATAAACAAAGAGTAAGATGCTGATGAGTGGCTGGATAGGCCCTTTTCTAAGGAGAATGTTCTGGGAGCCAAAATTGAATTTTTTTACTCTTCTCAGGCATGAAGTCCTGAAATCCATAAGCTTGATAGGCCATTTGCTGGCCGTAAGACTTGAAATCGCAATAAATTGAATTAGTTCAACAATCCTGCTTGAAAATGTGTGTTCTGTTCACATCTAGTCTGCATTTCTTCCTATATTCAGCTTAGCCTAAATCTAGATTTAGTCGTCTAAATTATACCTGCCAAACAAAATTGTTGTTTTTTCAGAAAAAAGAAGTCAAAGCCATGAGAAGATGGCAGAAAAGAACCCCAAAAAAGCCAGTAAATATCAGAAGGGAAACATGGATCTGATTATCCAAAAACTCATCCCGCAATGTGGTTTAAATAAAATATCACCAATCATGCCACAACTAGATGGCAT
Source organism: Escallonia herrerae (assembly GCA_033070095.1). Lineage (NCBI taxonomy): Eukaryota > Viridiplantae > Streptophyta > Magnoliopsida > Escalloniales > Escalloniaceae > Escallonia > Escallonia herrerae. The sequence continues at coordinate 289,442 of JAVXUP010000250.1, read as the reverse complement.
GGTTCTCACGACCGACATGTAGAGTTAATTAGTTTTTCAATAACTAGAGATGCAGCTGTTTATAAGGCCAAGATACTCACTTTATATGCCCATATATGAAGATGCTTATGTGAGTATTCTAACATAATGAAGTGCCTAATGATGAAAATTACCCCTATACTTCTAGTATTTCGGCCTAAGCATAGACATCAAACATGCCAGCTTACACGCCATAACATAAGGTGACAGAAATTGTGGCTGCGAGCCGTCTGCAACCCCACCCTTCCATGGAATACCATGCCGTCCTAAACATCACCTAGCAACAACCTGTGTTACATGGACTTGGCACTTTGAGTCAAAATATCGTGTCCACACGACACGACACGGATCCAGGTACGGGATCCGTACCGGACACGCCATTTGCCGGACGGACACGTTACGTCGCTGATTGGAGAGGATCTTTGGGAATCTGTCGCAATGGATATGGAAGATGAAGGTCTTACGAGGAAGAAGTGGCAGATTCCTGGGTAGGAGAGAGAGAAAGTCCAGATCTGGAAGAAGATGAAGAGTCCAGACCTGAAAGAAGATGAAGAGGGGGGAGAGAGAGAGAGAGAGAGAGAGAAAGAGCATACCTCGAGGCAAGAGAGAGACAGGGAGAATCTGACTTGTGGGTCATAATAAATGACCACATCTTATCATCTTCTTTTCCACAACACAATAAATGCTACTTTTTCATAATATCATATCCACCCCAATAGTTTGTACTAATCTCATATAAAGTATTACTTGAAAATAAATGTTCTATCCGTGTCCCCGTGTCCATGTCCAAGATTGGATCCGTGTCCCAGTGTCCTGTAATTTCAGAATTTGGCGAGTCCGACACTCGGACACGTGTCCGATCCGGACACTCACACCGAGTCCATGTAACATAGGCAACAACTACGGAAATTTGCTCTAAATACATTTCTTACAATATACATCTACCTAAAGCTACATCTTTTACATCTGACTGACATAGCAATTAGCAACCAATCATAAGAAAATGCAAGAACAATAAAGAAACAACAAAAGCCGACTAGAAAGCAGGAAAATAGTGAACTTATAAGCACTACATGTCTAAGAAGTCCCTTGAACAACGATGCAATCGCCCCCACCTGCCCCCACCAGCCCTCTCCCAGCCAAAAAAAAAAAAACAAGAACAAAAATGGAAAATCCATTGTGAGGTGGGTGTTCTTTTCAATGTTAAGGAAAGTTAGTGGTCTTTGATTTGATTCTTTTTTATATTCAGGAAGCTACTACAGATGTAATTAACAATTATAAAGGATAAAAGTAGTAATTATAACCTCACAGACCGTTTGTTTTGGTAATGAGAATACCTGATCAATAACCTTTTCGTCAAATAGAATTTGAGAACTAAATATGCTCATGGAGGCTCCGAAACTCGATGAAGATACTGCCATCTCGGGAGATATAAAAACTTGTGTGTATGACCCAAACGGGAAGGAGGATGACAAATATTCCTCATAATGGCTGTTAAATGTTAATAAAGTTGCACACAGTCACGAAATTGAAGTGAAGAATTGTAAAGCACATGCACCCCAGTTTCGAGCAAAACGCGCATGGTGTGACACACAAACTTACACCCTTTCCCCCTCCATGAACTGTCTGCTTAAAAGCATCAGTCAAGCTTGGAAAAGACCCCAATTTTCCTTCTTGAAGCAAAAGAGATTGGATTTTAAATTATAAATCATTAAATTACTGAATGCAGAACATACATATTGTTCATGGTGATGGGTACACAACGGCAGAAGATGGGAGATGGACAAGACACTGAGTTGGAATGACCAAGGCAGAGCAAATTTATCAAAAGTGTGCACTCAAACTTGGCCATAATCTGAGAGCCTAATAAAAGGAGATTACTGGGGCACCTTGTGCATTTTGCCTGAAAATCAGGTGGTGGTTGTAGGTTACCCAAAATGTAAAGAAATATTAAAAAAAACGCCATCCAAGGAAAACTGGAAAGGAAGTCCATATGAGGAAGAAGACAAACCTGAATGCACTATAGAAAAATCCAACACTATTCTGCAATATTGGTAGGTTAGCTGGCAAACACATGTGCGTTAAAAGATTACTATGTCGATCAGGAAGGATTTCGAATGGCGCGACCACAAGCATTATCGACCGAGCAGTAACTGGAACATTTAATTCGTAAACGTATGTTTTACATGGAGGGTCTTTCTTGCTCAAAACCTGCCAAAGAGAAAAACAGTAAAAAGAAAGCTGGAAACTTATAACCACTGGTAATAAACATCATAAATTAATAAACCTCCTGATAAAAGACGCCCAAGAGAGAGAGAGAGAGAGAGAGAGAGCACTCCTGAGAAACGGAGAATAATGTTCTGACTCAGTTATAGGGGCAAAATTAAGCAAGAGGCACAGATCTTTAGGTCTCTTATGCTCTATTTCACATAATACAATCATAAAATCAGGCTGTGCAGCAGGAAGATACAATACAAACTCTAAAATGTCAATAGTTAAACCTCCATAATCCACAACAACGAGCTTAAATCATGTAAGGACTTGGCAGACTTAATTTGAGACCAGCAGTAGACTTACAAAAACCAAGTATTTAAACGGGGGAAAGAATTAAGACCATAAAAGATATAAGCCTCTTCGTGCCAATAAACAAGGTAGGTTCTTGAAGTAGGGATCCGGGGTGACCAAGAAGATATAATTTGGGTGTCAAATGCAAGACTAGGAGGCCATTCATTTTAAAATTATGATGATTACATCACTCATACTGAACCAACCTAATCAGGCCTTTCATTCAATAGGCAAGCGTCATATCAGCAGCAGGGTTCGCCTTTCCGTCTTCTCTCAGGGTAGCAACCTTCTATCTTTAGTGGGCTATCTAAACAGTGCAAACTTCAAGAAGAGGTAGAACTGCATATGTACCAGTCATGCCATGGGTGTTTCGTCTGTTTTGCACTTTCTATAAAACCATTATTCACGTTTTTTTAATTTATTTTTGTCATGATAACCTGTTCTTTTTTAGTCTTAAGGTGGGGTGAGGGGGGAGTCGGGAGTAGGGTTGTCTTTATTCCAATTAACCTAGTACTTTCAGCAGAGACATCAGCCATACATGTGGGTGGGTGGGAGAGAGTATAGCACATGCCATGCAAAGAAGGGGCAACTGTCCTAGTGTTTCTAGCAATTCCCACTTTTTCATGCATTTTCCTACTGATTCATCCCCTCAGTTGTCAAAGGCCGACCCAAGCAAGCACCTGAGGCGAGGCGAGGCGAGGCGAGGTGAGGCGAGCTCAGGCTGGACATACGCCTTTCACACTCAAGTATGACCTGAGGTAGCAAAGAATCCCTCCTTCCCTGTGCCCTCCTATCTCCCTCTCTATTATAACTTACCCCACTTACGTTAACATTGTGCTCCTCTCCTGCCCCCTCAATTACCACTTATCATTGTAGTTCACCATATGTGTACCATATCCCCCAAACCATATCTAGCTTCTGATTATGATAAACGATCCCCAAACCAAACACACACATGCACTTGTCTATACATGTATGTATGTGTATACATCAATAAAAAAACGTAAAGTTGTCTTGGGAGTAAAAACAAAGGCGTAACTCAATGGCTGCCTTATAGGCAGAATTTACTACACATTCATTTGACAATACGCTTTGATAGAATATAGTGTTTGTTTGATGCACAAATCTTTTTGCACAAGTAATAACTCAGTACCAAGTCCAAACACCATGGTCTATGCATGCCCAGTTTTTCACTTTTTAGCTTACCTGATGAAGTAGAGTCCCAGTGCTCACTGCCACAAGATTATTTGCCACTGTAAACTCCAGATCATAGCTGGAAAGCAAAAAATCTGAATGAATACCAGCTAGTAAAATGATTGCAATACAAAGAAGTACATAATTACGATTACACTTACCAGCAACGCTGTGAACTATCATCCATACACGGGAACCAACAGCGTGCACGCCTTATCTGGTTATCAGTGTGTAGAATATTACCCTCAAAATGAATTCCTGTTTCTGTTTTCTCTACCCAGTAATCAATGCGAACCAGCTTACTCTTCACATTCTGCACCCAACACAACCTACATGAGAAACCACAAAAGAGTAAACCTCATCATTAAGAGAGAGGGAGCGAGATATATACTTGAGCTTATATACTAATATACTTATATGGACATATATATATATATATATATGTATATATATATATATGTATATATATAGAAAGAGAGAAGACTCAAAACTCAATGTTGCTGAATCCAGTTCATTAAACATTGAGTACCTGACGCTAATGAGCACGTAAACTGCCCTCCACGGGCTTCAAAAGGCCCATTTGTGCTACAAGCTGCAGGGCACACGAATCTTTATAGAGGTAGTAGTTTTCCGTTTCAAATTTTCAATTTTTTCCCTTATTGTGGCTAACTATGGGAACATTTCCAATCTTTTAGCACATTTTCTCCACATAGAAAAGGAAAAAAAAATCAGGATATCCACACGTACAAGAAGGCTTGACCAAAGCAGCTGAACTTCACTTATAAGCTGAGATAGAAACGACCGAACTTCACTACAAATGCAGACATCTAAATTTGAGACACTTCGTACCAAAGAATCTCAAAATTAATTGTCTTTTAAGCATTGTCAGTTAATAGCTGTACAGTTTGTCAAATCTCCTTCAATATACTTGTCATCGTCGTGAAGAAAATTGACAGATTTACAAAATGGCACACATCTCACTAACTAGTAAGAATCTTTTGTTTCATCTCCAATGGCCTCTTGTAAAATTTCCAAAAACCGCGCTTTATCTACTACTTTATATCCTTACACCACCTTACACTTCACATACCCTCCACCGCATCTTCAGGCTTCATCCTCTGACTAGTGAGGAATGCGGCACCGCTTCATACTTGGTCTAGGCGGTGCCAGGTGCCAATAACAAAAACCTCAAATTCTACTACGGTACCTCAATTCAATCGTCCAATTGAACGAAACAACAGTAGAACCTGGCCAAATATCCGCCAAATAGTCTGATATGCCGCTTGTATTTATGAGCATAAACATATGCCTCAATGAAGCTGCTATTTCAATTACCCTGAAGAATCTAGGTATTATCTTTCTGTACCTTAACCACAAAATAGGTATAAATGGATTTGAATAAAATAATCACATTCTGGCAATGTAAAACATTAAAATATTGTGTATATTCTAAATGATGTGTGATATTTAATGAGCTGATATTTCAATTCATACACGAAGGTATGATTCTAGATGAATTTTCTTGCTATAAGATGATTATGCTGAATTTGGAATAATTTTACGGAAGTGTTTACTGGAGTAAATATAGGAGACGGTGCCTCCATGTGGCTGGTAATTCTTCTTAGTTTTGTGGGATATCCTGCTGTCTGTTTCCTTGTCTTTTAGGCCTGGTGGCCCTCAATCCGTATTGATTTCTTGATGTTGGTCTTAAGAGTAGCTTGTTCCCTTGTATTTGTTTAGCTGAGTCAGCTCTATTTATCTGTTCTAGAGTTGAATAGGCAGAGATTAAAGCAACCCCACCCAGTGACTTTTGGAAAACGAGAAGAGAGAATTTTTCCTTGTGACTCACACTCAGTCATGAACTTTATGGTGCAAGTTAATGGATGTTCCCATTAGTTAATAATTTTCATCTTCCACTTTACTTTCAAAGAATCTGATGTACTTACACTTCTCATAACTTGTGCACTCCAGTTCAACACCATGTTCGCTCTTCATGCAAGATACTATAATTTTGCAAAAACGGAATGAACATAGCATGTACCTAAGATACATTTCTAGAAACTTATGTAATGTAACAGATGATCACCTGTGCTTCAACAAAAATGATGAAAATATCTTTTCCAAGCTTTTGGCTGAGATATATTGTATGGTTAATGAACACAGTAACAATGTTACGGAGCACGTGCATGCAACTAGTGCGCGTACATATATACAATATCCGCTTTCATAGCAAAAAAGATACCACTATGATAGGAATATAAGGCAAAATATAGGTGACATTTACAGACAGCAAGCAATCAAATTATCATAACCTCAAATCTTCTAGAAGGAGCTGTAACCTGCTTGCATTCACCCGATGATTGCACACCATTCTCTGAATTTGTAGGACCTTGCTGCTCGCTTTCTGATTTGCTAGACTTACAACACATGATGAGTAAATTTGGAACCAGTTCTCTTTCTAGAGACGACAAGTAAACCGAGCCTGCAGCATCAGCAGCTGAACTAGCCAATGAAACAGAGCACCATCTGTTCTCGCTATCCAAATGTAAATAATGGGGGAAGACTTCAAACTCCGCTGCATCTCCATCCACCGTCACTCTCTCAATGGCTAAGTTGTCCGCATGTAACCCGACTATTCCATTGTCTGGTACCACTATCTCAAGCTCAGTGTAACTAAACATAGAATACAAAAATCCTAAGTCAAATACAGCAGTAAACATTTTCAGAAGAACTTCAGTTTAACTATTCTAAACTGTCCAACTGGTGACGTTCTATCTTGTGACTTCCCAATCTTTGACTCCGAAGTATGGACCAAGTATTTTAAACTAGGACCAACTGTTTTCAAATGCACAAGATAGAATTGCCGCCTAATCTGGTATTTCAATAGTGGTGCTATTGGTAGTCCCACTATGGCACTCCCACGTACAATCTTTGTCAGTTGTACCACTTGCAATGATTGTGCTGTACAAGATTGTGCAATTTTAGCAAGAATAGACATGAACATTCGGGAAATGACCGTCTGGATTATCAAAGTCCGAATTACCGACACACGAACGAAAAAGATTAGGAAGACATAGCAGCAAATGGAGGCAAGATATACGTATGTAGTACTGTTGTATATGGTAGTAAGAAGCAATATTTTGCTGCACAAAAGGGCAATTGGGCACGGTACAACCTCTTGCTTTAACAATTTTACAAATGAACAAGTGAATTAGCGGCACTCAGATGGAAGTTCACAGCGCGAAGACAAACACAACACACCCGTAGATTCGACGTCTGTCCATGTCGATGGAGAGGCAGAGCTTCTGGTGCCGGACCACCGCCTCCGAATTGTCGCCGCCCTTCTGCTCTCCTCCGCCATTCTTTTGCTTGCGAGCCTTCGCCATTTCAACTTACACAAATGCCTGTGTGCGAGTCTTCGAGTATGCGCGCGTGTGCGGGTGTGCAGCAGTGCAGCACTTTCCCTGTCTCCCTGAGATTTTAGCAGATTTGGGTAGAGGAGAGTGGGTCATTTTATAGAGTGCGGGAATGTATCGGATTCACTGGACAGGTTGTGCCCTAGAATGGTTATTTGATCTTGGCCGTACACGTGCAGGTGGCCCAGTTGATCCAACGGGTATTGTGGTCGTGAGGCCTAGGATGTTGTTGTTGATTTTAACATGACCCCACTGGTTCATTACTATTCTTAGAAGTGTGATTTAATTCTAGATCTTGTAGCGACGATTAACATCGTTAAACATGGTAAGTGATATTTTTCTAGATGCTTTAACTAGTTTGTGTTTATTTTCGATTACAGACACAATCCATCTTGTGAAAGATTTACCAAAATCTTTTTTAATACTTAAAGCTAGTGTGAGACCCCAAATAATTTATTATTAAATATTTATATATCCTAAATAATTTTCATATTTTTTAGTAATATTCTGAGATAGTTTTGAATAAGTGATGCTGAATATATCTGTAAGGCACTATAATGTATATACTGTACATAATAAAACCAAAGTTAAGAGAATATTGTTTAGTTACCGCTTACTTATATACTCTCTTAACTCGTTGCGTGAACTTTTTCATTTTGACTTTTTGCAACCATTTCGAATTTAATCAACTTTTTTATCACGGCTTGGATTCTTTTTATTTTTTTAATCTTTCTTTCACCTATTCAATTTGGTTTCTTTTTTCCTCTACTAACCTCTATCACGCCACATTCTTCTCTCTCTCTCTCTCTCATGAAAACACACAAATAGTACCTCATATATTTCTCCTATTATCTAACTTTTTAGATTGTGCAAACTTCTTCTCTCCACTTTACTCTAAAATTTTAACCACAATATTCTTGCACTAATATCATAATATTCACATAATCCATGCTAATTTTAAAAACAAAGGGCTCTTATTCCAATTTTGTAAACTAATCCCTATTATCTCCAACATTTTATATAAATATATCTATGATTTTACAATAGTTATGTTTTTTCTACAATCTGCATTTACGATTTGTTTTGTAAATCAATAACTAATTTTTTCCAATTTTTTCCTTAAATTTGATAATCAAATCAATAATTCTCTCTTTTTCTTCTCTTCTCTTGCAAGTGTGTTATCTCTATCGCTCTATTTCTCAATACATTTTTTTCTTACTTGTGGTACAGAAATCCATCGCTTTAATGAGCTACATTATCATATTTTATGTTACCTAAATTTTAAAAAGGAAAAGCCTCATTTTTCTTTGAAGATATAACATTTAGTGGTGCTTCTTTGTATCTTGGTGTAGAAGCATCGTTGTAACACTCTTATCAAGTAGTTAAAAAATACTGCTATTTTGCATTCTCTCATGCATTTTTTACTTTTCTTCATTGCTAAACACGTACTAAAGACAATTGTTAGCTTTTTGATGACAAACATAAAGTGAAAAAACAATATCTTTACATAGTATAGTAATTTAGTCATTTTCATATAGTGCTCTCGTACAGCACACGGGGTTAAAACTACTTACGAATTTATTTACCAAGTTTAAAGAAGTAAGAATTAATCAATTTGTATTTATCAATAAAAAGAGTTTTGTCTTGCAGAGAGAGAGAGAGAGAGGAAACCTAGGGCATTGTGGAGGTGTCAAATGGGCCGAGCTTGGGCCGGCCCAGCCCAAGCCCATCGGGCCTCCAGTAAATCGGGCCGGGCCGGGCCTGATTCTGGGGATATCTGGGCCCTGTCCAAGCCTAGACCCTAGGCCCAACATTTAGGGTCGGGCTTAGGCCGGGCCTGGGCCCCTAGGCCCAACATTTAGGGTCGGACCTGGGCCCAATTTTCTTTTTTTTTTAAATTTTTTTTTTGCATTTTCTTGTTATTCAAGGTAAGGGTTTTTTTTTTAATTATAGTAATTTGCTGTTCGGGACGCTTTATTAAAGCGTCCCTAACAGCAATTAACGCTTTACTACAAATCTATAGCGACAAGAGTTAAAAAGATTGATGTGTAAGAATATGTTTTATGGTATATGGTAAGACTTATTCAATATACTAAATCAACAAGTTTGGCTTCAAAAAGCTTCTCAATAATGATAAATTCTCAAATGGATATGAAGTAACAAATATCATCATCATAAAGATAAAAGCCAAATTGTCAAGAAAAACTTCATGCCAAAAGATGAGGGTGGGCACACGACAGTGCTACCCCTCCCCTTCGCCACTGACTTCATGTTCATTGTGTGAGGCTATGCAATACACATCCGTTTATGGAGCTTAAAAGTCGAGGACAAAGTTACTCTTCTTGGTAAAACTTACACTTAAAAGGAAATACCTTTTGAATCTTCTCTATGCAATCTCTCTTTTAAACCAAATTTTGGACAATCTGAACATTAGAACTGGAATTAGGTTCGATTATCTGAAGCCCATGGTCGGGCACTGAACAATATCTGTGCTGAAATAGAGCAGATTCCAAGTTCCAGCCCACTCAAATTGTAACATAAATTGACAAAATACAGCAAATGTGGGGTACACAATGCATTGGGGTTAGCAATTTCAATACATAAAGATGTTAGAAATCTACTCGATCCCATGACCACTATATTTATAAAGAAAAAAATCAAAGACTTTAAGATGTTTTATTATTCTTTGCATTACTTAAATTTTCAGTACTGTTTAGGGGGGAAAGGAGAATAAATCCGTTGGGAGAAAGGGGGAGAAAAGTGAAATTTCAAAAGTAAAGAGGGGGGCCTGAACCGGGCCAGACCCGGGCCGGGCCGGGCCTGAACCGGGCCAAAACCGGGCCGGGCCGGGCCTGGCCCGGGCTTTTTTCTAAGAAACGCAGGCCTGGCCCAGGTCCAGGCCCTAGGCCCTAAAAGGCGGGGCCAACACTGTTCATGAAAGGGGCCGGGCCAGCCCGTAGGCCGCCCGGCCCATTTGACAACTCTAATTGTGGTAAGTTATTGTACACCTAATTGGCCTGTAAAGTGGATTTAATGCAATAATCAATTACGAATTGTGTTCCTATAGGTTTATCATAATGTGTTAATTTGGTTTTTATTGTGAAGTTATTGGTGGAATACATAACTTTGCAAAGATTGTTAGGTATATTCACCTCATTAACATTGTGCCTTTGATTAATCTCATTTCAACGATCTTGGGTCGATAATTTTTCTTTCATCCATTTTACCATCATTTGCTTGATAACATATGTCTATATCAGAAAATACATTGGGAACTTTTGCATGCCTCGTTTAGTGTGCTTGTTTTGCCATTTTCACCTATTGCTGTCCTATTGCATATCTTTTTTACCATTACCCTCTTGTTTCTTATTTATTCATTCCAAATACCAATAATATTCAGAAACTTCTTGTGAGAAGATACCATCCACATGAAAAGTGGATTTGCTATGTAATTATACTACATTTGTTTACTCATTTTGTGCTCATTCGAACTCAGGTTCAAGGGCATCAACTTTGGTTAAACTTGTCTTTTCTTCCATATTTAAGTCTAAAATCAAGTATATTTTGACATCGTGCAACTATCCTACTCGAAATGCAAAGTTTGATACCTACTTGAAATGCAAAGTTTGATGCTTTGTGGATGTATGACTTTGCCATGCTTTTGATGTTCATTGAGTTCCCTTTGAAACAACCTAACATGTAAAACCTTCATGTGTTCACGTTAACATGATGTCATGATATTGTATGGTAAATGCTATGGGTGTACAAATTTTGAACTTAAAACATTTTGTGTGCTTGAGTTAACGTTCTTTAAACTCGCGTATGATGTGGTTGTATTGTCTTTGATTATTAATTCAATTGTTCAAATATGCTCCTTTAAATTTGATCTAATCTTTGTTCGGTCAATATCTCCGAACAAGAACATTTGTTGTACTAAGATTATTTATCATCTTTGCACCTTTGATCCTATATGTTGTGTTTTTTGCTCAGATATATGTCATTGAGCTCAATGAAAAGGTTCTGCCAATAGACCCTCGTGAAGTTTGAGAATTGTAACACGAATTACCTTACATGTATAAGCTTTCGACTCAAAATAAATTAGCAAAAAGTCTCGTTAAAGAGAGAGAGGGAGGAACAAACTAGTATTGAGCGGAGCGTCTACGAGACTTATTTCATTAAGTTGCTATATGTTGTCGTTTTTTATTTTCTTATGAAATTAGGTTCTCCTGCACGCCTCCTCAGCTAAACCTACTTATTCGAATTGGCTGAATACGTGGACAAATTAAAATGGATAACGACGATCTAAATTGAGTATAACTATTTTTTAGACTTAAATCGACCACGTTGATACCATGTTTAAGCACCCGATTAAGATTGGGTATTGTCAGATTATGGCCATCACCGGTGGTCAATGCAACAGTAGGGGCATATATGTGTTATGAAATTTTTTTGACCAGTAAGTGGATGAAGAGATCATGCACGTTGATAGGTAGATCCAAATGCACAATATAGAATTGCCACCCAATCTGGTATTCAATACTAGTGCTATTGGTAGTTCCAATATGGCACTTCCACGTACAATCTTTTTCGGCATTACCATTTGCAATGATTGTCCTGTACAAGATTGTGATATTCTAGCAAGAATATATATATATATATATATATATATATATATATATATATATATATATATATATGGATCGTGATCCATTGCTAGCGCTAGCACTGTTGCTAGCGCTGTTGGGCCGTCCGCTACATAATGTAGCGGACGAAAATTGTCCGTCCGCTACATTATATAGCGGACGGTGCTAGCGCTGCTAGCGCTAGCAATGGATCACGATCCTATATATATATATATATATATATATATATATATATATATATATATATATATATATATATATATATATATATGAACATTCGGAAAATGACCATCTGGATTATCAAAGTTTAAATTAGTGACATGCAGACGAAAAAGATTAGGAAAACAAAGTAGCAAATCGAGGGAAGGTATATGTATGTAATACTATTGTACAGAGAAAAGATGCAATTTTTCTGCACAAAAAGGCAATTGTGCGTAGTACAACCTCTTGCTTTAACAATTGTAAGAACTAAAGGTGTCAATGGGCCGACCCAGCGGAGAAAACAGGTTGGGGTCGGGCCGTGGGGGTGGGGAACTGAGCTGGGCCAGTGAAAAGGATATTCAGGCCCAGTCCAAGCCTAGCACTATGGATATTTAGGGCCGCGCTTAGGCCTAATAATTTTTTTTTCAAAACTTCTAGTTATTCATTTTTGAAATGAAGTTATTCTTCAAGATCCTTTGACACTTCACCCATTTCATGAAATTAAATTTAGAATTCAATTCACTTTTTTTTGTTTGAAACAAAAAGAAATTTAAATTACATAAGTTTTATTTATGTTTAGAACACACAAAATGAAAATGTGATAAAAATTTTATAATTATTCTCTTGGCTTGTGATGCAGAACACAAAGCAAATTTTGTAATACAAACATTAAATGAAAGTCCACTCAGAAATTATCAAAAACACATCACCGTCACTACACACCCACACTTCACTGTGTGTGTTAAAGAAAATATTGATCAGATGAATTCAATAACACTTCCAAAACTATTAATTTAATTAAAAAGATCCAAAATGTCAAAAAGATGAAAATGTAATAAAATGAACTTCAAAAAAGAAAAAAAAATTATTAGGGGGGGAGCGGACCGAGCCGGGCCTTTTTGGGGCCAAGCCAAAAACGGGCCTTTTTAGGGTCGGGCTAGGCACGTTTCCCAAATATTTTGGCCTAGCCCTTGGCTCTATGGACCAGGGCCGCACTATTCATGGGTCGGCCTGGCCTTTTTTGCACCTCTAGTATGAACTTACAAAAATGCGTGTCAAAATAAGAGTGAATTAGCGGCACCCAGATGGAAATTCACAGTGAAAATGCAAAGACAAACAAAACGCACCATAGATTCGACATATGTCCACATCGATGGAGAGGTAGAGCTTCTAGTGCCAGACCACTGCCTCCAAATTGTCGCCACCCTTCTACTCTTTTTAGCCATTATTTTGCTTGCAAGCCTTCGTCATTTTAATTCATACATATATGCATGTGTGTGAGTGTGTGCACCAGCACGCATGTAAGTATGCAGCACTTTCCCTCTCCCTGAGATTTTAGTGAATTTGGATCGAAGAGAGGGGTTAATTGATAGGGTGTAGGGGATGTAAATCTCTCTATATTAGATTCACTTTGGATAAGGTGTGCCCTAGGATGGTCGTTTGATCTTGGTCGTGCACGTGGCCTAGTTGATCCGACGCGTGATGTGGTTGCGATGCCAAGGATATTGTTGAATTCTAATATGGCCAGGGGTCCATCACTCTACTGTTCTTAGACATGTGATTAAATTCTAGATCGTGTAGCGACAATTAACATTGTTAAACATGTTAAGTGATTTTTTAGATACTTTAACTATTTTAGCTTTGTTTCTTATCAAAGATGCCATCCGTCTTGTTGAAGATTTGCTTAAATCTCTCCAAAATCTAAAGCTGGTGTAAGACCCCCAATAATCTGTTATTAATTGTTCTTTATTCTTATCTTCATGATTCTTAGTAACATTTGCGGTATTTTTAAATAAGTGATATATCTTTAAGGCACTATAATGTATGTATACAGTACAATCAAAGCTGAGAAAATGTTGTTCGGTCACTGCTTACTTGAATACTCTCTTCACTAGTCATGTACACTTCTTTAATTTTGACATTTTAAAACCATTTCAAATTTACTCTCTCTCCCTCTCTCTCCTATTCAATTTTATTTGAGTTCATTTTTCCTCTCCCGCTCTCTCGCCAAATAATTTTCTATGTCTCATAAACAAACACAAGATAGTGCCGTATATATCTCTCTTCTTATCTAACTTTTTGAACATGCATACTTCTTTCTCTCCACTTCACTCTCAAAATTTGTTCATAATATACTTCTTCTAATACCATATATACACATAACCCAAGCTAATTTGATGGTTTTGTTTGAAAATAGAAGGCCTCTTATTCCAGTTTTGTAAACTAATCCCTATTATTTTCTAACAGTTTTGCATTTTTATTTATATCTATGATTTATAGTAGTTATATTTTTCTACAATCTAATTTTATGATTTGTTTTGTAGATCAATCACTAATTGTTTCCATTTTTTCCCCTTAAATTTGATAATCAAATCAGTAATTTCCTCATTTCCTTTTGTTCTCTTGCAAGTGTGTATCTCTCTCTCGCTCTATCTCCCTACACATTGTATTTTCTTATTTGTGATGCAGACTTCTTGTTACTTAAGTTTCAAAAAGGAAAACTCTTACTTTTCTTTGAAGTGATAACATTTGACAGTGCTTCTTTGCACATTGGTCAAGGAGCAACATTATAATAATCCTCTCAAGTGGTTGAAAATACTAATATTTGCACCCTTTCATGTATTTTTCACTTTTTTTTGTTGCTAGGTACGTATTCAAGACTATTGTTAGCTTTTTAGCGATGACCATGAAGTGAAAAAAAAATACTATATGTACATAGTTTAGTATTTAGCAATTGTCATATAGTGCTCTAGTGTGCAACACTGGGTGTAACATCCAGGAATTTTCCGGAACGTTAGACAATCGATCGATCGATAACACTAAGACAATAATGTCCTTAACCTCAATAAATAATGCAACAAGCTGTCAGAATAACTATTCATAAATCAAACTATGCTCTCAATCAACTGTCATAATTGAAATACCAAGTCTAAGTCTAAGAAAAATTAAACAATAATATTTACCCATGCAAGGGTTCTAACGATCAGTACTAAATTTAAATTTAAATTCCTTAGCTAGCTCGGCTCTAATATGTGCAGGCAACCTCAACCTAAAGCTGGCTATTACCTGCAGAAAGGAAGTCAAAGGAGAGTGAGCTTTCGAGAGCCCAGTAAGGTCGATCAAAGATTTAAAAACAGTAAAACGATTCGGACAAGTTTTCATATAAAACTTTTTAAAGAGTTTTTTCATTGAAATACACACATTTAGACAAAGACGAACAAAACGAACGATTTTATATTGAAATCCAATAACATTTTTTTGAGAGGTTTTACTTTCGATGAAATCACTACAATACGATTAAAACATAGGGATGAATATTTAACTCAATCCCTTAAATAATAGTCATTTGAAACACTTTGGGCATAATAAAACATGAATGGATAATATTCAAAACATTTCAAGTGAAATAAAATATAAACAAGAAACATTGAACATGAGCAGTACAGAAGCAAAGCCACCCCGGCAGTGCTCGATCGCTTTACATATGCATATGTAACACTGACTAGTCCATCTAGGTACTAGTTAACCCATCCAACAGACCAACCTTATAACGCCAACAATACAGACCATCCTTATGGCTCCCAAGTTACTAACTCATGTCAACATCGAGAAACAATAAATAGAATTCAAAACATTTTATGATAATTGAATCGATAAAACATATGAGAATAAATAAATTACGAATTCCAAACGATCGCTTAAGGTTCAAGTTAGGCTTTCATGGACAGGTTCAAAAACATCTTTTATATCAGCATAAAATCGAATCAATTTAGTTTGTAAAACTGTTCTATAAGCATTTGAAAACAGAATGTCAAAATAGGGTTCGGATAGAATTCCTTACCTCGATCCAAGCTAAGCAATGCTACAAACCTCGATGTCGATTAATGATCTCTGAATAAACCTATATTGGCAATCTATTTGTTAGAACATAATCTATGCTACAATACTATAAACCTAATATCGTATACCCCCCACGTGCTCACTCCTAACTCTGAAATCGCGTAACTCAAAGCGCGCTTCGCACGTTGCCAACCTAACTATGAACCCGGTACGCTCTTTAACGTGTAGCGACACTCTAAAATTTATAATAATTTATACTAGAACACTTTTATAGCTTGACACACTATTAAAAGTCAAAATGTGAATTTTCTAAATTTTTTGAATATTTTTGAATTAAAATAATTTTCTTAAATACAATAAAAACCCAATAATAGCCATAATTACTTATATCTGAAAATAAAGTCCCATAATTTTTATAACAGCTTTAAAATATGTATAAAAATTATAGAAATCAAAATCATAATTTAAAAGACATAAAAACTATTTTTAAATGTTTCATTGTGTTAAAAACAATGCGATATAGAAATCATAGCAAATAAATTCCAAAAATCATCAAATTCAAGTTGAGTCTTATTTATACCATAAAGACATTACTATAAGTTTTCCCAAAACATTTTCGAGATTTAAAGGCTCCAAATGAATTTTCTAAATCTGAAATTACAGAAAATATTTAAAATACATATGATTTCAGAAAATTATAAAATTTTGCCACAATTTCTAATATAGTTTAATGTACTACACTGTAAAGTTTTACCTACTAATGATAACCGTGCGGTAGTTTATGTACGCGTCAAACTTAACGCTAACCCAAATTACCCGCTCCGTATTTCCTTTCTCCTCTTTACTTTCTCTGCCTCAGAGGACCTCAACATACACCACACTCAACAGCCCACTTTCTTCAGCAGCACCCTCACATCACTTCTTTCTCCATTACACCCACTCACACACACATATAATAACCAACACTCTTATATTCACATTAACACACCCAGCACTTATATTCCCTCCATTTACACAAGTTCAAAAAAGGCATATCATTACCCATTTGCATGCCCACTGCCGTGAGCAGTGGATCTCCCTCTTCTTCTCTTGCATTTCATTCATTCAAACACTCAAACATACACATCTAATACTAATGCAAACACACACTTAACTATCACTACACCCACATAAATATACACTAAACCTCACAACAGTCTCAGCTTCTCACATCACTCCAAGATCTACACATATTCATCCCTCACATACCCACACGGTTTGTACACACACATACACAGTTTTTATATGGGCTGTGTTGGCAGCCTCTTCTTCTCCTCAAAAACACACCCTACGCACTTGTTACACCAACAAAAACACCCACTTGCTGTCCTTTTTTCATGGCTGTTTGCAGGCCTTCTCTTCCCTTCATTACACACCTATAAACCCACCCAAACACTCACATGAACCCAGAAATTTAATCCCCATGGCAGCCCCTCCATGGCTGTCCTCACTCTCTCTCTAAGCCCCAATACACACGTCCATGTGCACATAGTGGCTGTCCACATTTCCATTTCTCAAACCCATAACTCACTCTTGTCGTAAAGCAGCGCCTCGTTCACGATACACACACATTCACTCACTCTTACGGCACACACTTAGCCCATTTCTCTCCCACTGTTCTGAAACTCACATGCACACAAATATACACAGCACAGCCACCACTTTCACCCTCTCTCACCCTTGCCATTTATACACACGTAACTCTCTCGGCAGATCCCAAAACACACCCATAAATACACACATACTATCCTATGCAGTATCCCCTTCCCGTCCCCCTCACACACAACCCCACTCGTTTACACATCACACATACCAACCCACAGATCCACTACACCGATGCCTGCTGTGTAAATATATATATATACACACACCCCTATAAGCACACAACCCCACGGCTAAAGCACCCATAAAATTGAAAAAAAAATATGAGAACAATTTGCTAGAAAACTTACCGGAAAATAATTGCTATCCTCAGAGACTTCGCCGGAACCCTTCTCCCATCTCCTTCCTTTGTTATCTCTCTCTTTCTACCTCTGCCGTTCCCGAAGGTATGGAGAAAATTAGGGTTGGCTGTGGCATCTTATTGGTCTATATATATAAGCAAAGCCCAAAAAAGACACTTACTAAAACCCCCCCTAGAGTTTCGTTAATTACTAAAAAATGTACCCACAACTTTTTATTATTACGAAATGGTCCAAATTAAATTATTTACTATAGTTTGGGTGCTCCAAAAATTTTAAGGGTTTGGTTAGGTAACCCGTTATACTAAGTGTCGCTAAAAGTCACTAAATAAAAATATTAGCGCTAACTGAAAGAATATTCGTTGCTAAAGGTCTCTACTTAAAATATCGACGCTAAAAAAATTATTTGCTGTTAAAATTTTTAAATAAATCCGAAAAGTATCGGGTGTTACACGCGGTATCAAAACTAGCTTTGAGTTATTTAGCGAGTTTAAAGAAGTAAGGACTAGTCAATTTATGTTTTACCAATAAAAAGAGTTTTGTCTTATAGAGATACAAAAAAAAAAAAAGAGAAACCTGGTGATTCGTAGATTCTAACCTTCTACTAAAATTTGATAAGTCATTGTATATCCAGTTGGCTTGTAAGCAGAATTGTTTTGTATCTGTACTACCTTTGTTTGCTCATTCCGTGTTCGTACCAACTCGAATTCAAGTGCATAGACTTCATTTGAACTCATCTTTCAATCCCGATTTAATTCTAGAATCGAGTATTATTCTGACATCATCAAACATCCTACTTGAAATGCAAAATTTGATGCTTTGTGGCTCCTATGCATTTGAGATGCTTTGATATTCATTGAATTCCCTTTAAATGAGTTAAAATTTTAAACCTTTATGTATTTAAGCCATGATATTATATGACAATTATTACCAGTATGCAAATTTTAAACTTAAAACATTCGTGTGCTCAGATTAACGTGCTTTATACTCACGTATTATGTGGTTGTATTGTCTTTAATTATTAATTCAATTGTTGAATATGTTCCTTTGAATATGATTTAATCTTTGTCGGGTCTATCCACGAATGAGAATATTTGTTGTGCTAAGATTATTTATTGTTTTTGCACCTTCGATTCTATATATTGCATTTTTTGCTCAGGTATATGTCATTGAGCTCAGTAAAGAGTTCCAGCTTTACACCCTCATGAAGTTTGAGAATCGTAACACGAAACACCTTAATGCATGTATAAGCTTTTGACTCAGAACTAATTAGCAAAAAGTTTCATTAATTAAAAAAAAGAGAAAGAGAAAAAAAAAACTAGAGTAGAGCTCCATGAGAGTTAATTCATTGAGTTGCTATATGTTGGTGTTACTTTTCTTTTTCTTTTTCTTATGTGGAATTATGTGCTTGTGCACGCCTCATCATTTGAACATCCATATTCGAGTTGGCTAAACACATTGATAAATTATACTGGATAATGACGATCTGAATTAAATATTAATTATTTGCAAGGCCTAAATCGACCACTTCGATACCATGTTAAAGTACCTAATTAAAATTGGTATATCATATTATGGCCATCACCAGTGGTCAATGTCAACATTTAATGACTCATTAAGGGCATTTATGGGTTATAAAAAAAAAATTTGGCCACTAAATACGTGGACCCAAATGTTAAGGGTAACGCTTGATTCTCATAGGTGAGGGGTAAAGAGTGTAATAAGACCAAAAGTAGAAAGGTGTGTTAATGTAATTTACTCCTGCATAATCAAGCTATGGTAAGTCATGTTATGCATTTCAAATTCTTAACCTACCGTTCTAAAACTGTAATATCTCGTACTTTTTTGAGCTGTTTAATATAACATTTATGCTCTGAAAAATAAAAGGGCATTAATTTTTGTGGATGATCAAGAATTGAGATGTCTAAGGTAATGCCCCAAATTTTTAGAGGTGTCTAATATTTGTTGGATGTTTAGTGACACTTTGGACTAGTTAGTATCACTAAAGTTTATATTAAATTTATCTAGTTTGTGGGTCCACAACGTGAAGTGTTCTAAAGTCATAAGGTGGCAAAGTCTTGACTAATGCATTTGGATTAGAATGGATAATATATATGAATGAAGTGAAAAATAGTATATAGTATTAAAGGGGCTTAGATATCACTTGTCATCTGGTAGCCCATATACACTTGGGTGATTCATGTATCCACGTGGCTAGCAAAGAAAAAAAAGATGGAAGAAAAGAGAAGAGATGAGGAGGACGGCTAGCCTTATTTACTAAGAGAAAGGAATAAGATAAAAAGAGAAGAAGAGAAACATAGATGGGCTTCGGCCATGAAGAAAAATAGAGGAAGGAAAGAAAAAAGAAAGAAAGAGAAGAATAGAACAGAGGAAAGAGAGAAGAAGCATCAGGAAGAAAGATACAGAGAGCTCGTGGAGAGAAGGGAAAAAAGGAAGAAGAAAGGAGAGGGAGAGAGAAGAAAATTTGTAAGGTATTTCTTACATTAGTGTGTGTGTGTGTGTGTACGCGCGCGCGAGTGAAGAATGGGAGGGGGAGCCGCCATAGGGCTGTTTTGTGTATGAGGTTGGCAAGTCGCGAGCCCTATGTCCAGCTGAATCGAAATTCTTAACCATGGTTAACTAGAATTAACAACAAAACTAAAAAGAATAAAGAAAAAAAACCAATTCTTCTTCGGTCTCTCCTCTTCATCGTCAAAACAGCCACCTACTGCCCTTCTGACGATGACTGCCTTTTGGACGGCTGCCTTATCGATCATCGTCGCCTGCCTGAGACCACGCTTGACCCATGCTACACCGCCACGCTGCACCACAACACAAATCAAACCCTAATTTCTTTCACCTCTTCATTGTCAAAACAACCACTAAAATGCTCTTCTGACGAAAGCTGCCTTACCGTTTGCCGCTGCCATTGCCCTCATCCAACACCTGAGACCATGCTGCACCACCATTGCATCGTGTCTTTGTCGATCTGTCAAGGTGTTTGCGCACATCAACCGTTTCATCTCCATCTTTGATTAACATCAGATTGCATTTGCATGTGATAAATAAACACAAAAACTAACTACCCTAAGTGCTTTGTAAAAGATAAATGAAATGAGGAAAAATATGTGTGAATGTGAATAGGAATTTGTTGTTGATCCATACAAATGAATAGGATTTTCCTCATCAGATTGCATTTGTATGTGATAAATATATACAAAAGCTAACTACCCTAATTGCTTTGTAGAAGATAAATGAAATGAGGAAAAATCTATGTGAATGTTAATATGAATTTGTTGTTGATCCACCCGTAGCAATACAACTGCTTGGTAGGAAGAAAAGGGAGGGTCACAAAACCTAGCTTTGTAGATGATAAATTAAATGAGGAAAAACCTTTGTGAATGCTTAGTAAGAAGAAAAGGGTGGGTCACATATGTAATTTGGAGTCAGTGTAGTTAATTGGTTCGTGATAGTGGAAGAGCATCATGAACCAATTAACGAAGGATTAAACGTATTATTTTGACACCATGTGCGATGCGGCAATAAAATAGAATCTATTGTTTATCGGCATGTGCGATGCGGCGAAACCAATTTAAGTTACTTCTTCTCCGTATCGCGCTCTATATTGCCGTGTGTGACGTGTGATGCTAATAGCTGTGAAAAAGAAACTTAAGTTGTCTAGTTTGACATTTGGATTCATATATTATGTTTGATTTGTTTCTAGATTGTTATCCGAGAAAATTTTTGCTACACACTTCAGAGAGCAGTAACAAAGGGAAAGAAGTTGTTGGTAATTGTAAGTTCCTTACCTTTTTGTATAATCTTGGTACTTTTTAGTGACACATATCCAAATACTATCTTAGAAAACTGGTTGATACATGAATGAAAAGTCTGTAATTGACCTATGAACTTTTTATTTCCTTTTATTCTATAGCTAATGATGCTATTGGTGATGGCATTCCCACATTTGTTCATCGCATTGATGATGATTTTGAATTTAAATTGGAATGATTTTTAATAGTGAAGATGAAGCTTTTAATACATATAATACATATGCCATGGATAAAGGGTTTGGGGTTCGAAGAGGTCAGAAGTATATTCATGGAAAAAGTTAGGAGTTATGACGATGTACATTTTTGTGTTCATGTCAGGGGTATGCACCTTATGTTCCTCCTCACAAGGAAAGAAAAGTCGAGCGGATAGAAATCCGGTGTGGCTGTGATTCATAAATTAAGTTTAAAATTAGTAATGGTATATGGGAGGTTATCGAGTTTAACCCTATCCATAACCACCCATTTGTCCCTGAACACCAAAGACATTTGATTAGATCCCACAGAAGAGTTACAAAAGGGGTGAATGGTGTGCTTGACAGTTTCAAAAGCGTGGGTGTAGAAGCAACCAAGTCATTTGGGTTCATAGCAAATGATATCAGAGGAATTAGAAATGTTGGTTGTACATTACGTGATGCTCATAATTATTTGCAGTCAGGAAGGTCTGAAATACTTAGTGCTGGGGATGCTCAAAGTCTTATCAAACATTTTAACAATTTACATGCAAAAGATCCTATGTTGTTTCACATAGTGCAGTTAGATAATCTGAATCGGCTAATGAACATTTTTTTTGGTGCGATGGGATGTCGAAGTTAGATTATGAATGTTTTGGTGATGAAATAATTTTTGACGCTACATATCACACAAATAAGTGCAATATGATTTGTGCTCCATTCGTCGATGTAAATCATCATTGGAGCAATGTATACTTCGGTTGTGGATTTTTGTTGGGTGAGACCTCTGCTTCTTTTGTTTGGTTGTTTCAAGCATTTATGGAGGCCGTGGGGAATAAGGCTCCAAAGATCATTTTCACGGATCAAGACCATTGATTCCACCTTGAAAGGAATGATTGATAAAGATAAACTCGAAGATAATAGTTGGATCCGTAAGTTATATGAAAGCCGTTTTAAATGGTGTGGTGTATTTAGTAAGGATATATTTTTTGCTGATATAAGGTCAAATCAAAAAGGTGAGAGCACAAATAATGTGTTCCAAGATATGGCATGCAAGACAATGACTTTGACTGAATTTGTTGACCACTTGAAAAGAATGAATCAAAATGCGTGAGAAAGAAGTGGAAGATGATTTTGATTCTGCACGCGGAAAGCCAAAAATAGTTGTGAAGCGATGTGGACTTTTGAAACATGCATCATTAGTTTATACACATACCATTCTTCGGATGATTCAACATGAATTTATTCAAAGTTTGTCAAAACATGTTGTAGATACAAGCCAAGAGGGGGCAATGAGCCATTATTTGTTGAAATGCGAGGGTGGTAAAAGAGAGTATAAGGCTTTTTTAACTCTGATGGTTGCGAAGGTAAGTTGTTCTTGTCAGTTGTTTGAGTCAAATGGGTGGTTATGTCGTCACACTTTAAGGGTACTCAATGTCTGTATCAAAGTCGATAGAATTCCAAAGCATTATGTGTTGAAAAGATGGACAAAAGGAGCAAAACAAGGTATTGCAAGGGATGACTATGTTCATGGCTCGACTCCACTGAATAGTCCCAAAGAAACAAAGACATTACATCTCAGCAAATTAATGCGGAGAGTTTTGTTGTCATGATTTGAGTGCTAGTGGTAATGAAGCGGCAAAAATTGCTTTTGCCTACTTGGATAGGACCGAAGAAGAAGTTAGAAGGCTTGAATAAGAGTGTGAAAATGATGATACAGTTAGTAAGGTGACCGATATTCTTCATTCTGTTGATGACTTGTAGATCTTGGATCCCCCTCAAGTGAGGGCTAAAGGAACACACAATAATAGAATTAAGGGGGCACTTGAGAAGGCATGCAAAAGAAGAATACCAAAAGGGGCAACTAGCCAACCTCCTACAAATGAAACCGATGGTACCTCATTTTTTTAATTATTGAGATATATATATATATATATATATATATTTGTGCTTTTGCATACAAATTTTATGTATCGATCAAATTTGTTTATTTTGTAGATCAAGATATGCAGCTTACAACCGATGTTCCCCCTTAACGTGCCTTCTACATCAGTGTCACAACAAGTGTCGTATAGTTATTCTAAGCCAATAGACAACACCTTTCACCATGAGTTCGTACCTTGTTTTGGTAACACCAATGTCACACCACTTTTGAGTCAGGTAATAAAAGTTTCAATTTGTTTAAGGATGTTTTTTCTATTACAATAATACGTTAATGAAAATGTACTTCATTATTTCAGGAGTCGTCCAACAATTTTATGGGTTTGCTTAACTCTTGCCATGTGAACCTACAGGTATACCTTATTCTTATTAATAACGATTTGTAAAAAGCAAAAGAGAGATCTAATTTTTTTCCTTACAAGGTTTCTTTAACTCGGAAGAACTTAACAGAGGAACATCACGAGCAGGAATGCCACGCAAGAATTGAAGCTCCAAATTTATCATATCTAGAAACTTCTAAATGGAGACCAGTTATTTAGTCATTCTTTTTTAGTATATTACTTTTAGTTATTAGGATTTCCTTTTCACTTGTAAACAAGATAAGTTGCAGATAAGGAATAATGGTGAAGGTGGCACTCGTTAATGACTTGATTCTATTTTACTTGATGTACCGGTAGCTAGTTGTTTAACTTCTATTACTAGGTTGATAATAACTAGAATTTTACAACAAATTAATTGTTAACGCACGGGACTTCAAGGAGTACAGTATTTGACATTTGCAGTTCTCTAGTGTAAAAACCAACTTAAACACAACTAATATCCGAAGTTACCATGCTTGGTACTGATTCAACACAATTTGGTATGTCCCAAATAGTATATAACTCTTGATTTTCACTAATAACCAAACTATTGCCAACCTCACAAGCCTTGACCAGTGACCTACCCACCATTTTAACTAGCTAAGCAACGCTGGCTTTCTTATCATGGCTTTAGTCATTTATTAATTTCTTCATAACGAAAATCATAAGAACTAATTTCTGTTGTTGCTTCCAACAACAATGATCCACCAAGAAACATGGAAAAAAGAAAGAAGTGTAAGACGTGGGAACAGCGGAGAAACTCAAACAGGTGAGTAGCATCTGAAATATTCGGGTGAAATATGTAGTATGAAATTCTTCACAAGGAAAACAAAATGCAGGTAAAAAACATAAAATGTACAAGAAGTTACTGATCCCCTCAAGACCCCAAAAACAATATATACACACAACGTAAATCAACAAATCCTCCCCACAGGTTGCAAGTAGTGTTCAACCTTTTATCCTACAACGCACTTGCTTGATAGCATCAAAGTCATAAGCAAATCATTTTGCAATAACAAAATGACAATTCATGGTCACTATCGAATCATAAAAGTCAGTCATCATATAAATTACTCAACATTATAACACAATTTAAGCAAATCGAATTATAACTTGTTGAGCACTTTCACGAACAAGTGATTAAAGCATCTGCGGCAATAGTATTAGCCTGAAAGCAAAATAGTTAGAAAGAAACTTTATCTCTAGAACTATCAAACCAATCAATGAGGATACGGAAATGGTTCTATGAACCCAAGAAAAAAATCTAACAGAAGTACATACTCAGGAGATACACCATGGCATGCAAGGAATCCATGATTTCCTTACATGAAGCAGTTCAAAACCAAAAAAAAAAAAACACACAAGTGAGAGAGAGAGGGAAGCAGAGGGGGAGAGGATACTGAATAAGATCATACGGCTTGAATAGTATTGTTCATCTCTTAGTCTTGTTTTCTGTACATACATACTTCCTTAGCTATTTTTGGCATCAACATATATCTGGAGCAACCAGGGGACATATTTATGTTGGAGCTTACTAGTACCCCAAGAGTAGATACCGTCCAGAAATTGCTGAAATAACTCTCAGTAGGCAACATTCACTGCATATTCTAAAGCTGCATAAGAAAACCACTAAAGATGCAAAGGGTCTCTACAGCCTAGGCACAAAGCACAAGTTACAGAAACGCGCATAATCAGTCAAAGGCGCAAATTGTACATATTTTATGAGAGATCTAATATTCAATACGGCATCTGATATAGCATAGCATTTTATAGCACATTTTGGCAGCTCATGTCCAAATGCAGCAGTTACCAGCCACATTAAGGAGAAAACATAGATGAGGCAGTAAACAACAGCTATGGAATAGGTGAAAACCCCGAAGAAGGAATTCCCAAAGGGCGTCAGGAAGAAGTGGGCTTTACCTGGATAATTTCTTCTCTTCTTGGCTGAAGGAGGTGGGTGTTGCTGATCCATCAGTTGAAGGCACAAAGTTGAATTACTAATGGAGAAACTCCGACACTCGTCCACTTTCCCGGTTGTCACCGCACAGCCCCGGAAAGATGAAAGAGATAGAGAAGAAAGAATGAAATGGACTCAAAATCTTTAACCTGACAAATGAAAATGTGGGCGGGAAATTCAAAATTTTCAAAAATTTTCAATTTTTAATTCTAGTTAACCATGGTTATGAATTTTGATCCACCTGGAGATGGGCCCACAACTTGCCAACCTCGCTTAATTGGCACGATATTAGTGGTAGTCTAACACCACGTATGCCGATGACGTGACGTTAGACAACCACTAAATATTTTCTCCATCAAAAGGGTTGTGTGGTTTTGATAACATGAAAATGAAGTGTGCAATTTGTTTTTGAGGTAAGTAAAGCATGGATAAATGAGTAAAGCTTAAAGGGTTATTAACCTCCAATCATCCATACCTTGAGGATACCTACTTGGGGGGGGGGGGGGTGCGCAAATCAATTATTCTGCACTGAACCTGCCAAGTTATCTTTCTAACAACCACATCATGAGGTTTTCTTTGTTGCTATAATCATTGATTATTTTGCTCTACCAAATATGATAAAAAGTACTTGAAAACAGTAGATGGCTAGCTCATCGTTAAACTAGTTCCTTCATAATGAGCAAGGGTTCCTTTATAATGAGCAATGGTAAGGACGTTTCACCTTGTGACTCCCCAGTTGGTCTTTGCTCCAAGGTGTTAAATCTTACTATTTTTTAGGTGTTCGAAATACAAGAAATCATAGAAGTATGATCATGAGATTGACTATGCAAGCGAGCAGTTCACATTTATCATTCTGAGGAATGCCCATACCCATAGCCTTACCTTTGGTTCCAAACTTATTTTTGAGACCAGGCCAGTAAGTCTAAGCAGTAGGCATTTTGTTTCTTTGCTTCTAGATCACATCTTGACCCTTCTTCCTTAACTTATGAAGCTTCTACCCGTATAAACCAAAAACTTATTAAAATTGTTTGCTCTCTCTTGGGGATAGGAATTCCTTATCAAATCGTCATCTTTGAAAAAGGTTACTAAAAAAAAGAAGAAGCATTTGGTAAGTATTATTCTTGCTCCAACAAGATGGTATCAATCAACTTCATCAACACGGTTTTGCGTCACTTCATAAGCAAAGTCAATGTTAAAGAGACCAGAAGGGGTAGTAAATCAGCTCTATCTAGGTAGATTTCTACCTCAATGAGATGCTTATTGATTATCGTAATCATAAGATCAAGGGTAAAAAGAAATCATGTTAGAAAGTGAGTCGTGCTAGATACATGAGATGCTGGTGAGCTAACAATATGATATAAGGCTGCCTCTCCGACTTAAAGGCCCGAACAAGTGCTAATTATTAGACTATTGCCTTACACCACCATCATCACTAATAGCCATTTGAGGTTTGTGTAAGCGTATTGCTATAGAAAATATCCATACATTTCATATGCATTTTAACTTCATCCCTACGCTGTAGTCGTTTCTTCATGGTTCAAGATGCATATTTTATTCCCATGTGTTGTTACTATGATTATATATATGTATGACCCACTTATTCCAAAGGGTATCTTTCTTATGCTCCAAATCCCGAGATGCTTTAACATAAGGGCTTTAGTCCCTTATATGAGATCTTTTAAACCTAGTGATATCGTACCACTCTAGTAGTCCCTTGTAATTTGTTAAAACCTTTTGGGGAGGGTAAACAAACTATTCTAGTATGCGTAAGTGCTCTGAAAGATAGCAATGGTTAGCAGTAGTCTCCTAGCATAACTTAAATGCCTCGACGTTTGGCTCTTGACTTTGGCGTGCAGTTTTTCGATTAGAACTTTGTGCAATCACCTTAATGTACATGGTAGTAATCAATTGGGACACATAAACCTTACATGAAGAGTGTTTTAAAGTATTCAAAGCATAGCACATAAATTTCCTTCAGGTCCAAGTCAACCCTCGCAAAGTACATTGAACTCTTACCTAGAGTTGCTTGAAGACATAAAACAATCCACACCACTATATATTCCAAGCATATCGTATAGATCCTCCTTTAGGTGCAAGTCAACCCTAAAAAAAATACTGATCTCTTGACTAGAGTTGTTTGTAGACCATAAAGCTCTTTAAGCAACTGTAAAGCTGCTTAGTAAGGAAGTAACGAGGATAATAACTCTAGAAAAAGAACAAGAGGTAATCAACAAAGTAGGCATGAATACCAGAGTGCTTTTTACATTTGAATGGTAGCTAAAGCCAGGTGAGGTATACTTAGACTTTATAACACATGGAAATACTTCCATCATAGGCGTAAATCGGTAAGTATACACTGGCTACCCTTGCCTTAATCCTCAATGCCCTTGAGGATTACCTCGAAGGAAAAATACATGAGGATAATGGAGAAGCTAGGGGTCTGAATACATTGAGTTAGCCATCATTCATTTGCCTTAGGAATTCCACTAGAAGCATCTCGTAACGGAAACCCCAACTAATCGAGTCATAGGTATACAACACATTCATGGTAATAGCACATTTAGACATACCCTTATTTCTATGATACTACTAACTAGCTCATGCATAACAGTATATTGTCATAAATATCCCTCGTAGAAATGAAGGCTAATGGTCTGACTCATCAATGGCTCCAAGTAAGGCATAATATTGTTGACCAAGATTCATATATGGATGGACTTCGAATCTGGCTTTGATGAATAATGTTTTCTTTTTAACTTAGGCAATTATTATATTTCTTTCTAGCGATCAAGTAAATCATGTGAGGGCAGTTACCATGTCCTTTAGTTGAATGGTTGGTGTCCAGATGAAATTTTATCCTTCAAAATTATAGCTTTGACAGAAGGACCTATAGATGTAACCACTCCCTTGGTTGGGGGTTGTGCCGCACTGCCTTTCGATTAATACACAGTTGAGGAGGTTGATCACGAATGCTAGATAACATAACAACATGAAATTGGTTTAATATTCCCTAAAATCCTTCATGGTACTTGGAGTATCCACCTTGGGTATATATGTCAAAACAATCCATTCTACTCTCTCAGTAATTTGCCAAATCTAAAAATTGAACTATAAGATGGTGGTTAGTTTTACTAAGTGCAAGTTAGCTTGAAGCCAACATAGAAACCATCAGGGCCAGGTTCTTTAGAGGCTAGGTGCTTCAACATTGCCAGAGATTTAACATGGTTTGGCCTCTTGCCTAAACCCACAGGGAAAACAACAAGCATATAAAGTGGGGAAGTTCTAAAGAAACTTTTACTCATTCACTCTGACCCAATTCCTAAATACACCCAAACTCTCGTCAGGATTTTTTCTCAGTAGATAAAAACTCTCTATGGTTTTTCTCACTCACTAGTGTTATTATGAAAGCACTTAACAAGCTAGCGTTGAGCTACAATTATAAGGTCTGATTGACTTACATTCTCTTTAGCTCTCAGTCTTAGTCTTTAACTCACAATTCCTTTAGCTCATATTGGCTAAGGTATCAATGTGCAGAATCCTTTCGTTTACTTCTCCTTTTATAGGAGAAAAAATAGGTGAGGTGGTGTCATTTGCATTGTGTTTAAATCACATTCACATGAGTAGCCACTTTAGGAATAATAAGGCCAAGTTAACTTGTATATGAATAAAAGATGATTCTCACTCTTTCCTCTCTTTATAAGGAACATGTCAAAATTAAATGTTGAAAACATCTGTTCACTATCCATCAAGTGTGAACTTCTTGTTCCATCTCATGCTTGTCTTTAGCAAATGAATCCAAGACAAAAACACCAGTAAAACCATCAGCGCCAGGTGCTTTGAAGGCCTTAACAACAAGGATGGTTTTCATAATATCCTTATCATGAATTGGTAAAATCATAGCTTGTTTCTACTCTTCATTATGTTTAACATTGGATAATAGATTTCAGCCTACCTCACATATGCAAAAGACGGACATGAGCATTGCAAGTAAATTTGTGAAGAAATGATGGCCAAGTTTGAACCACTTCTTGACCCTCTGCCATGTGACCATTTGTCTCGCAAATGCTAAGTTCTCTAATAGCTTAACCTTGAGTGAAGAAATGATGGCCAATGCAGTAGAGATTGAATGTGATCAAGCCATGTCTTCTTAATGACGACTCTTTGAAAAATATGGCTAAACACTTTCTTGTCTAGGTCGTTACATAATCCATATTTTTTCAACTTCACGGCCACAACGAAGATGATCAGACTACCTTGGACCATAATTTTTCTTATAATTTGAATTTGAACTGGCCCACCATCTACGGACATCAATTGCACATGAAAGAGGTGAAATTATAGGATATGATTTTAGAAGTGTCCTAATTATCCCAAGTTTTGATTACAAATTCTGACTTGGAACTCATGTATTTAAACACATGTTTCCAAGTTCTTCACAAATTTAGGATTTACTTACTGAATATGAAATGTTGGAAATAGAATACTAGTCAGTACCGTTTGTCTTGATCAATGTTTTACTCAACACCATTTCTCTTCATATAATTTAACATGGGATGACAAGGTTATTGTTCATTGCGGATTTGGCCGTAACAAAAAATAATGCCTCTGGGTGCAAGGTAATAATTGTCTACTGTAACACCCCAATCCTTGATATTGTCTAGTCGAATAGTTTATTTTTCGAGCGACGATTTTGGTACGTAATATGTAGCGTCGATTTGCATAAACGATATTTTATCGGCAACCTTTAGCGACAAATTTTTAAGAACCATAAGTTGTAAATTACTAATAGCCATTATAAGTGATATTAATTGGGGCCTTAAGCAATGATTAGCATGATTGACATTGTTGAAAACCTGCATTGACAATTTTGAAGCAGAGTAAAACAGGCAATTTAGGATAGTTAAAAATTTTAATTCTTATAGGGGTTATTAAGTAATTTAGGAGATACTGATCTAATTTATTTATTTTAGTCAGCTCTTTATTTTTGGAAGCAAATCAGAGATGGAACAATGGAGGGGAATTAGTTAGTCTTTCCTTAAGTCATTTTCGGTTATAGCCTACAAGAAGGGGGGGGGGGAGAGGGGGATCTGCCAACAAGGTTTCCACCGAGGCGATTTGATATCCAGTTAAGTTTTTTTTAGCGTTATAAGTACAATTTTTATAGGCTAGCTTACAACTTTGGTTTATAGTAGTGAGAAAATAAGGGCAGGGGTAGAAACAGATGTGAGAGGAAAGTTTGTGACAGTGTGAAACTTATGCGTGAGGGGAAAATGAAATGGGGGTACTGACGATAGGCACTATACCCATTTATTGAGAAGGTATTGTGTGTGTTTTGGGTGCCCATTTGTGTGAAGGCTTTGGGCGTTCTGTGAGTGTTATAAAATATGTATGTACTATATGTGACTACCCTGAGTGAAATGGTGCTTTGTGTGTGTGGGTATGCCAAGATGGAGTAGCCATGGTGGTATAGTGCGGGTGTAGTGTGTGTGTGTGTGTGTGTGTGTGTGTGTGTGTGTGTGGGGGGGGGATAAGGAGATAGAGAGAGCTCATTGTCGTGAATGTGTATTCAATGTAGTGCAATGTGTGTGTGGCGTTATGTGCGTGAAATGTGTGTAACCGTTGTGTCTGCATGAAAAACTGTGCAGGTGTGTGTGGGTAAGTATCTGAAGGTGTGTGTGAGTAAATGGGTTTGCATAGGTAGGTCTGCCACAAGAGAGGTGTATGTGTGTGCTTGTTTGGTGTGTGATGAATGTGTGTAAAACGTGTGCATTTAATGTGTGTGTGTGTGTGAGGCTGCCATGAAAGGTATGTGTAGTGTGGTGATGTATGTGTGTTATAGTGTATGTGAGGCTGTGCGTGTGTATGTGTGTTGTGTGTGTGGGGGTGAAAACAAAGTGTGTGAGTGTGTTTGCATTGCATGTGTATGAAATCTGTGAGCAGTGTGTGTGATGTGTGTGTGTGTAAATGAGTGTGTCAGAAATGGGAGGGACACCCGAGAATGAATGTGCAGTGTTCGAGGTAGTGGGCAGAAAAGAAGATGGAAGTTGGTAATGGTTTTATGCAATGGGAGGGTACACTGTGCTTGCATAGTTATACCATGTGGCCGTAATATATCTTGCGAGTAACAAAAATTGCTGAATTTTACACGAAATTTCTTACGGTAATATTAGGATTAATATTAAAATTTCATATTTTTCTGATATTGTTTGGTACTTTAATATTTTCCACAAGTTGGGTTTTTCTAAAATTTGTTTAGAGTCTTTAAAATTCTTATTAAATTCTAGAAAATTTTTAGTAATGTTTTTATAGTATAACGAAGACTCTATTTCAGTTTCATAAATTTTAGAGTTGATTTGGTTATATTATCCATATCACATTTGATTTAGTGAAACAAATTATTTTAAAATTATTTTGATGCTTTTTAAATTTTGATTTCAATTTCTGTACGTTTCTTATATATTGTTAAGTTAGTGTAAAAATTATGAGACTTTGATTTGAGCTAGAACTATTAATGGCTACTTTTGGGTTTTCTTGTATATTAAGAAATTATTTTAATTCAAAAATAGTAAAAAGATTTCAAAAAGTTCATATTTGGACTTTTTATAATGCTTTATAAAGTGTTTTATTAGAGTTTATTATGAATTTTGGGTTATCATTAGGCCTTACGGAGTGTCAGGGATTTTCGGTTAGGTTTGTTGTACGTGAGACCCGTTTTGATTTGGGTTGAGTTGAGAGTGTCAGAGTGAACAAGATTTAAGCAATTAGTATTTGAATCATAATGTTAAGATGCTAGATTTATTCTAATAGTGAAAATGCTTAATTTAGGTTGATTTAGAAGGATTCAGATTATGGTTGTGTAGCTTAACATAGAGCCCGTTTGAGATTGATTAAAAAAATAGATTCTGCTTAAATCTTAATCAGTTTTTAAAATCTAATTTAATCAGAATCACTTGTTGTTTGGCAAAAGTATTTATAACTTAGATTTAATCTATAAAAAGTGTTTGGATAAAAAGTACTTAAATCAGTTTCACTATAACAAAATGACCATAGAAAACACTCAATAAATTTTTTTTCTAATATCCAAGGACATAAATTGCTTAAATCAGTTTTACTTCGATATTAGAAATTCAGCGCTTAAAGAAATCCGGCCACATTTTGATCTTGTGTATACATGGACATAAATTGCTTTCTGATACTACACATACTACTGCAATTCAGATATTACACAACTAAAATAGAAGAAAAGATTACTGTATAAATAGATTTACAATATGCAATTCAGGTAAGCATGATAATTACAATAAAATAGAAGAAAATATTACAATATGAGAAGATAGAAGAACTTACAGAAATTGGTGTGGAAGAATTGAAGAGGGCGGCTGTATCCCTCTTTGTTAGCCGTAGGAGAAGATTAGCAATAGGAGAGATAACCTTTAGAAACTATCTAATTAATTAAGAGATATGAGATGTTTTTTTGTGAAAACATGGGGATATGATGGTAAATTAAAAGGTCCAAACCTGATTATGGAAAAGTAATTATTCCATAATCCTCACTTTTGAGGATTATGTATTAAATAAGTTTTTAGCTTTTTGAAGATGGATTAAATCTCCTAGAGCCTGTTTAGGATTAATTAAAAAAGCAGATTCAGCTTAAATCTTAATCAGTTTACTGTTTGGCAAAAGTAGTTGTAAACTAGATTAAATCTATAAAAAGTGTTTGGATAAAAAGTACTTAAATCAGTTTCATTATGACAAAATGACCATATATGACACTCAATAAACATATTCTAATATCCAAGCAACGTTAACATAACTTTTATTCTTAAATAACTATAATGACCAAATAAATTATTAAAATAACTATTTTCACATACTTATAGAAGTTGTTACTTTCATTTTAAATTAAAAACACAAACAATCTCATGTTGTTGCTTATAGTACGATAACATCCCCAAATTACAAATAACGTTTATCTTAAGCAAAAAAAAAAGATTATCTAGCTGTAAAAGAAGAGATAAATTTCAAAAACTATCTAAGATAATTAATTAAGGGGTATGAGAGGTCTTTTATAAAAAATATGGGGATATGATGGTAAATTAGAAGGTCAAACCTGATTATGAAAAAGTGATTATTTCATAATCTTCGCTTTTGAAGATTATGGATTAAATCAGTTTTTAGCTTCTGGAGATGGATAAATCTCTTAATCTCTTTTGCCAAACAACCACATACCTAATTTAATCTAGATTAAATCATGTTTGACCATCCCATGATCAATCCCAAACACGCTCATAGATATGGATCGAGGTAAAGAATATCATCTGAACCCTATTTCATCACTCTGAATTCAAATGTTTTATTATAACAGTTTTATGAATTTCATTGAACTCTGATTTTATAATTGTCATTAAAATGTGAGGGATTTTACCCAAAACCCAATTTATCATAATTGATTTCATATGTTTTATTCTGATTTGCTATTGAATTTCATAAAACTTTAATTTTGTCATAAAATGTTTTTAAAATTGCTCTTGAGACCCTATTTTGAGCCTTAAAGTGACTGTTTGAAATTCTTTTAACACGCATATGTTTTATTGATTCGATCATTATACAACATGTTGAATTGTAATTATTTCTTCTGAACATTGACATGTGATTGTAAATCTGAGGCGATATAAGAATGATGTGTACTATTGTTGTTATAAGGATGGTCTGCTCGTTTTGGTTGAAACTAGTACCTAAATGAACTAATTAATGTACATCTGCATATGTAGAGTGTATCTGAGAATTGCTGGGGTGGCTTTGCTAATCTCTATTACTCATGTTCAATGTTATTAATTCTGTTTTATTGTATCTGAAATGTTTTGAATTGTTTGTTGATTTTGAGGGATTGAGTTGATAGTCTTCCTTATATCTGTATTGAGATGCTCTGGATTTTATTTAAAATCATTTTTGAAACTGTTATTTGAATTAAATGTAAAAACATTTGAATCGAACTATTTTAATCCTTAATCAACCTTGCTAGGCTTTCAAAAGTTTACTCTCATTTGACTTACCTTTTGCAGGTAATAACCAGCATTAGGTTACCCGAGTATGGATTAAAGCCGAAGGAGAGCATATAAATTTAAGTTTTAGTATTACTCATTAGAACCCCTGTGTGGGTGAACTTTTTTAGATTTAAATTTAATTTATCAATCATGATTGTACACTGAGAGTTATACATTAATTGATGGTTTAGTTGCTCTAACAGATTAATTGGTGGTATTACTTTGCTTGAGTTTAAGTATATTACTGTCTTAGTATAAGTGATCGAGTGAGTGTCTAACGTTCCGAATTTTTGAGGCATTACAGTTGGTATCAGAGCTTATGTATGAGATTCTGTAGACTAATAAGCCTAAGATTATTTGTGACTGAGATTGGACTTTGAAACTTTCTATGTGATGGATTTGGTAATAGTTTAAATTGGTTTGCTTTGACATCAAAGTGTGTAGCGAAATCATAGTGATCCATTAAGATATCAGCGTACCTTAATGTTTTGGATTTGAGAAGTTCAGGGACAAAGTTGTTCTATAAATTAGTGGATGATAGAAGCTGGGTGTTGTAGGAATTCCATTTAGGCAGTGGCTGGTCAATACTCTTAGGTCATGAAATTTTTTGAGCTATCAGCAGGACGGGAAACAAGATCTTAAGCATCAATCATATGTCTTGTAAACTCCAAATTTAGCTCTTCTAGCAGGGTGCCATTGATAGAATTAGTTTCGTGCTTAAGTGTATTCTGGTGGAACAAAAAAAAAGGGTGTTGTACTTAGACAGTCTTGATTCTACAATAATGCACTATGGGTGGAAGTCACAGGCCAGGCTTGCATTCCATGAGGTTAGGTATCGATTCATGACTTATAAGTTTTATTCTTTAATTGTGAAAATTTTTGAAAAGAAAACTGACTCTCAAACTTTATAGACTTTGGACCTGAGGTTCTAAGAACGTTAAAGCATAAGTGATGGTCCCAAACTGAGATTAGGATTAACTATGATAAATTTCTTGGAGTATTAGCAATGATTTAATGGTTTAAATGGAGAAAGGGTAAATTGTAGAGATGACATTTACATTGTAGCAACAATTGTGATTTAAGAGTACTGATATTTGAGGCAATATTTATCGGTGAATTAAAGTGTAATAAACACATCAGTCAGTCCTGACTTTGAGGTCTTTAACGCATATACTTTGTAAGTCACTTGGGATTGTATTTGGATTGTTTTGCTTACCATTTAATAGATCAGGTTATATAAACATTTGAGGTGTGTCGTTGGATATCTGAGAGCGGACATGATTAAGAGCAGCTACTTAAGGAACACCAAATTTTGAGCACGAAATGTTTATAAGTTGGGGAGAATGTGACACCCTAAACCTTTATATTGTCCAGCCGATTAATTTATTTTTTGAGCGATGATTTTCATACGCAATATGTAGTGTCGATTTGCATAAATGATATTTTATCGATAACCTTTAGCGACAAATTTTTAGGAGCCATAAGTTGTAAATTATCGATAGCCATTATAAGTGATATTAATTGGGACCTTAAGAAACGATTAGCGCGAGTGACATTGTTGTAAACCTACAGTGACATTGTTGTAAAGCTACAGTGACAATTCTGAAGTAGAGTAAAATAGGCAAATTTATGAAATTTTAAAATTTAAATTTTTATTGGGGTTATTAAGTAATTAAGGAGATAATGATCTGATTCATTTTTTTAGTCAACTCTCTATTTTTGGAAGCAAATCAAAGAGGGGATAAGGGAGGGGAATTAGTGAGAAAATTTAGTCTTTCTTTGAGTCATATATATATATATATATATATATATATATATATATATATATATATATATATATATATATATATATAGAAGGAGGACTCGTGAGAAAGGGAGAGAGGGATTTGCCGACAAGGTTTCTAACGAGGCAATTTGATATCCTATAAGTTTTTCCTTTAGCGTTACAATTACAATTTTTATATGCATGTTTAGAACTATGTTAGCATGAGTAAGAGATGTGTGTGTTTGTTTATAGTAGTGAGAAAATAAGGGCAAGGGTAGAAACAAACGTGAGCAAAAAATTTGTAACAATGTGAAACTTGTGCGTGAAGGGGAAAAGAAATAGGGGTACTATCAATAGGCAATATACCAGTGTATTGAGAGGGTGTTGTGTGTGTTTGGGTTGCCAATTAGTGTGAGGGCTTTGGGTGTTCTGTGAGTGTTATAGTATATGTGTACTCTATGTGATTGCCATGAGTGAAATGGTGCTGTGTGATGTGAGTGTAACAAGATGGAGTAGCCATGGTGGTGTAGTGAGGGTGTAATGTGTGTGTGTGAGGGACAAGTAGATAGAAAGAGCACACTGCCGTGAATGCATGTTTAGTATAGTGCAATGTGTGTGTGGACGTTATATTCGTGAAATGTGTGTAACCTGTGTGTGCGCGTGAAAACTATGTGGGTGTGTGTGGGTGAGTATGTTTAGGCGTGTGTTAGTAAATGCGTTTGCACAGATAGGTCTTGTCACGACCCAAATCCACGGGTGAGACAATGAGCAAGATCCATGACCGGCCGCAGGCCCATTCGAACATACACTCAGGGCTCTGCCAAGCCTTACTACATCTTGTACACAAATCTATAGCCATGCATTTAAACTAACACCTTAACAAGACTTCTAAAATCATACTCAAATATGTATTTAATGATTTCCTCCATGAATGACTAACACAAATAAAAAAAAATCTCATGGAGACCTGAGTTCCAAACAATTTCTCAAAACATAAACAAAATAGTACTACAATTATAGATGTCTGTTAAAAATTCTTCAAAAAGGGCTTAAATCCCTCACGACCATGTCCTGTGACTCCCTCCTTGTTACCCTCATAGCTCTCGGGTTCATCTATGTGGTCACCTGAAAACACACATTTTTTTATGTTTTCTCCAAATCATGATTGTTTGTTTCTGAAGAGCTACTTAAATTAATCCCGAAAACCCTTTTTCCTTGGTTCATTGCTATGTTGGTTAACATTTGATGAGCTTTTCCACCTTTTATTTTCTTTTCATGACTGATTCTAGAAATGTGTCTCAAATTTTTGTCCTTGAGAAATTAATTTAAGATTTCTACGAAAAGTTGGTGCTATGTCCAGTATCATCTTCCACTTCCTTTAATTTTATGGATAATTTACATACACTAGACTCTTAAGAATGACTTGACTTGGATGGTCAAAGAGAAGATAACTCTATTGTTTTATTTCCCTTTTCATTTTTTTTACATGATTGTTCATGGGCAAGGATTGTTGTACAAGCTGGGGAATGTCTATAACCTCATCGTGGTCCATATAAAGGGTCCCTTTGGAAGGAGAATGCATAGGAGAACAATGGAAGCCATGAAATACGTGACTCCTTTTGCAGGAATGAGGAAATATTTTCCTTATGTCATGCTATCTCGACGAACTTCAGTTATCTAGAAGTGTTAAATTGAAACATCTAATGCATAAACCTTTTTTTTGGAGGTTTCTGAATGGATAATAGGTTTTTTCTCATGTTGCCAAACCATTAGCAGTGTATCATATGAAAGACTTGAAGTTGTAAAGCCAAGAAAAATATTTGACTAGATAGTTGCCACCTTTGTTTTTTGTACATTCACTTAGAATGCTACCTTACCATACAACCTTACTATTCATAAAATACACAACAAAGACTTATCTTGTTGTTGATATATAATCTTAGAAGAACAGTTCTATAATAAGCATCTGTTGGATTTGTTGGTTCCATTTACTATTCCCTAATATTTAATCTCTTTCTAGATTAAGCGGCGTGGATTTGTCTAAGTCACCCTCTACCACAATCACTATGGCCAGTGCTTTATCATTAATGTGGTTGTAATTATTTTTCATCTATTGTTGTTGATTATGTAATTGAATATTGATGATGACATTGATAAGTAGAATTTGCAGAGTAGTGATTGGGACTGGTTTAAGCTATGTCTTTAAATAATGGAATCAAAGAGAGATAATGGAGGAGAAGCAATCAATATGTGAGAATGGGGGGCGTAGTGGTGTTGGCGGTTAAGGTCTAGACAAGGTAAAAAAATGTGGTGGTATTGGAGTTGTGCGCGATAGTGGAAATGAGCATCTTATAGCAACTTATGTGGTTAACGGACAATGGTGATACATGTGCTGCATTATGGTGATTGGATTGTAATGAATGTGTGTCGCTTGAGGGGTGATGGTGGCAGATTGGTAGTGCCATGGTGGTTATAGAGGTGAAAGACAGATACTATGCTAGAGATACAAAGAACGAAAAGAAGAAGAAAAAAGAAAGGTTGTGTTAATGGATCCGAACAAATGTGACTGACGTCATATGTAAGTAATTAATCATAAGATGACAATGGTGCCTCGTGTCTATGACATGTATTTTTAAGCGGTGACCATATAGACCCTAAGAAAACTAAACTTTGCTGAGCACCTTCCATTGTTGAACTTGTTTGGGTCGAAAAGTAGTTTAAGTTATTAATTTTATACAATTTAAGCAATTAGGTACTTAAGCCAGATTTCATGTATACTGCATTGTGTAGTTTTGAATTTAGCCATATTACAATTATATGTTTTTAGTCACTGCAACCAATAATTGGTTTGTATTATATAGGGGTGCAATTCGGTGGGTTGGGTTGGGTTGGGTTTGAGTTTGTACCCAACCTAATAAAGCCCACATGCTTTTAAACCTAACAAGCTTTGACCCAATGGGTTGGTTGTGTATACTTGGGTCTGAATAAGTTGATCAAAAGAAGTAATGGTTTTGTTTTTATTTTGCACAAAAAGTAAAGTGGTGGTGCATGATTGAGAACGGTGAAGGTTGAGGTTAGCATGAGGTGGTTGCCGGTGGCCGGAGGTGGTCGGCGTTAGCTACCGTGTGGTAAGGTGGTGGTTACCTCTAGTTGAGGTGGCTTCGCCGGTTGTGCCAGCGACCGACGGTGGTGATCGGGTTGGAGGCTATCATCAGTGGTTTAGGCGGTCACTAGCAATGTAGGCAACATCAAGTAGATGAGAAGGCATCTGCCATTGGCAGTTGTCACTGGTGGTTGTCGGTATGTGAAGAGTGGCAGCTAGCGGTGGTTCTTTATTTGTATACCAACAGTATATGATTTTTTGCATAAATGGGTGTTAAAAGTCCAACCCAGCATAACTTACTACAATTGATGAACTCACCCATTGTAACCCATTCTATAACTAAGTGTGTTGATTTCGGGTAATAGCCCACACTTTCTTTGGTTTGGGGTGGTAAGGCTCAACTTGTGAACCCAGTGCTATTACGTCCACATTATATGTACCCTTTTGGCAATGGTCAAACAACTTGCATAGCATTCTTTTGTCTCAAAATAAGAGTAGCTATTTGTGTAACTCCCCAAATTTATTTCCGAAGAGTTAATGTCAGATAAACAGAAATCAGATAACATTCTATAATTATCAAAAGACTCCAAAATGGTAATTCAGAGCATACACTAATAATTTCCAAAAATACATCAATATCTAATACAGTGGCCCCAAGCCTTTGTACAATTCAAGTTCTTCGACATAGAGTTTTTCAAAATAAAACCTAAATAATAACAATCTTTCCTAATCATTACACTCAAAATATTAGTACTAACTCTGAAACAAAGGCATCTAACTCTTGATCACTCAGCTAGCCCTTCGATCCCAAAGTCCCACCTACTCATCACCTGAAAGGAGAAACAATAAGGGAATGAGCCAAATGCCCAGTAAGGTCGCTCAAAGGACCAATCAAACAAAAACAAAACCATCTGAGAAAAGAAATTTTGGAAGCACAAATGGTCTCCACGGAACGAATAATCAAACCATATTTTGAATGTCAAAACATATCTGAATATAGAAACAGACACTAGGGAGCCATTCAGAAAGTGGTCACATACGTCATCATTGACATATGAGGCCGGTTCAGAAAGTAAGATTGCGATCTTTAGCTCAACTCCCCGGAGGAAGCCCACGTTTCAATCCATATAGGTAAGTCACACATAAGTCACATACACTGTGACATGGCTCATAGAGTTATCAAAACAAAGATTTCAATTTAACACATAATCAAATATCGGACATACCAAACAATACACATAATTACAAATTAATGACAATCACTGAAGCGAACGATATCAATATGGCAAATTCTAAGGTCAAATGAATTCGACGGAAATTGAATTTCACAAGTCATAGCTTTCAGAACAAGTTATTCACAACAAAGCTCAAAGAAAAAGGAGAAGAAGAATCACTTAACTCAATTCGAAGAAGTTTGGATTTTAAAAAGAAACTAAGGATTTACATGAACGATTGGTTCATCGCTGATTTGAATTTTGAAAATAAACCCTTACCTTAATCAAGCTTGTGAATGCAAATCCTTAAGCTCCACCTTAGAAATCACGAACCTTCCAAGTCTTCTCTCTCTCTCTCTCAGGAAAACAAGCAGAGAACCAAAAAGATTCAAAAGGAAATAAGGAAACTACTTATATGTAACAAAACCAAGTTTTAATTCGACCAAAAATAGTTTTCATTCGACCGAAACATCATCTTTCATTCGACCGAATCCGACAAAGGTGAAAATGGTTTTTTGATTTTTTTTTAAATTTGACCGAAAACATGTTTTCATTTCTAATGAAAACTTTTTAATTCAAATGAAATTTTTTTAATTCAAATGAATTTTTTTTTCATTCGACTGAAAATTTGTTTTCATTTGAATTAAAACTTTTAATTCGAATGAAAACTTCAGTGAGCTCTTCATGATTTTAAATCTTTTTCGTTCGAAGCAAAAATCTGTTCATTCGAAGCAAACCCATTTTCATTCGAAACAAAAATATTTTCATTTGACCGAATCTTTCTGAACTCC
The DNA here is from genome assembly GCA_033070095.1 of Escallonia herrerae. Lineage (NCBI taxonomy): Eukaryota > Viridiplantae > Streptophyta > Magnoliopsida > Escalloniales > Escalloniaceae > Escallonia > Escallonia herrerae. The sequence goes on along the minus strand of JAVXUP010000250.1, from coordinate 247,388 downwards.
AAAACTTTAACTTCAAATAGTTTTGATTCGAATGAAACCATTTTCATTACACCAAAAATTTCAAAAACAATCCCAAATCATTTTCTTAATTTTAACAAAAGACACAAACTTATTTATTCAAAAATATTAATTTCACACCGAAAAAAGAAACTTTTTTTGGGTTATTACAATTTGGAAGCTGAGACTTTTTGTATCTTCAAGTGTTCACATGTAATAAACATTGTAACACAGTGTTAATTAGACTACTACTATCCACCCTCTCTGTAGCCTCATTGTGGAAGTGAAACTCACTTCTAGATCATTAGGCCAATCAAGAAATAAAGGAGAAGTTGTGTTCACAACTTGATTGAGCCTATCTTACTTGCTGATTGGAGTGGGGTGATTTTTGAAAGCAAAAAAGGTGCTAACATAATTTGAGAAGTTGAAAACTGGTGGTGTATGTGGTAATAAGTTTAGAGTAGGTCGGATATTGTTGAATAAAGAAAATTTGTTGCTTTAAGTTTATAGACGACAATTGCTCACAAATAATTTAGAAAATACTCACGTGCAACACACGTGCACAACTACTAATCCATTCGAAAAGTATGACTTTTTTCTTATGTCATCAACACAGTTTTAAATTGACAATATTTCCATTATACGATATTCGAATGGTATATTTTTATACAAATTTTCTTTTAATTGCAAAATCTTTCAAAATTTCAAAAAAAAAATCCTAATATTCCTTCTCCCCCAACCCCTAACCCATGTCATTGCCGTTGCCGCCGCCGTTGCCTCCTTCCTCTAACCCATGTTGTCGTCGCCCCTTGCCCTTAACCCACGCCGCTGCTACCCATCCTTTAACCAACGCCAGCATCGCTGCCCCCTCCCTTAGCCCCACCCTGATTTCACCCACCCCTGTTACTATCGCCTCCCCAACCCACACTCTTACCACACACCTACCGCCGCCTCAACCAGATCTCCCACTGCCGCCACAACCAAATCTCCCATCGACGAAAACCCTTATTTTCTCAAATCGGTGACCTTTAGGTTTCAGTGTGGTCTAGTAGTAGCATGTCGTGGTGAGCGATGCTGTATTCACGACAGAAGCTGAGGGTGGAGACGAGCTGCTGGAAGTAGCAGCAGGCAGTGCTTTTAGTGAAGCATCAGTTGCGGAAGAGTTTTAGCTTGGTGAATAGTTTTGTCGGGGGAGACCAGGTTGACTGGGTGTATTTTGGTCTTTGTGTCCATGACCTCGTGGAGTTTGAGAATGTTGGGGTGGCGGTTGAAACCCTAATTTGGAAATTAGGGTTCTTCTGAATTTCTTCATCTGGATTTGATCTCCCACCCATGGTTGTGTGTGTGTGTGTGTGATGGTGCGATTGGCCTTTAGTGTCACTGACCATAGGTAGCAACACCGAGAGGTGGTAGACCCGAACCTAACAGAAAGAAGCACGAAGATTTCACGTTGGTGGCACGGTGGAGGTGGCACTGGCACCAGTGCCATGCCGATGGTGTTGTGCGGTGGAAGGTTATGAAGAGGAAAACCATGGTTAAATCAGCAATTTTAATTTTATTTAGGGGCAATCAAGTCTTTTCTACACCGTCATGTATTTTCGTATTCCGTTTGGTCAACGGACATAAGTGTAATTTGTCCAAACTAATGGATACGCTTGTAATTTCACCTAACCTCATGGACATTGCTGTAATTATCACTTTAGAAAATTATTTTAATTCAAAAATATCAAAAATATGAGAAAAGTTCATATTTTGACCTTTTATAATGCTTTAAGCTATAAAAGTGTTTTATTAGAAGTTATTATCAATTTTGGGTTATTATTAGGCCTTAAGGAGTGTCCGAGATTTTCGATTAGGTTTGACCGTATGTGGGACCCATTTTGATTTGGGTTGAGTTGAGAGTGGGGGTGAGCCACGTTTAAGCAATTCCTATTGGACTTGTAGTGTCAAGATGTTAGATTTATTCTGATAGTGAAATTGCTTAATTTAGGTTGATTTAGAAGGATCAGGATTAAGGTTGCTTAGCTTAGTATAGCTTTGGATCGAGGTAAGAAATTTCATCCGAACCTTATTTCATCGCTTTGAATTCAAATGTTTTATTACAACATTTTTACGCATTTCTATGAACTCTGATTTTATAATTGTCGTTAAAATATAAGGGATTCTACCCGAAATCCAATTTATCATAATTTATTTCTCATGTTTTATTTTGATTAGCTATTAAAATTCATACAACTTTGATTTTTTCATAAATGTTTTTAAAATTGCTCATGAGACCCAATCTCGAGCCTTAAAGCGATTGTTTGAAATTCTTTTAATACTCATATATTTTATTGATTCGATCATCATACACCATTTTGAATTGTATTTATTTTTCTTCTTAACATTGACATGAGATAGTAAATCTGAGGCATTATAAGGGTGGTGTGTACTGTTGGTGTTATAAGGATGGTCTGTTCAGTTTGGGTTGAAACTAATACCTAAATAGACTAGTTAGTGTATATATGCATATGTAGAGTGTATCTGAGCACTGCCGAGATGACTTTGCTAATCTGTAGTGCTCATGTTCAATGTTATCTGTTCTATTTTATTGTATCTAAAATATTTTGAACTTTTTATGGATTTTGAGAGATTGAGTTGACATTCTTCCGTATATTTGTATAGAGATGCTCTGGTTTCATTTCAAATCCTTTTTGAATTAAATGTAAAATCGTTTGAATTGCACTGTTTTAATCCTTGATCGACCTTACTGGGCTTTCAAAAGCTCACTCTCCTTTAACTTCCCTTCTTTAGGTAATAACTAACATTAGGTTACCTGAGTATGGATTAGAGCCGACGAGAGACTATACATTTAAGTTTTAATATTGTTCATTAGAACCCCTGTGTGGATGAACGTCTATAGCTCATTATCAGATTTAAATTTCGTTTATCAATCATGATTGTACACTGAGAATAATACATTAATTGATTGTTTAGTTGCTCTGACAGGCTGGTGGTATTACTTTGGTTGAGTTGAGGGTTACTGTCTTAGTGTAAGTGATCGAGTGAGTGTTTAACGTTCCGTATTTCCAGGGCGTTACGTCTACTCTTGCGTGCATGAGATTACTTTGTAATGTTCATTACTGGCTTAACAATGGACCAACCACTATTTTTTTGATTACATGAAATTAATGCGGTTCTTCAAACTGGGCTGTGAGGTTTTAGTCACACTTAAAGTATCTTAAAGCAGTGTGTCCTTCACAGTTCTTCACGTAATTTAGGTCCTACTTCCTGAAACAAAAATAGGGCTAATGCCAAATCTATGTCCTAAAGTATCATCCAAGTATAGCTTAAGTACACTACGTTAGTCAGTGGTGGAACCAGGACTTCAGCTCAGGGGTGCTAAAAATAGATCAATATTACTAATTTTTTTATAAGTAAAATAACACACAAAAATATAGTGCATTTTTTTATAATACACAAAAAATACTAAAAATCATCCGTAAGGTCTTATTAAGTTTCATGAGAATCGCTAAAGACTCTTTACAACACAAAAAAAAAAAGCGAATACAAAATACATATTTATGTTTTACAAATAAATGCATTAAATAAGTACTTGATGAGGATGATCAACCTCCTGAACTCAAGTTCAGCATCAACCTCTCAATATCCTTCATCACATGCTTAATATACCCACGTCCGCTGCCGTTGTGTACAACCCCTCGCAAAGATCTCCGATCTCCGTCGGCGCTATTGAGCCCTCATTGTAATACCGAGCATTCACAAACAGGCTCAAAGACAGCTCAACTAGCTCATGAGCAATCACATTAATCAAGCCATCGATGCCCACGCCACCATTTGGCCCTCACAGGTTTTCCTGTCCTTTATTATTTGGTTTTCTTATTTTGTTTCATATTTAAACATTCAAAAAAAAATTTACCTCTCTCAGATACTATTCGCAGCACCCTAAACAACCTTACTTTAAACAAAATAATCCCTTTTTAGTGCTTTTTGAAACCAATAAAATAACCCTAGAGAGGGGTGAATAGGGTTTTTGAAAATTAATGGAGAATTTAAACTAAGCACAATCATAAATCTCAATCAAACCAAGTAATAATTCAATGAAGATGCTAACTAACCAATCTCAAATAATTAAAGAGCAATAAGTAAAGAGATTGAGTTAGAGATACTTGACAAGGAGATTTAAATGGTTCGGCTTGAACTACCCTCAAGCCTACATCCACCTCTTCAAGGAAGTCCCTTACAAGAGCACTAGAATCCACTAGCAACAATCTTCTTCCGGGTCAAGATCAAAACCCTTACAACACTTGGTGATATCCCCACACCAAGCACAAGCCTTGAATCCACAAAGCTCACCCAAGACTTGACAAACCCAAGCCTTGATCACAATCCTTTTACAAAGATCAATTGTGTACAAAGAAACCCTCTTGAAAGGAAATGAGTACAAATGAAGCTCTAGTACAATAGAGAGATGAGAGAATTGATGACTTGAAGTATGCTCACTCTCAATCAAAGAAATGCTCACAAAGATGCTCTCTTTAATGATGTAAAATCATGAAGATGAAGAGAGAAAAGTTTAATCTATGAGCCTTGATGTTTCTCTAATGAATGGAGGCTTAGAATGTGGTTTCCATTGTGTATGATGAAGCCCCAAACCATTTATATAGGGAGCAAATGAAATATAGCCGTTATAGACAAAAAGTGAGCAAAACTGCCATTACAGTCGACTGTATTCCCAATGCAGTCGACTGTATTCTCTCTAAAATAGTTGTTGGAGTTTTGTCCTCGAAAATAGCCGTTGGAGCTAAATTTTGACCAATGCAGTCGACTGCATTGGAATGTAGTCGACTGGATTCAAATACAGTCGACTCTATTACCCTACTGCCTATCAGCTGCCTCACAGAACCCCCTTTCCTATTTTGGGCATAACTTTCTCTAGAAAAATTAGATTGAGGTGCCATTTTTTGCTTTGGAAATTTAATGAAAAGTTTTATCAAGATATGAAAAGATTACCACCAAAATATGTTTTGAGAAAATCTGAGTGAGCTCCAAAGTTCACTCATTTTCAAGAACCACACTTGTGTGAAAGGTTATGAACTCGCATGCAATGCACAAGGTGTCCTAAGGTCTTTTTAGGTCATAGTCATCAATCCAAGTATCAAACCAAGACTAGTTACATAATAGTAAAGATCAATTATAATCGATAGTAACTTAGCTGATGCATTCTTTGTTGCTCTTCGACATTGTACTTGATGAAGCTTCCATAGCATGTCCACTATAACTTTAAGCTTCTTTGGCTTCAATCCGTCTATCCAACTTCTCAAATGTGTCTTCATGAGTGTTATGTATATATCTACTAAGAAGCCACTCAAAGCACACATTAGAACATAATCAATGTGTAGTTATCATCAAAACAAGATGTAAGCCTAGGTTATCCAACCATAAGGCTAACACTTTAAAACCCTAATCCTAGTGCAAAACCTATAAAACTAGGCCCAAACCCACTATAACAGTCTGAAATACCCTTAGTAAAGTCCGTCCTACATCAAATTAAGGGTATCGCTTCAACTTTATCTTTGTTCATCCCATAATCTTAGCTATTGTGGAATCAAGCAAAATCAAACAGGCATCATACATAAGACAAGCATTTGTGTTCTTCCTTAATTAGACAAAGCACAAAAGACAGGGCACTTGCTTGATTATCTATGCAACACTACAGCCCAATGCAGTATAGAAAAACATGAAAAACACTTCAGTTTTGACAATCATGAGTAAAAATGTGACAGCTTTCTCATTTATAACATTCAACAAAAATTAATAGCACGCGAATGAATGTGAACTCCAGTAATATGTACCTTGAAAAAAATTTCTATATCTTGTTTTGACCAACGTGCAATAGGCATTTTATTCATGCAAGTGTGATAACTAAGAAATGTAGAAACTTCTTGAATCACAGGACTTGCTTCTACATTGTTAGCGTCTCTGCCTTCTTCTAAAGAAAAGGCATCATCTTCGCTGTAGTGGGTAGACGTATTAGAAGTACCGCGAAGAGAATTAACTGGGAATACAACCAACAAACAATTAGTTATGGTGATAACCATATTATTTGAGAAGGACCCAAAGAAAAAGCAACTAAACTAGTCTAAGACAAGAAATACCCAAGACTTGTTAGTGAATAATTACACAAATAACTACCTAAGGTAAAACCTGGTCAAAAACTGCCCTGTTCAACACGTTTCACGTGTCTTTATAATTAAGAACCAGTGAATGCGATTCTGCACACCCCCACCCACCTAACACAGACAAAATAATTTAAAATGAAAAACTGGAGAGGTTAGCACGAACATTTTGCATGGTATCAAACTAAATACTTATGCCTGGAAGTGAAATTGATGAAGAACCATGAATGACCTGAAAAAGATCTATTGCCTAAATAGCTCAAGCTGCCCCTTACATCTGGGAATGAAAGGAGCATGACTTTTGTTTCTTAGCCTCTTCACCTCTTCACCTCATCCTCAACAACAAATCCACATAATCAAAAATATTAGTTGGTAAATGAGCTAAAACTTTATGTATGACTAGGTATTTGACCATAAGCCCATAAATTTTACGCATCCTAACTAGGTTGACTCTCTATCCACATTGATGATTTTGCATGCCATGTAAATATACCTCCATAATTCTCAATCAACATGCAATCAAATGCATCAATACATGAAAATCAAATTATGAAAGCAATTGGGAAAGTAAATGATCATATCTGAAAATCTGAAAAAATGTGTACCTAAATCTGAAAAAGATGAAGGCAATTGACGGGTCACAGGTCACCGGTCGTCGAGACGTCGACGTGTGTTGCCGGCAGAGGATGGTTGGTCTGTGGAGTCCTCGCCTCACCGTCGTACTCGCCGGTCAGGTCACTACTTCTTCTTCGATTGACGGTTCCAGATCTGAAGACGACCTCCTCGGCAGTTGGTGCCTCCATTTGTTCCAGAACTGAGCTAGCCTTCACTCGCCTTGCCCATCGCCTGTTGTCGTTAAATGGCCGAGTGGTCTGCGGTAGTGCGGTCTGCTGGTCCGCCTACCTATCTAGTCTGCCGGTGTAGGGCAAGTTGCAGTCTCGTAGAGAGAGAGTCGCAGACGAGGTGATAAGGTGATATGAATTTTTTTCAGAAGTTGAGGAGGTACATTAGCCCCCCCCCCCTCGTTCAAACGTAGCTCCGCCACTAACGTTAGTGCCAAATTAGTACTTAGGTTCTCACAATTAAACCAAATCAGTCCGACGGTCAGCGGATGCTCACATCCACTAAAAAGTCCAAGGGTAAGACTATCTTTATGAAAAAAAGAAGTCATACTATTTTCCCTCTCTCTCTCCCCCCTTTCTTCTTCTTATTCTTCTTTTCAGCATGCGCACACGCCCATACGCACACACACAAACACATTGTCATAGCCCAAACACCACCCCATCACACACACACACCTCGTTACACACATACACACAAGCATGTGCACGTGCACGTGCACACACACACACACACGCGTGGGCGCATGGACGCACAACCCCTGAACAGACACATTTTCATAGCCCCACAAACCCACCCCGTCGCATACAACCATCACACACACACACACACACACACACACACACTCTCTCTCTCTCTCTCTCTCTCATAGCCCACACATACACCTGTAACACACAAATGCACACATGCACACTATCACAGCCCCACACACCCACCCCGTCACACAGACAAGCATGTGCGCGTGCACACACACACAAAAATAACCCACACACAAAAACACAAATACTTGGGCTACGGTGGTGGTGGTGGTTTGGTATTGGTAGGTGATGTTGGGTGGTGGGTGGTGCGTGACGGGTGATGAGGTGTGTCTAAAGGAGGGAGGGAGTGAGGGGGGGGGGAGAGAGAGAGAGCGAGAGATTTTCTTTTGTAGTGGTTAAATTAATGAAGAGAGAAAATCAAATGATGGTGATATAGTCACGTGCCTTTAAGATTTATTTATTTTTGTTATTGACATATTTTATCTTGATGAAACTTAACAGTCGTTGTAGTCTGCTGGCGATAGTAGTGATTTAGTTTAATTTTGAACTAAGGTATTGATTTGGAACTTTTGAAACTTTTGGTACTTAAGCTATACTGGGTGATACTTTAGGGCACATATTTCTTATTTGCCCATAAAAATATGTGAAAAGTGCATTATGAATGCTATTTCTCTTGATATATTTTTCTATATGAGTATTTCTTTGGCTAAAACATATATGTACTCTCTCTCAACTTAGAAGTGGTGATTGCACTCTAAAAGTTCTCTTGAAATCTAGAATACTACATGGCTAATCAGTAAAAAGTCTACCTTTTGATCTCGTAGACACCCCATTTTCTGTAGGCATTTTTAATTAAATAAATAACGGGCTGTATTATTTATTAGAATGCATTATTGAGTCTAGGCTTAGTAATATGTTTCAATTAATTTAGTCCAGTCCAGTTTAATTGTCTAGTCAGTTCCATGTCTAGCCCAAGTTCAGCTCGTCGGTCCAATCCAAATGCATTAGTCTAGTCCATTAGTGTCTAGTCCAGTCCAATGCCTAGATTATTTTAAATTTATGTAGTTTTTCTAGATGATTTGCGAAATTAATCCATGATTTATCCTATATATAAAATCAATTTATTTTTTGGTTTAGAAATGACTTATCTCAAATCTGGCACATCTCATTTGCGATTTCAGAGATAATTATCGAAAATAGGGGCAGAAAATGACTCAAAATTTGAAAAATTATTTTTTAATTAGATACTCCAATCTTGTAGGCCTTATTTCATATATGTTGTTAGGATTTATTTTATGTGTTTTAGGCCTTATTTTAGGTATTTGAATACAGGTGGTAGGCCCAGTCCATTTTGTCCAGTTTAGTTTGATAGCCCAGTCAGTTTAAGCTTAACCCAGGTCAGAGTCTAAATATGATAGGAGGTTTAGTAGTAGATTTGGCTTTGATTTGGATGTCTGCCTTGAATTTCGATAAGTGACTTGACTTTATTAAAAAAAAAAGTGGTGTTTCCCCTTTAGAGTTGGGTTAAAAGTAAACTAGAAGAGGGAAGAGAACCGACCATCTTTCGACAAAACCAACCGCTTCTCTTATGTGTGCCGATCGGCTCTCCAAGTGTACCAACTAAGGTCATTTTAGTATTTTTAATTATTTCAATCTTATTCTTAGAAGCGATGAATACGACCACATCGTTCCTTTTGTATTTTTACTGCTTCCACACCTCTATAAGAAGGCCCTCTGGCAACCCCAAAAAAGAGTTAGTTGAAGAGGAAAATCATCCCAAAAGGCTGCAATTATTGTGAAAGCTTAGACTAACAAGAGAGGAAAAAAAAGAGAAATAGATTAGAAGTTCAAACTTTGTTTGTTGGTTCGAGTTCATACACTATAAGAAAAATCATGATTTCTGAAGTCCAGCGACCGATATAATTCCATCACTAAAAGTCACTTTTATTGACGGAATTTCCCTTTTGTAAAAGTCCATTACAAAAGGTTTTTATTGACATCTGTATGGGTGTATATACATGTGCACACACACACACACACATAGCAACATACATACACATACATATAACAAATGTAGAGGAGAGAGGGGCCGGGGGGGGGGGGGGTACACCCACACACACCCCACCATTTTACCTATAGCAATTTTTTTTATTGATGTCTTGTAATTTTTTCTAATAATAACTTTGTTCCAATCATGAAGCCTTTCAATCCCAAGCCTTCCTTCTTGCATTGTCTTGCATAGATCTTTCTAGGCAACCTTATGCTTTGGCTTACAATTACATACATCTTTCCAGGAAACCATAACATTTATACACTAGGAAACATGCCATATCAGTGCCCCAGTCTTAGCATTACTTTGAGAGATATCAAGGGTTGGTTTGACAAAATTTTTTTTTTGGTTTTGAGTTTTTAAAGAGCGGTTTTTAAAAAGCAGCTTATTATTATTTTTTTTTACAAAAACAAGTGGGTGTTTGATAACTTTTTTTTTTTGTGTGTTTGGTAACCCTTTTTATTTTGACTTTTTTTTTGGGTGGTTTGCGGTGGCTGGTGGCTGCCGGCAGCCGGAGGTGGCTGCCGGCAGCCAGAGGTGGCTACCGATGGCCGGCGATGGCTGCTGGCAGTCGCCGGCCGCCGGAGGTGGCTGCCGGCTATCGTCAGTCGCCGGCAGCCGGAGGTGGCTGCTGGCGGTGGTTGCCGACGATGGGAGGGTGGTGGTGGTGGTCTCAAAAAAATAATCAGTTTCTGGAGTTTTTTTTTTTACTCTTCAGTTTAAAAACTGGTTTTTTAAATTGGAGAAGGAAAAAAAAATGATTACCAAACGTACTTTTTTTTTTCAATTTCCAAAACTGAAAAAAAACTGGAAACAAAAAACCGCGTCAAGCTGGCCACATCTCTAAAGCTAGTAAAATTGGCTAAGACGCTGCTTTAGAAGAGAGACGGATGGCTCAACCCAAGTTTGGCGTGTAGTCCAAAGTAGCACCTTAAACAATCTTGTTTTTCTCTACAAAAGATCTGCCGGCGACGATACCTCCACCTTCCAATGAACACATAGCCAGAGGTCTCCATCAAGCAACAACTGTGCCAGCCACCATAATCGCCACCAATCCTATGCCTACCATCGTACCTTAGGCCCAACATCGTACATCACCAACGTACCTCAGACCCATCATAATCACACCAATCGTATGCCCACCATCAGCACCATAAATCTACAAGCACCACTCAACTACCAAAGCCACCACCATCCAACGTTACCCACAACTGTCTATCAAAAAGCCACCCACCGATCTATAACAACGACCAGCCACCAATTTGCAAATGCAAGACTTCCCCCCCCTCCCTCTCTACATATATATATATAGACACACACACACACACATATATATATGTGTATACACACACACATATATATATATATATATATATATATATATATATATCTTTGTGTGTGTGTGTTTACCTATTATTGTGGGTAAATATGACGAGCTAATGGAGGGTTTGGTGGTCGGGATGGCAACGTGATGTGAGAAGTGTTGGTGATAGTGATTCTGGAACCGGAAGGTGGAGAGAGAAAGAGAAGTTTCTAGAGATAGAAGGCTAGCAGATCTGGGTAATGGTAGATTGTTGTTGGTTAGGACATTAAATGCAACATTTGGTGTGTTTAAGTTGGGTTGTTGACATTGCTTGATCTGGCGCGTCCATTTTAATCCGAAGACTCTAACTAAAACTACAACCTCTCGGTGTAACCCTGGAAGGGGATAAATGTTAACAGGTCCAACTATTTATCTTTCTTATATCCAGGGATATTCGGCAATCCCCATGCTTCACCTTAGTAGTTATCAAGGGTACTGCTAGCCTTGGGGAAATTCATCAATTATACAAGTACCTCAAGAGTTCGTGTGATTAGGATCGGGCTAAACATTTGTCCGAACTCTCCGATAGCTTCTTTTATTATGGTTATAGAGGAGTGATTAGGTGCAGTAAGGATTGAGAAATCATTTGCAAATTAGACAGTTAATTTTTTGCTCATAGAATCTAAATGGAAAGAGAAGCTGGAGCTTAGTTTTAAACTCATCTAGGATAGAATTGCTACGGGAATATTGGTTCCCCCTTGTCTTAGCCCTTATGACTTGGGAAGAATCCTTTATTTGATATCAATTTTTATAGCGCATCTAGGAGGTCATCCCCGCCTATAATAATTCTTGACCATTTCTTGCATCAATAAATTTTAATTCAAAAAAGCAACGTTACTTGTAATGTGGATAGCACTTGTAATGTTGGTAGCACAGACTGCATCCTTTACATAAGATCTTGGTACAATACTTAGAGATGACATCACAACATCTATTGGCCTAAATCAATACTTTGTTATATTAGGATAGGAAATCTTAGGTATCAAGGTGAGGGTAATGCTACTAAAGATCTTGATGGGCTTGTTAAAGAACTCCAATACTACCTTTTGTGGCATCCAAACAGACGAGATCCTATTCTTCTGGAAAAGCTTAGTGTAGTGAACCGCCTTAGAAAATCCTTTAGAACCCCTGGAAAGGGGCCTAAAAGATTTATGGGAGTCGCCATTTTATTTAATTAAACAAAAAAAAATAAGAAAAAATTAAAAATGACTCCAAAAATGTCCAAAGGAGCATTAATCTATTGAAAACAAAGAAACCAATTCTAAGACTAAGTTATACGACGGGAAGGTGTTAGGCACCCGCATACCCTTTCAGTCTCTACTTTATTTCTGCCCTTTTTAACATATAAACATGTAATAACATCACACTAAGTTTAGGCTTGTACTTGATACAAGGGGTCGAAGGGCCTACGTATCCAGTCGACCAAACCAGAATAAAAACCATCATAATTTGACTTGGACCCTACAGGAGGCGGCTTATACTTCGATCTTAGACTCTGTAATAATTCATGTTTACTGACACATACTTTAAAGCATCTAATTACTAGACATCAACTCCAATTCTTCAAAATAAAAAATTACCATCCTGCTTAAACTTCAACTATTAAAACTTAGGTTCTTTACAAATGACAAGCTAATAGTGTTGACCCACGGAAGGGTCTTACTATACAGTAGTGGTAGGCTCACCAGAATCTCACATAGACTCTAACCCATTCTCGAGCATTCTACAACTGATCACCTGCAGAAGGGGGTCAAACGAAGGGTGAGCTTTTGAGAGCTCAGTAAGTTCATATAAGGACAACTGAAGGAATTGCAAAATGATTCAAAAGAATCCATGTGATGATAGTGTTTTAAAACATCTCGATAGTCATGAATAATTTGATAAATTCCAAAACGATTATAATCAATCATAAGTATATACCAAAACGACCAAAGACAATACTAAACAGACACCCAAACAAACTTTGACAATCATCCCAGTTTCGAAACGAACATTAGCAATCATAACAAAATACCAACACGATAGCCATCATTTAAAAAAATGATGATTTCCCAAAAGGTTTCGAAACGAACATGGGTACTTCAAGGGAAATAGGGAAAGGCTTCAGACAATCACAAACATTTTGATCACAATATGGAAAAGAGTTTCACTCGATCCCCTTCAATCAAATTATAAAACATTCATTTGAACATCGATCACAATATGGGGAGGAGTTTCACTCGATCCCCTTCAATATATAACAAGGCATTCATTTGAACATCATTCTCAAAACAATCATTGTAAGATAGAATATAAACATATTCAAAGATATTGATCCTGGACAGAAGCAATAACATTCAGGCAATGCACATAAATTGTACACATGCAATGCATGATGTACGATAACTAGACCTTCTTTAAAGTACTAGCTCTGCATAATTATGCAGGTTCAGACCCCTTATAATGCCTCCCCATAGAACAGATTCTCAGGCTAATACAAAAACTACAATTATAGAATCAACAAGAAATTCAGTTCTTGACTTGCAATGACAATACACATTAACCATAATTCAAATAGCGGAGATCAACTAGGGTTTCAATAATAATTAAACATGCTAATATCAATACACCACACGGAATTCATGAATAGTCACAACATATAGCAAGAACAAATACGAACGGTTATCGAATGTAGGCACAAAAATATAGAAGAGCAAATGTAAACAGTTATCCAATTTGCTCAGTATGCAATAAAAGGCGAGCATCTATAAAATTTCCACACAACCAATTCAGGTTCAATGTCAGGGGTTGCATGACAATGACATGCTGATATCACTACATAACTCGGTGTTCGATGATAGCCATAAGCAAATCTAAAGAATACTTATGAGCACATGATATCGAAATTAGGGTTCGGATAAAAATTCTTACCCGAGGTTCAGATATAAATCTTTACCTGGATCCGATGTTAAGCTAAGCCAACCAGAAAGTCTGCTGCTTTTAGCTAAACGGAACAATCCAATTATTAGCATATAGTATATACTACGGTACTATGAATTCACTACTGACTCACGCATACTGCTAGAGCGGTCCCTATCACTGAGTATGTAAAAATACCAAAAATGCCCCTTAGGTGTAAAATTACCAAAAACACCCTTCTCATACTTAAATCATCAAAATAGCCTTTTTCGTAATTAAAATTACTAAAATATCCCTACAGTATGTGAATTTACTCAAAACTACATCTTATAAGTAAAATTACCAAAATAACCCCTATGGTGGCAAATTACCAAAATATGCTCAGGGATTGCCTGCACCAAAAAAATCTCAAAACATTTTAAAATACTATTTTAAGCATCCTAAAGTCATTTTTAGGCTAAAATGTATTTTAAAAATTTTTTTGCCTGAAAATTTTGAACTAGGGTCCGTACCGAGCGCTCAGAAGCCAACTCTAAAAATACCCATCAGCTTCGGAATGTCATGAATTTTTAAATAATGAAACATCTCACTGAAATAAGGTTTCTCCAAAATGTTCAGATTAAAATAGCTTTGTTTGCTATGCTAAATAATTTACTAATTCTTTTTAATCGATGCCCTAATTTAGCATCTTTTGCAGATACCAAAACTTTTTAAAAAATTTCAGAGCGTACGTCTTGTAAAAATAATGAGAGTTATTATTTTGTATTATCTCAAATTTTGACCCTAACTATTTATAAAGATTCAGATTAAAACCATCTAATTAACCCTCCCTTTTTAACGACAAAAACAAACACTATTCAAATCATTCACACACACACACACACACACACACACACACTATTACCCCTTAAAACACACACCGCCATCTTTTTCCTCACTTCTTCTGCCGAACACCCATGCGCGCACGCACACACACACTCACTCACACTTCACGAACACACACTGCCACATATCAACCACTCATATATACACCTAAACCCACACTCTAACACACCTAAAACACACCAACACAGACACACACACACACACACGCACACAATCACACACAATTCATCTTCACTCTAACACACCTGAAACACACAAACACATACACAATTCATCACACACACACACACACACACACACACACACCCGAGACATATGCGAACTTTGTCACACAATTTCACACACTACACACACTGTCACACACCTAAATCTAACCCATTACACGCACACACTCACTGTTTCTCATAAACGCACATCCAAACACCCATAATCACACACCTATACACACATAATTACAAATGGAAACACACACATATACGCACACACTGCATAGCTGTGTTCACGTCTATGAACAAACAAACACACACATACACACACACACACACACATACTGCACCTAAATCTCTCTCTCTCTCTCTCTCTCTCTCTCTCACACACACACACACGCACTCACCCACTAAAACCCTCCAAACACCCTGCTTCAGGGCTGCATGTCCACCCTTTTTCTCACAAAAAATTCCATTCACACAACCACCTCATAGCCATGGGCACATCTTTGCTCCATGACCAACCTCACACAAAACACTCTGAAACACACACCGGGCAATAAACACACACACATACACACACACACACACACACATACTAATTGAAGGTACACTCATAAACAAGTAAAGATATTACCCTTGCAAATTCATTCTCAATCTGTCTCTGATTTCTTGTTCTTTTCAAGCTCTGTTTTTGCTTCTTCTCTTTATTGTTTCTTCTATTTTTCTCAAATTCTATTTTCTTCCCCAAAATTTCTTTTTCTATTCTTTAATTCTTTTTAAACTTATCCCTTGATTTAATAATTGAGTTAAGTTAGTCAGCAAATGCACAAGTAGGAGGTGGCACTTCCAAGACCATATTCTCTACATATTTGACACCTAATGCCTAACTTTTAAATATTTCAATTTAGCCCCAAAGTTTTTCAAAATTACAAAATGACCTCCCAAAGTTTTAAAAATTACATTTTTGCTGCAAAACTTTTTTTCTACTAATACCCGAGCATTGCTCAAAATTATCGCATGTATATTTTTTTGGGTCACTAGTAATTACTTTAACCCGTTCCAAAAAGTACCGAATATTACATTCTCGCCACCTTATAAAAATTTCGTCCTCAAAATTAGCTCTCGGATTTCTTATCACTTATAATGTCTAGGCACTACGCTTCTGTTGCACCACTCTGCTAACCATTACATAGTAGCCAAGCTACATCTGATCTTTCCACCCAAATTCATGTCCCGCAAGTACCTGAATGCTAATACAAAACTCGCTACACTAAATTTGCGCCACTCCAAATCAAGACACAAAGAATGATTTAAATCAAGTTCTATTCCATCATATTTCCACTGTATCACACTATTACTATACCAGAGACTACGCTATTTGCGCCATCTACTTAATGGTGGCAAGCTTAACTTCAAGTTTAAGGTGTACTGAAATACTGAGCTATGGTCACACATAACTTGCACTCTACAAAAGCTGATGTAGATTTCCAATTCCTATAAGCACCTACATGTCACAAATGATAGAAAATTGTAACTACTAAGCTTCTGTTGTGCACCCTGATATCTTAAATTAACGAGTTAAACTATTACCAAATTCATTATGGAGAGATATGCTACCTTAACATAGCGCAAAATATGATTCTACACTAGTATGTCTTGCACTTTCACTAAAGTTTAAGGCTCTAAGTTATCACATCGCTTTTGATTCACCATCACATTATTTAACAAATTTCTATAGTCTTATCGTTCGATCATCTGTTTCAGTTAAACATTTAAAATCTTTCAGTTCATAAAGCAAATAACCCGCGGTCTATCATCACGTGTCCAGCCAAATCCTAATCATATACTGAATCATCAAATAGATTATCCAAATCTAATCCACATTCTCAGAGTCTACTCTTACTCACCGATTATCTGAGGCTTAAAAGTCTACATAATATCATATTAGGGCAGGAGAAACTATGCAAATCCCTAGCAGATAATGATACAAGTACATAACATATTGCTAATTTTCAAATCAAGAATAGAACACAGCAAAATGCCGATAATCAAATTAACCACAAACAACAATTAAAAAATGTTACCATTTTGAATTATATTTGAATTATATTAAACAAACACCAATCACAAAGAAATAGCGATGATTATAGAACAAGACGTCTAACATTAATCACAACAAACAATGATATCAGTCAAGCATTTGAGGGTCAAATAATAACAATAATCACAATCATCCAATCAAAACACAAAAATCTTTAACAAGATCATACATATTGATTCTTAAGATTCATAATACATTTTATAACATTCCAGAGAAATGACGAGTATAGAAACAATGGTATAGGTTTGACGAAGCAAAGTCAACCCAATGATTCTAAGCAGTTACGATTAGTAGAGATTATTGGTCTTGAATAGGATTCATAGCTTTCTCACGGCCAGTGGGCCAGATACAATCCCATCAAGTTCAAATAGATTCAAATGAAATAGATAAATATCCTAGTGATGCCAAGGAAAGTGGGTTCGTACATACGTGGAGGTGCCGCAAAAGTTACAATCCGAGTCAGCTTCTAGATGCACAAAGTGGGAGACAATGAGGGTGGAGTAAGGGTAGAGAGCAAGGCTTCTCAGATAGCCCGTAAGGAGTGGCAGTGCTGTGGAGACAAGGCTGAGACAAACAGTGTCAACAGTCGACAGTCCAAGTCAGGGTCTGAGTCAAGGTCCAATGCTATGTCCAAGATTATGTCCAATTGTGTTTCTCTTTCTAGAATCCAAGAGCTCTTGAGTTCTAAAGTGAGAAAGTGATTTTGAGAGAATGAACAAAAGTCCTTGAATAAGTCATAAAGTCCACTACTTATAGGCAAAGGTATGCTTATGTCATCAAATGCCACATGTCATCCCCTAGGAGTGACACGTCACCGGGGTCCAAAAATACCGATTCTCCGTTGGACTGTCAGTTTCCAAATTTGCACTACTTTGCCCCACATAGTGTCGCTCTACCTGTCTAAGAAGACTGACCACACAATAACGACATGATCAGAGTAAGCCCAGCCCCAGCCACCGGTCCAAGCCGTTGCTGAATCCCATCAAGATGCGTCAAGAGACGCGTAGAGAACCTGACAGCGGTGAGGAGGCCCCTGTGACCAACTGCCAGGCAGACTAGGCGTGATGCCCTCCAAAGACCTGCTCCCATCCTGGAGTTACCCAGGCGTCAATATCCTGGGGGCGCCAATGATCACTAGTAACGTGAGTGGACATGGTCCCAGCTCAGTGCCTAGTGTCTTGCAAGTCACCCCAGGCGGCGATAGCTTTGTGGTAATGAGCCTATCCCACTACGAAGGGTCCTTGTACCGGAGCACTAATTGAGGAGCCCCTCGGAATGGTGCACACTCTGGAGAGTGGGTCGAAGCATGTTCCACGTCCATGGCGGAGGCGCATGGTGTGGTGAATGAGTATGGTGTCTAGAGGCATGTAACATGATTATGGTGCATGTACTACAAGAAATAAGGCCTTTGGCGACCTACATTCCGTCGTTAAACCTTTTAGCGATGAAAATACCGTTGTTAAAAGTTTCTCATATACAAGCCATCGCTAAAAGTTACAGAATTTCAAAAATCCGTCATCTAATATTGGACTTTCAGCGATTGTTTTTTATACATTAGCGACGAAAATTCCGTCGCTAATTGTATTTTACGTATTTTAATTTATTTTCTTTTTTTCAAAAAATTATTTATTCGGTAAATATTTAGCGACAGATAAGCTGTCATTAAATGTCCTTTTTAACGACGGAATATACTTAGGTACACTCTTTAGTGACGGAATTAATCCGTAGCTAAAATTCAATTTTTTTTAAAATAATTTTTTTTATTTTTTGAATGCCCAAACCTGTAATAAAAAAATCAAGCCTCAACAAGAAGGGACAATCCCCAAATGCACACTAGGGTTAAATAATTGCTGATCGATCATCAATTATTTAACCCTACAACAGACACAAAACAACTTATATAACTTTAAAAAAATGTTTAGTATAATGAAAAATAAAATGTACAAGCCGGGAACCGATACAATCAGTTAGGAGAGGGGAGAAGAGTACAAACTGGGAGGGAGGTACAAGCTGGGAGGGCATGAGAGGGGGCTCATCAGAGGTTGCCGAGTCCCGGATCTGGATCCTGCTGATCCGGAGCCAACTCAGCATGTCCATCAGTAGTGTCGTGCTGATCCTAATCATTGATCATCCTGAACACCACCGTACAATGCGCTGGATCTGCTCCTCGTCTAACAGACGTTGCGCAACCGATGTATGTGGAGGGGCAGCGGGGGGTGGGGACGCTCTTATCATGGCACGTGCAGTCGTGCTAGGCAAGCCGTGTATGCAGCCTTTGGCCTATTGATGACCTCCGGTGTATCCAGCCATCGCTTCAACGCCTCAGTACTCGTACCCGTACTAGTAGACGCTGATGGCTGTCCGGACTGCTACTCACACCCCCTAAGTTGTTCATACGAGGCCTACAAAAATAGTGATTTAAAGATATGTTATGGCATTAATGTAACAAACATTGAATAGAAAGATAAAAATTAAACAAATTGACTTGAACTTACATCGATTCGTCGGGCAATATCTGAAACATAGTCCCCCGCCCGGTGTGCCTCGTCATTGTCCTTCTTCCTCACGTGCGTCTGACTATACGTCAGAACTACGACCTCATCCTCCTCACGGTCCCGATGCTCGACCGCATTCTTGTGTCAGATGATGTCTGCCACCGACCCCCTAGTGTGTGTCAAATATTTCTCATGTCTGTTCTTGGCCCCGCTCTTACTCTTGGCATCCCAGCCTGGATTTGTAACCCATTGATCAATCACCTGCTCCCATATAGTCGAAGATATCCAATACGAGGGATATTTCTTTAACTCTGTTATCGGGGCACCCTTGGGCAACATCTTCTTTGCCTAGTCCCGTGCGTCGTGCAGCCATCGGCGGTAATTCTTGTCGATATATACAAAAAGGGCCTGCCACCCCAGTGCCTGCTAATCAGGCGAGTCAAAACGTGAACCCTTCCTGCAAGGCATCCAATTACACAAATTAATTTAAATAATAAATTTTCATCAAACAAATACTATTGCAAAAAAGAAAAATAGTTCACCGTACCAGCCACTTCTCCCATAGGGACTCCCTCGTCCCGGCATCCCAGTCCTTCCAGTACAGCCGTGGCTCGAAGAATCGGCCCTTCACAAGAACGCCGATCTTCATCCTCACCTAATTCTTCAGGATCCTGCCAAAGAAGTAAATAAATACATTAATATAGTTCAAATATAAATTAAGACACCCAAAAAATTAAATATAAGGCATGATGTGATTATTTTTACTTATTGGCCCTCCTAGGTGTGCGTAACTCTCTGTTTATACTGGGGATCGATGCGTACCCCTCGTGTCGGGCCACGACCTTGTCGAGATCCTACAAACAACCGACATTAATACAGTTCAAATATAATTTAATTATAAGGCTAGAGAAAATTGACTAAACACCATTATCAACTATATCTGAGGTAGAACCCACAGAAGAAGGAGAATCAGCGCGCGTGTGGGAGGAATCGGCGTCGGTATGGGGCGATGGCTGGGGCTGGGGCCCCATCTGTTGTACGTGATAGCTCTGTTCCTTGTCATCAGTGGGCAATGACAAGGTGGAACCCACCGGGGAGAAGGCAGCTCGGCGTCCACCCCAGCGATGAATAGCCGTATTCTATCCATAACTGACTTCGTATTGATAAATTGCAAAGAAATTAACACATTAAAAATAATAATTCTGCAGAAAATATCATTAGCACTATATATATGAACCGAGTATATAAACACAATATGAACCAAGTACTAAAATGTTACTACATATTTTTTTGAGGTGTTACAACATTACAAGTCAATCATTTTCAGTTTGGGAATCATCATCATCACTAGACTCGTCATCCTCTTCTTCGTGGAACTCGTCGTCCTCTTCATCTTCTAATTCATCCTCTTCATTAGTAGACTCAGTCACATCATCTTCAACACTTTTCACGTCTTCTGCGTCATCATCTACGACTTCTTCTCCTACATGAAGTGTTGTTGGAAGAGGAAGATCGTCCTCCTCGTTGTTCACCTCAACAGGTAACAAGACAGATGGTTGGTCGGCTTGAAAGATGTCTAGCTCACTGTCATATGTCACGAAAAATTTCTTGGACTTGATAACTGTATACCAATGAGATTTGGGATTTGTGACGTCCTCCACGTAAAAGACTTGTACAACTTGACTAGCAAACACAAACAGCTCGTCTGATGCAAGTCTTGACTTGACATTGACATCTACAATCCCTTGAGAGCTAACACGAATTCCTCTACTGCATGTGACATCGAACCACGTACACTTGAACATTACCAGGAAATTTTTGGAACCCAAATATGCTAGCTCAACAATCTCATCTAGCTCTCCATAAAAGTCCATGCAATTCTTGTCATAACAGTCGCCGTTGACCAAGACTCCACTGTTTTGGATTTGTTTTGTTCGGTCATCATCATCTTTTACGTTAAACCTAAACTTGTTGATGATATAGCCTCCATGACAGGATGCTTGTTTATTAGGGCCTTAAGCTAGTAATTTCAAGCAAGAGGCTACTGGTCTATCCATTGATTGAACCTATTGTAGATGACGGTAAAAATTAAGGATAAATCAGTATACTAATTGGCACATAACTGTATATAACACATAATATAATTTCATTAAAGACTTACACGCCTTTTGAACCACTGTACAAATTGTGATTTTCGATGAGATTCAAGTCCAGCATGATTAGTGATTAAAGATTCCGCATCGAACTCACTGCAAACCAATATACTTGACTCGCTTATCACACATTTTTAATTATGTACAACAATTTTTTTAATTAAGACATTAACTTACTCAACGAATGATGAAACTTCATCGCAATTTAGAAGGGCATATATTGTTACAGCACTGTACTCTTCATCCATTAGCCATCGAGTATACGTTCGGCCGAACAGACTACCTGACTGCTTGAATATTGACAATTGCCCTTCCAAATTTGTGCTTGATCCGGGCTCATTTAGGCCTAGTTGATTTAACCTTGTATCAACATCAGGCCCAAAATATTGGCTACAAAAGTTTACAAGCTCTTCCATTACGTAAGCCTCACTAATTGAGCCCTCAACCCGAGCTTTATTACGGACTTTTTTTTTAAATGGAACATGAACCTAGAAGTTTAGCGAATCGAGTTAGGTGGAATATCAATGATAACATGTTTTGCATTAAGTGTAAACGAACAACTGTAACAATTTAAGGATTACCTCTCGAAGGGATACATCCACCGATATTGCACAGGTCCACCCATCTTAGCTTCATATGCCAAGTGAATAGGCAGATGCTCCATTGAATCAAAGAACGAAGGTGGGAAGATTTTCTCCAGCTTGCAAATTGTCACCACAATGTTCTTCTCAAGCACCTCCATGTTACTCACCCGGATCGTAGAAGAACATATATCTCGAAAGAAATGAGATAATTCAGTCAAAGTCTCGCATACAACCCGTGGCAACAGTTCTCAGAAGGCAATAGAAATGAATCTCTCCATGAATACGTGACAGTTGTGACTCTTCATCCCTTGAAACTTGCATTCCGATACATTGCAACAACGAGATATGTTGGACGCAAACCCATTCGGAAGCTTCAAATTCTTAACCCACTGACAGACCTTCTCCACTTGTTTCTTGTCTAGACAGTAAGGTGCTTTCGAAAGTATCGTCCTTCCGCTGACTGTCCGAGGATGCAATTCACGGCGTACACCCAACTGTTGTAGATCCCTTCTCGCTTTAAGGTGATCTTTTAATTTTTCCTTGACATTCATCACTGTGTTGAACACATTATCAAAAACATTCTTCTCAATATGCATCACATCCATGTTGTTTCGGATAATGAGTGTCCTCCAGTAGGCTAACTCCCAGAAAATACAATGTTTCCTCCAGTTGTGCTTTTTCCCTTGCCGTATGGTATGTTAGTATCAAGTGCCTCCAGGTGTGAGAGCACTTCTTCACCA
Organism: Escallonia herrerae; assembly: GCA_033070095.1. NCBI lineage: Eukaryota > Viridiplantae > Streptophyta > Magnoliopsida > Escalloniales > Escalloniaceae > Escallonia > Escallonia herrerae. The sequence continues at coordinate 224,355 of JAVXUP010000250.1, read as the reverse complement.
GATGGGTAGTCTAGTGTGACAACCTCACGCTCGATTGTCCCGTCAAATTTATCCTTCTGCCTACGAAACTGATGGCCCGGTGGCAAAAACTTTTGATGACATCCGAACCACGAGGGCTTTCCGCCATGCTTTAACATATGACCGGGGTTCACGCCCATACAAGCAGGGCATGCTAGCTTCCCATGTGTGCTCTAGCCACACGTCATTCCCAAAGTGGGGAAATCATGTATAGTCCACATCAAACAACCCTCATCTGAAAAGTTCTGTTTAAGGGATGCATCATATGTTTCGACTCCATGATTTCATAACTATTTTAACTCATCAATCAACTGCCTTAAATACACATCTATGTCCTTGCCAAGACTCTTTAGCCCCAGAATAAGCAACGACAAAAACATGTACGGCTTCTTCATGCACATGCCTGGTGGAAGGTTGTACGGGATAATAATAACAGGCCATGTGGAGTAAGGCGTGCTAGACTGACCGAAAGGGTTGAACTCATCGGTTGACAGACCAACACATTTCGAACTTCCTGAGCAAAGATTGGATGCCTGCTGTTAAACTCCAGAATAAGCAATGACAAAAACATGCCTGATGGAAGGTTGTACGGGATAATAATAACAGGCCATGTGGAGTAAGGCGTGCTAGACTGACCAAAAGGTTGAACTCATCGGTTGCCAGACCAACACATTTCGAACTTCCTGAGCAAAGATTGGATGCCTGTTGTTAAACTCCTTCCACGCCTCACCATTAGTTGGGTGTGTCAGCACATCGGCATCGTCGTTACGAGTCTCACAGTGAGCTCTCATATGTTCAGCCGTATTGGAGGAGTAGTACATTCTCTGAAGCCTTGGTGTGACCGAAAAATATCGCAATATCTTCCATGCAATGTTTTTCTTCTTCCTTTTGTCCAGTTTGTACCTCGAATGATCACATACTGGACACCGCGACAAGTCCTTATTCTCTTTCCAAAACAATACACAATCTTTATTGCACGCATCTATCCGCTCATAGCTCAAGCCAAGTTTCCTCATCATCTTCTTCGCGTCATAGTACTACGGGAAGAGCTTTTCACTTTCGGGCAAAATTTCTTTGATTAAGGTAACAAACTCGTTAAATCCTTTTTCACTCAGCCTGTGGTCTGATTTATACTATAATAACCTAATAATTGCAGACAGCCGTGTGTGTTTCAGAGCACCATCCCACAACGGCTCTTTCACATCTCTCAAAACTCATAAAACTGATGAGCCCCCTCGTTTAGCTGTTGGGGACTGTCGTCATCGTAGTCGTCACCCTAGTCAACATTAGCATGCCCAACATCCATAATCATATCTCGATAATCATACCGTGCCTCTTCCCTAACTTCAGCTTGACTAGCCGGTTGGACGACAATATTATCGTTTCCCGGTGCAGCGTCCACCTTGTGTATCCACCCATAAAACCTTACCGACGAAGATGTCATTTTACTTCAAATATTTTCTCCAATGCAACAACTCACATCTACCGCACGGACACCTTATCTTATCAAAGTCAACATGTGCTGGTTGCACGTAAGCGAAGTAGAGAAATTCATTAACGCGATCCTCAAAATCATCAGCATTCTTTCTTTTTATCCAACTTCAATCGACCGACATGACAACTGAGATAACGTACTATATACCACCTTCAATTATGACCAATCATTAGGCAGGGTCAATGTAAATATGAATGCATGACTGTGACAACATGTCTATATATATCCCCTCCATTTTCTAATAGGTAGTGGTTCTATCCTATTCAGAAAAGCACATGTTTATAAAATAGTGAAGAACTCATGGTTAGTCCTATGTTTGCAAAAAATTCGGCATGGCTTGTGACAAGCAGTTTAATAAAAAATTTCAGTGTACCAAAATAAAAAGCAAAAAAGCAAAATAAAAAGCAAAATGAGGTCATTAATAAGGTCAACTTTATTTCTCTGGCTCCCTTGTTGTATAATTTTGTGTTGAAAAATATAAGAAATATACTCTTTAAGATCATAAATGAGGTCAACTTCCCTGGCCTCAAGGATTGGTTACAGCGTACCAAAATAAAAATAAAAAAAGAAAGAAAGATAAACAAAAAAAGTTAAAGCCTAACACCTTGAGCCTATAGGCATAACAAAACGTAATGGTTGAAACGTTGAAAAAAAAACTAACCACTGAAACCGGATTCTCTTATGACCTTCACTATAACATACCCTCAAAAAAACCAATCACCACTGACAGAGGGCATGGAATCACCATGCACCATTGTCAAACTTGTCACATCATCCCAACCCTGTGCCATCCAACCAAGTCACCACCACACAACCACTCACAGCAAGCAGCACCCCCACATCACATGACCACCCACCTAATAACAATAAAGGAGGTTGCTTTACCCAATCACGTCGCCACACGAGACAGCGGGAACTCACCAACACCACCAAACAAACTCAAACAAACTAACACAGGAACTAAGTTGGGGGATGGGGGATGACAAAATACTAGCCTAAAATTATACCCACTCCTAAAAACTAAACCAACCACATACAACAAACTAAACCAGAAAGGACACTAAGCTAGGGGGAAGGGGGAGGACTAAACCCTAGCCTTAAAATTCACCCTTTTTGCATGGCCTCACCAGGAACCCAATCATACATCCCACACCCCCTATAACTGCCTATGTAGCAAACACACCTACAACACTGTTGAACAAGCAGTGCATAAACATGCACATATCAGATGGCTCTCGCACACGAATAGCACGCCCCTCCCTCTGCTGCACAACCCTTTTTCGAGATATACACTGTCGATTTAACATCCTAGCTAGTAGCAGAGTTGCTCAAGATCAATTAACGCCAACATACTTCGCAAGTGCCTCAATTTGAAAGTACAAAAGTCGATAATGCAAGGTAAGAATAAGTCTAAACAAGCATAAACCTAAACATAGCAAATATCAACTCTATCGGGAATTTGATTCACATTTCAATTTTAACTTCATAGACAAGAAGCTTCACAAAATAAGACTAAACAAGCATAAACAAGAACAAAATTCACATTGCAAGACAAACTTCACATAAACCTAAAATTGTTGCATGAAGTAAATTCTAAAACTCCTGCACATACCAATGGTGTAGCTGACGGCGGCAGTGGCGGTTGTGATGTTCCTTGATTAGTGGCAAAAATATGGGTTCAATTCACACTGGCCGTGGATGACAGAGCCGGAGGTGGCTATTTGGCAGAGGTGGCGACGGAGGTGGCGCGACATAGGGGGTGGGTTGCCATAGATGTGAAGGTCGCCGGAGTAAGATTGTCGGTGATAGATAATTAAGAGAGAGAAAAATAGGAGAATGAAAAGAAAAAAGGGATATGAGATTTTAGATAAGACTTTTAGCGATGGGCTTATGATGTCGGTAAAAGTTGATGGAATAATTCCATCGCTTATATGGTTTTTTTAAAAATCATCGAAAATTATAAAATGATTAGCGATGGTATAATCCGCCTGTAAAAGTTTGTTGGCAAAAACTTTGATCGACGGAATATTCCATCGTTAAAAATTTTTACCGACAGCAAAATCCGTCGCTAAAAGATGTTTTGGCGACAGAATGCCTTCCGTTGCTAAAAGTCTGTCGCTAAATCTGTCTTTTCTTGTAGTGATGGGCGCGATGCCAACGGCATGATACATTGATTGTGGCGCATGGGTGAGGTGTCTAGAGCATGAGACATGATTGTGGCGCATGGGCGCGGTGCCAGCTTGGTGCCAACGGCATGAGACGTTGATTGTGGCACATGGGCACGGTGCCTACAGCACGCGACATTAATTGTGGTGCATGGGCGCGGTGCCTACAACACGAGACATTAATTATGGCACATGGGCGGGATGCCAACGGCATGAGACATTGATTGTTGGTGTATGGGCACACGGGCACATGTTATTGAAGTGGCGCACGGGCACGGCGATGACCATCGTGGGACAATACTTGGTGCCGGGGGCACATGTTATAGAAGTGGTGAACGGGCGCGACAATGACTGTCATGGGGATGGCACAAGGGCGCGGCAACGACCGTCACAGGGATGATGCACGGGCACGTGTCGAGTGTCCCGGAGATGGGGCACGGGCCATCAACGAAGGGTCACATGGTGGTAGTGCGCTACTTTGGGCGATGAGTGTCACGGTGGTTGTGCATTGCTACCGGCGATGGACGACAGACGTAGCGAGGTTTGTGTGCGAGCATTGGTGAGCATCATGAAGACGCAAAATCCTGTGAAGGCAAGTGCGTGTGGAAGGGGAGGCCAAAGGCCAAAGTTTTAGGGGAAGGCGAAGGCCAACCCCCTTGGGGCGGCTGAGGCCGACCCTAGGGCGTGGCCAAAGTCAAGGCCATCCCTTAAAGAGAAGGCCAAGGCCACTCCCCCCTTCTAGTAGTCTTTGGGCATGCAGATGGTTGGTGTTTTGGGGGAAAAAAAGGTTTGGGTATTCGGGGTGCGACGAACGCATTGCCATGAGTCGTGCCAATGTAATGAACAAGGTGTCAAAGTCGCATACAACGCGCACGTAGTGAAGAATGAGTAAGAATGGAAATCACGTGGGGAGTGGGTAACTTGGGGAAGGCCTAAGGCCAAACCTTGGGGGGAAGGCTAAGGCCAACCCTTTGGGGGAGGCCGAGGCCAACCCCATGGGCAAGGGGGAGGTCGAGGCCGACCCCATGGGGTAGGCCAAGGCCTTTACCCCTTGTCTCCAGTTGCGCCGTCGGCCGATGTTTTTGGGTGGAACGATGTTCATTGGTCGCGGCGTGATGAACGTGATATCGTGAGTTACGCTGAGGTGAAATAATTGGCGCCTAAGTCGCACGTGAGGCGTGCGGAGGGAAAAATGCACGGGATTTGGCGTGTGCACGTTGATCGGTTCGATGCATTGAAAAATTGACTGTTGAATGTGTCGACGTGTTTGCGTGAAATGAGACCCCTAGTGGGCCCTTGGGTGCGACCAAAATAGGTTGGGAACACCTATAAAAGAAATAAGAGGACACAATGTGAATGACATCTTCTCCGACGTCTCAGAGGGGATTAGCATTCAATTAAGTTGCAATTGAATTCAATGTACACAAGAATGAATGAGATGACAAGGTAGGATTCCAAGTTTCTTATTGCACTCTGAAACCAAACTTTGAGTCTTAACACCAGTCACTTTCTCAACAGCACCATTCTTACTCATAAATAAATCACTAACTTAACTATTACTCAGACCTTACAAACTTTCAAACACTACTAGGGTTGTTCCTGACATTCTAAGGATGTGTGATTAGAGGATAACCAATCCCAGCCTAGTATGATATCAAAGTCTTAAACAACAAATGGGATGAGATCCACAGATAGATCTCGATCCCAAAATGGACAGTACAATCACAAAGAACCGTAAAAGAGTAAAGGACTCTCCTAACAGAGTACTTATCACCAGATAAGTTCCTAAAGGATGGATTTTCACCCTCAATCACTTTGCAAAAATAAGGGATATAAGGGAATATGACTCTCCAAAGCAAAACATATATGAACACATAGTGGGTTAACTTGTAGTGTACCTGACACCAGGTCATCGGATGTGGCAGCATCCTAAACAAATATTGGGTAAAGTCTGCCTGATGTCTTGGGCCTCTGCTCCTATTGGGATTGGGATTGAGATTGATGAGTCTGGCCCTACGGCCTGGCCCTCTTCCCTAATAGGGATGACAATTTGATCCGCACCCGCAGGATATCCACTCCGCCCCGATCCTATAGGAACAGATTTTTTTGACTTTGACCAGGCCATGGGGTGGGTACGGTAATAAAATTTTAAAGCGTAGCAGGTACGGGTTGGATTTGGCATTTAGTCTAATCCGCCTTGTACCCCCCCGCATATTTACTTAACCTTACATCTAATGCAATCTGGGCTGTCCATCTTGGCCATATAAATAAAGAACCAAAAACCCTATCCCCACTTTCTCTTTCCTTTCTTCTCTTCCCTTCCTTCAGCCGCACTAACCCCCATTTCACTTCTCCACGGAGCACTCCACCTTATTATTGCTACTACATAGACATCAAACTGGCCAGTGTTCTTATAGTTAGTGATCAAAAGCCATCATGCTCTTTTCTATTTCATTAATTCCGACCCTCTGTGCAAGCTCTGAACTGTTCAAGACAACAAAATTAAACAATTAAGGTTTGCACCTGAAGACTATAAAGGGCATGTGCCGGTGATGCAGCGGGGAAGCTATGTGAATAAAGCTCCTAAAACATCAAATCTCGACTATTTCTCACCGTCACCCATTTCGGTATGGTTGCCTTGCCTCTGAAATTGCAAGGTCACATCTTAACCACTCTTTCGCCGTTGCCTATTTTGATTTTGGTTGCGACTTAAAAAATCACAATAATTGCATCTCTGTGCATCGGGGCAGATCAAGGCAAGCCAAATTTTTTTATATGCCAGCGGATTAGGGATGGTAATTGCATATCTTAACCTGATGGCAGGGCGGGGCGGGGCGGAGTCACCTGTATTGGCTACCGGGGTGGGTACGGATCTCATGAAATCCACATCCGACCTACCCCATTGCCATTCCTATTCCCTAATAATAAGGAATACTACTCGCTGATACACTAGCCGTAGGTGTGGGATGAAAAGTTGACTAACTATTTCTAACAACTAGATAGTTTCGAACCTGATATTCATACTGCCACACTTAAAACATCCTCCGGTAACCCTATAGCATGACTTAACACCATGAATTCTCCCACACATGACACATGGGGTGGCCGGAAAAAGCTAACCCGCCACCCTGACTAGTACTCTATGTAGGTCGAACTCCAGAACTCTGTGATAGTTTAAATCCCACACTCTTAGCTGATCGAGCGCCTACAGTCTGTGCTCATTTAGAATCTCATACTCCGTCGAGGTTTAAATCCCTGAGCTGATGAGGGCTTGAATTCTTGATTTTGCCCTATTCTTGGACCTTAGGCAACCTGCTGTGCCGACTGTCATAATTGCCGATGCATGTCAGCTTCTACAAGTTTGCCCTGGGAAAACTCTTGCCTATCTCTCTTCTCTCCACCCTGTGTTTACTCATACCTTCTTCCATTATCAGACTAAGATCACTCCAACTCTTAGTCCAGGCCTAAGCCCCTACTCAGACTTCCAGCAGCTATCTGCCTCTATCCATAACATCCTTACTGCAAATCTAACAAGACGAAAAACCTCATCTCAAACTTGTCCACTGACTTTTGATTTGTTCCACACATTAGCAACCTCCCTTAAAATCTTTTTTATGATAAATAATTGGAAATACCGGTCAAAAATAATTCCCCAACTGCTTTTAAATGATATCTATGAACTGCTCTAAAAAATTTCTGCATTTCGTTAATCTAGTTCTCTGCCTCCATAAGGTTTAATGACCCCCTAAAACTAGTCACATTTTGTTTTTTTTTTAAATTCATCCAAGGTATTCCTTGCTGCTGGTTAGCTTGATTTTGTGTCATCAAGTCAGAATATGGTTCATCATGTTTAGAATCGCGACCATTAATCTGGATCTGCTATTCCTCCCTATTAGGTTGATGTACCTCTCTATCGGGGACCTCCTGGCTCTCCATATACCTAAGCTCTTAATACCACAAGACCAAATCCCTCTAGTACCAACTGTAACAACGTACCCGAAAATTCAGAGCTCCATTGCCCCAAACTCTCGGAGCGTTAAAATATCACTTCACATCAACCCGTCAAATCATGTTTACTGACACATACTTCAAAGCATCAACTAGACATTAACTCCAATTCTTCAAATTTCAAAATTACCAACCTGCTTAAACTTCAACTATTAAAACTTAGGTTCCTTACAAAATGACAAGCTAACGATGTTGAACCACCCAGGGGTCTTACTATACGGTAGTAATGGGCTTACCAAATCTCACATAGACTCTAACCCATTCTTGAGCATTCTATAGCTGATCACCTATAGAAGGGAGTCAAACGAAGGGTGAGCTTTTGAGAGCTTAGTAAGGTCGTACAAGAACAACTGAAGAAATTAAGGAACGATTCAAAAGGATCCATTTGATGATAATGTTTTAAAACATTTTGACAGTCATGAGCATTTTGATAAATTCCAAAATGATCATAATCAGCCATAGGTATATGCCAAAATGACCAAAGACAATCCTAGACAGACATCAAAATAAACTTTGACAATCATCCCAGTTTAAAAAACGAACATTAGCAATCATAACCAAACATCAACACGATCATTTTAAGATCATTTCAAAGCCATCATTTTAAATTACAACGATTATTTTCCCAAAGGGTTTCAAAATGAACACAGATACTTCAAGGGAATTGGGGGAAGGGTTTCAAACAATCACAAATAGTTTAATCACAATATGGGAAGGAGTTTCACTCGATCCCCTTCAATAAGATAACAAGGCATTCATTTGAACATCATTCTCAAAACAATCGTTGTAAGATACAATGTAAACATATTCAAAGATATTGATCCTGGGTAGAAGCAATGTCATTGACGCAATGTACAGAAAGTTCACACATGCAATGCATGATGTATGATAACTAGACCTTCTCATTAAGGTACTAGCCCTGCAATTATGTAGGTTCAGACCCCTTATAACGCTTCCCCACAGAATAGATCCCAGGTCAATATAAAAACCACAATCATAGAATCAATAAGAAATTCAGTGCTTGAATTGCAATAACAATATGCATTAACATTAATTCAACAACGAGTTTCAATAATAATTAAACATGCTGATATCAATACATCGCACGGAATTCAAGAATAGCCACAACATATAGCAAGAATATATATGAATGGTTTTTAAATTCTGGGACAAAAATTTAGAAGACCAATCGCATACAGTTATCAAATTTGCTCATCATACAATAAAAGGCGAGTATCGATAAGATTTCCAATCAAATAATTTTGGTTCAGTGTCAGGGTTTGCTTGATGAGGACATGCTAACATCAATACATAACTCAGTGTTTGAGAATAGCCATAAGCAAATAGAAAGAATACTTACGAGCACATATTATCAAAATTAGGGTCCTGATAAAAATCCTTACCCGAAGTTTAGATAAAAACACTTATCTAGATCCGAATTTTAGCTAGTCTAACTAGAAAGTCGGTACCTTTCACCTAAATAGAACAATCTAATTATTAACATAGAATATATACTATGATATTAAGAATTCAATATTGACTCACGCATACTCTCAGAACGAATTCCCTCACAAAGTATGTAAAATTACTAAAATGTCCCTTACACGTAGAGTTACAAAAAACACCCCCTCATACTTAAATCACCAAAATAGCCTTTCCGTAAGTAAAATCACTAAAATATCCCTACCGTATGTGAATTTACTCAAAAAACCTCTTTTAGGTAATTACCAAAATACCCCCCTCTGGGTGGCAAATTACCAAAATACCCCATCGGGATTCCCGGCACCGAAAAAATATCAAAACACTTTAAAACACTATTTTAAGCATCCTAAATTCATTTTTAGGTTAAAAAGTAATTTAAAAAAGTTTCGTCAGAAAATCGCTCAGAAGCCAGTCTCTCTAAAAATACCTATTAGCCTCGGAATGGCATGGAATTTTAAATAATGAAACATCTCAGTGAAAATAAGGCTTTCCTAAAATTTTCAGAATAAAATAGCTTGGTTTGCTATGCTAAATAATTTGCTAATTTTTTTAAACGATGCCCTAATTTAGCATCCTTTAAAGACATAAAAAATTCAAAAAATAATTCTGGAGCGTACTTCTTGTAAAAATAATGGGAGTTACCGTTTTATACTTTGTCACATTTTGACCTTAACTATTTATAAAAATTTGGATTTAAACTACCTAATTAGAAATTATATTTTTGCCCTAAAACTATTTTAAGCTTCAATACTCTACTACTATTCGAGCATAGTAAAAAATTATTACCGTTTATTATTCGGGTCAATGAAAATTATTTTAACACACTCTAAAAAGTACCGATATTATAGACTCAAACTAAGAAATGAAAAGAACGAGTCTTTTTGATAGTTTGTATAATAGAAATGTGATCGAGGGGAGGGGAAACACTCTACACCTATTATAATTTAAAGTAGTCTAGACAGTAGTAATATATCTTGAGAATGCACTGACCTAAAAGATTTAGGAATGCTTTGTAACACATCCACAATGCAAGTGACTCAAGACTATTTAGAAATGAATATGAAGTGCTAAAATCCCCTTGGAGAAAATCTACCGCTTCTAAAAGAAATGGTATAAAAAGTTTAGGAAGAAAATGCTTGTCCTAAAAATGTAGCCCAAGGAACCAATTTATAGAGATCTGGGGCACCGGAAATGATAAGGATGACTATCCCAGTTTGTCATCTAGTGATAGAGCTAAAAATTCGAAGAAAATCGTAGACTTGAAAAAAGTAATGAATCGGTTGGTTCATCCCGTAATTTTTTTTGAATTTCGGGACTTTATCTATTACTAATTCAGTAATTATCTCTGATGTAATTAGACATGATAAACCAGATTCGGTAATTATCTTCATATCTCATATAAATCAAGGATTAATCACATGTTTCAAGGATAAAACAAAAGATATTTCCAAGTTGTTGATCAGGAAAAGGGGTTCGCTGCTACGCGGAGATGCCACAAAGGATGCAGTCTGAGTCAGCTTTCAGGTAGGCAAAGTGGGAGACATCAAGGATGGTGTAAGGGCTGAGAGCAAAGTTCTCCACACAGGTCGCGAGGACTGGCAGCGCTGCGCATGCAGGGCGACTATTTAGAGAGAGAAAGTGAAAATGTCAAATGAGAAAGAAGTCCTTGAATAAACTCCAAAGTCAACTATTTATAGGCAAAAAAGGGCATGCATCATAAGTTGACATGTGTCGTCCCCTGGGAGCGACACATCGCCAGGGGGGGTCCAAAGTACTGATTCTCTGTTGGACTGTCGGTTCTCAAGTTCGTGTTGCCCTGCTCTTACAACATCTCTCTGCCTATCTGAGGAGACTGATCATGCCGTGGTAGCATGGTCAGAGTAGCCCGTTCCCCAGCCATCAGTCCAAGCCCTTACTGAATCCCACGAGGTACGTCAAGAGATGCGCGAAGAACCTGACAGTGGTAAGGGTTACCCCTGTAGCCAACTGTCAGGTGGACTAGGAGCAGTGCCCTCCGAGGATGTGCTCCCGTCCTGGAGTGTCCCGGGGGTCATCGCCCTGGTGGTGTCCACGATTAACAGTAACATGAGTGGGCATGGTCACCGCTCAGTGCTTATAGTCTATTGCGGGGAAGTCTTCATGTTGGAGCCCCCTGCGAGTGTGATGCTGATGGCTTTAAGATTGTGTCGGTGATGGCTTCAGTGTTGTGAGCTCATCCCGCTGCGAGGGCCGGAGCCCCCAATGATTGTGCCGTGATGGCTTTAAGCCCATCTCGTAGTTTGATTGAGCCGGCGATGGCGTTAAGCTCATCCCGTAGTTTGATTGAGCCGGTGATGGCTTTAAGGTTGTGAGCCCATCCCGCAGTGAGGGGTCATCGTGCCGGAGCACTACGAGGGGAGCCCCCAAAATACTGCACACTCCGGAGAGTGGATCGAAGCATGTCCACGTCCATGGCGGGGGCGCATGGTGTGGTGAATAAGTGTGATGCCCGGAGGCCTATAACATGATATTGGCGCTTGGGCGCGGTGCCTACATCACGAGGCATTGATTGTGGTGCATAGGCGCGGTGACGAAGGTCGCGAGACAATACTTGGTGCCTGGGCACGTATCATGAGAATGGCGCAAGGGCGCAGTGACGAACGTCGTGGAATAGTACTTGGTGCCGGGGGCATGCATCATGAGAATGGCGCAAAGGCACAACGACGAACATCGCTGAACAATATTTGGTGTCGGGGGCACGTATCATGACAATGTCACACGGGTGGGGCGACGAATGTCGTGAAGATATACTTGGTGCTGGGGCACATGTTATGGAAGTGGTGCATGGGCTCGGCGACAAAGGTCGCGAGACAATACTTGGTGTCGGGGGCACGTATCATGACGATGGTACATGGGCGTGGCGATGAACATCGCGGAGATGGCACGTGGGCGATGAGAGACACAGAGTAGGAGCGCGGGGGACGGGAGTCGCGTAGCTGTCACCAGGACACGGGTGATGATAGTCGTGGAGTTGGAGCGCGTGCAACGGGAGTCATAGAGCTATCGCTCGGACGTGGGCGACGAAGGTCACGAAGATGGTGCTCGGGCGATGAGAGTCACAGAGTTGGAGTGTGGGCGACGGGAGTCGTGGAGCTGTTGCTCGGACACGGGCGACGAAGGTCGCAGAGATGGCATGCCGACAACAAGAGTCACGGAGATGGTGCGTGGGTGACGGGAGTCACAGAGTTGTCGCGTGGACGCAGGCGAAGAAGGTTACAGAGATGGCGTGCGGGCGACGAGAGTCGCGGAGATGGCGCACGGGCGATGAGAGTTGCAGAGTTGGAGCGCGGGCGACTAGAGTTGCAAAGCTGTCACTCCGACGCGGGCGATGAAGGTCGCAGAGATGGTGGGCGGGTGACTAGAGTTGCAGAGTTGGAGCGCGGGGATGAGAGTCGCAGAGTTGGAGCACGGGCTACGGGAGTTGCGGAGATGTTGCGCGGATGAGGGAGACGAAGGTTGCAGAGATGGCGCGGGGGTGACTAGAGTCGTAAAGATGGCGTGAGCGACGAGAGTCGCCGAGTTAGAGCGTGGGTGACGAGAGTCGCAGAGCTGGAGCGTGAGGACTAGCGAACGGTCGTCACGGTAACGGAGCGCGGTGGCGAGTGATGGTCATTGTGACTATGGCGCGCGACCGTGAGCGACGTTCGTCGGTCATCAAGGTAGGTGGGCGACCCCCTTAAGGGGGAAGGCATACCAAGGTTGCTTCTCAAAGGGAAAAAAGCACGTGACTTGATTATGTGACGCTTTGACAGGCCTGTGAGCGTTGAATAACTGACCGTTGACTGGGTGATGTGTCACGCAAAGTGAGTCCCTTAGCGGGCCCTGGGGTGCGACCAGAATAGGGTGTGAACATAAGCCCCCTGCGTGTGGTGTGCGTAGATGATATGGCTAGATGTTGATGTTGTTTTGCCAGAAAGTTGTTGACATCGTCTTTGAGTGACGAAGGTGAAGAGTTGGGGGCTTGAGCGACGAGCGCCGGGTGACGGGGGTTACAAAGAGGATGTTCGGACGACAAACGACAAGGGTCGCGGAGACAAACCCCGTACGATGGGAAACGAGTGTCGTAGAAGTTGCACACGGGCGCTGGGACAGGGGTTGCGGAGATGGTGCCCGAACGACAGATGACGAGGGTCGTGGAGATAGCCCTCGTGCGATGGGCAATGAGTGTCGTGGAAGTTGTGCATGGGCACTGGAGACAGGGGTGGCGGAGACGGTGCCCGGATGACCGATGACGAGGATCGCGGAGACAGCCCCTGTGCGATGGGCAACGAGTGTCATGGAAGTTGCGCACGGGCGCTGGCGACGGGGGTCGCGGAGATGGCACCCGGGCGACGAGCGTCATGGAGATGGGCAACGGGAAATGACCACTGCTGAACAATGAGCGAGGTTAGCCAAATTTGTGAGAAAAAACTGAGTATGGAAAAGCGAGGAAATGGGTAGGGGAGAAGCAACACGAAGGTTGGAGTGCGAGATGCGCGTCGTGTCCTCACCACTTTTTTTGTTTATTGTTAGCATTGAGAAAATGATGGTGATGGTGTTTGGTGATGGTGAGGTTGTTCAGCCGACGTGGGTGGAGGCCTTGGTGTGAAGGTGGTTGTGGTTGTGCGATGGGTAAGGGCCAAGGGGAGTGGCCTTGAGTGAGGGTCGAAGGTTGGTGAGTGTGGCTATGGGTGACCAAATAGGGGTGGGGTCGGCCAGGGGGATCGGCATGGTAGAGGGGTCGGCTAGCGGGGCTCAGCCGGGGGAGGGGTCGGTGGGGTAGGGGGTCAGGGTAGTAGGGGGGTCGGCGAGGGTGGAGATGATGAAAGAAGAAGAAGGGTGGAGGCACAGAGCGCTGGCGGCTGACGCAAACGTCGGACTTACGGGGCCGGGGAAGAGGGGGAGAGAGAGGTCAAGGGGGGGTTGGCGAGGTGGGGGTTGGGGTAGCAGGGGGGTCGGCGAGGAGAGTGGCTGAAGTTAAAGAAGAAAAAAGGAGGAGGAAGAGGCTGTCGTCGGCGGCTGTGGGCTGCCGCAGGGAGATCGGCGGGGAGTAGGGTCGGGAGGAGGGAGCTCGGCGAGAGAAGGAGATGCCGGGGAGGGGCTGCCAGTGGTGGCCAGGCTTGGCAGGGAGGCCGAAGGGTCGGCGGCCCCGAGGCATGTGCGACGTGAGGAGAAAAGAGAAAGAGATAGGGAATTTAGGGTTTTGGGGAATTAGGGTTGGGTCGGGTCAACGAGCAAGCGAGTTGACCCGCTTAAGCCGAATAAAGAGAAGGGAAATAGGGCGGGGCAGGCGCAGGTCGGGGCCCTCACGGGTAGGGTTCTGCCCCTTCTTGATTTCTTTGATTTTGACTTTGCAAATTGAATTTGAATTTCGATTTTTTTTTTGTAAAGCCCAAAGAGATTTTTCAACATCTATATAAATAGCATGAGAGAGGATGCAAAATTTTGATGAAGAATAATTTTGAGGTGAAAGGGAGAGAAAGAGGGAGGTTTGGGATTGATGAAAATTTTTGTTGAAAGATTTTCAAAGTGTTGGAGAGAGCACCAGAGGGTGAAAAATTTTGTGAAAATTTTCTAAGTGTAGAATGAGGATGAGAGGGTGATGACCCGACCGCGAGCAGGTAGGGTGCGAGAGAGGTTCGAAAAAAATCTTTAAGTGTTGAAATTTTTTTTTCAAGTGTTGAAAACTTTGCTAAGTGTTGAGTTGGAGCAAGGGTGCCGAGGGAAGTCGCAAGGGGTGGTGACCCGACCGCGAAAACTGAAGAAATTGTTCTAAGTGTTGAAGAGTGAAGAGGGTGCCGAGTGAAGCTGCGGGGGTGATGGCCCGACCGCAAAAAATGAAGAAATGTTTCTAAGTGTTGGCCTCAGGCAAGGGCTCCGAGAGAGGTCGCGAGGGGTGGTGACCCAACTGCGAAAAATGAAGAAAAATGTCTAAGAGTTGAGCTCGGGCAAGGGCTCCGAGGGAGGCCGCGAGGGGTGGTGACTTGACTGCGGAAAATGAAGAAAAATATCTAAGAGTTGAGCTCGGGCAAGGGCTTCGAGGGAGGGTGCGAGGGGTGGTTACTTGATCGCGCAAAATGAAGAATTTGTTCTAAGTGTTAGAGAGAGGGTGAAGGGCTCCGAGGGAGGCCGCTGGGGGTGGTGACCCGACCGTGAAAAATGAAGAATTTTTTTCTAAGTGTTGAAAATGGAGAGTGGAGCTCGGCGGTGGGTCGGCATCGACGACCGGCTGAGTGACAGAGGCATGGGAGGGTTGGCAAGATGTGTTGCGTGCATGCCCACGAGGTCGCACGGCCTAAGGGGATGTCGGCTGACATAGTTAAGACTTAGCAGCGTGGCTTGAGCCACCCCGTGCACCATGTACCAAGTCGCTGCAATGAAAGGCATGCAAAGGGGGTAGAGAACTTGGCTTACTTAGGGTAGGCAAGGGGTGAAGCCCCCAATGAAGTGGGACATAGCACCAAGGGTGGTGCCAGTAGAACGATGCTAGCTTGAAAATTCTCCAAGTCTAAAAGTGACAGCCTCTTGGATGGCTGGGCAGAGGATGTGACTAGTAGTTCTGGTAGCCATACGTTGCTGAGGCATGGTTGCTTGGGTGTGTCAGGCAAGGAATGAACTGCACTGTTGGTAGTCCTCGTAGCTCTCTGTTGCACATGCATGGTGCCTAAGTCTGGAAGATATGCAGACTGCAACACGAAGCTCACCTCCCAGCGGAGTCGCCAAAATGTTGATCAGGAAAAGGGATTCACTGCTACGCGGAGGTGCCACAAAGGATGCAGTCTGAGTCAGCTTCCAGGTAGGCAAAGTGGGAGACAACAAGGATGGAGTAAGGGCTGAGAGCAAGGCTCCGCAGACAGGTCGCGAGGGCTGACAGCGCTACGTAGGCAGGGCGACGACGAATAGGGCCAACGGTCGACAGTCCGAGTCAAGGGTGCAGCGTCAATGGTCCAGTGATAGAAGTGCAAATGTGTTTCTCTCACTAAAATTCCAGAGAGAATAGGCTTTTCTAGAGAGAGAAAGTGAAAATGTCAAATGAGAGTCCTTGAATAAGCTTAAAAGTCCACTATTTATAGGCAAAAATGGGCATGTGTCATAAGTTGACATGTGTCGTCCCCTGGGAGCGACACATCGCCAGGGGGTCCAAAGTACTGATTCTCCGTTGGATTACAGTTCCCCAAGTTCGTGCTGCCCTGCCCTTGCAACATCTCTCTGCCTGTCTGAGGAGACTGATCATGCCGCGGTAGCATGGCCAGAGTAGCCCATTGCCCCAGCCACCAGTCTCAGCCCTTACTAAATCCCACGAGGTGCGTCAAGAGACGCGCAGAGAACCTGACAGCGGTGAGGGTTGCCCCTGTAGCCAACTGCCAGTTGGACTAGGTGCAGTGTCCTCCGAAGACCTGCTCCCGTCCTGGAGTGACCTGGGGGTCATCGCCCTCGTGGTGTCGACGATCAACAACAACATGAGTGGGCATGGTCGCCGCTCAGTGCTTATAGTTCGTTGTGGGGAAGTCTTCGTGTTAGAGCCCCCTGCGAGTGTGATGCTGATGTCTTTAAGGTTGTGCCGGCGATGGCTTCAGTGTTGTGAGCTCATCCCGTGGCGAGGGCTGGAGCCCCCGGTGATTATGGCGGCGATGGCTTTAAGCCCATCCAGCAGTTTGATTAAGCCGGCGATGGCGTAAAGCCTATCCCGCAGTTTGATTGAGTCGGTGATGGCGTTAAGCCCATCCTGTAGTTTGATTGAGCCGGCCCATCCCGTAGTTTGATTGAGCCGGTGATGGCTTTAAGGTTATGAGCCCACCCCGTAGAGAGGGGTCCTTGTGTCGGAGCACTACGAGAGGAGCCCCCCGGAATGTTGTACACTCCAGAGAGTGGGTCGAAGCATGTTCCACGTCCATGGTAGGGGCGCATGGTGTGGTGAATAAGTCTGATGCCCAGAGGCCTGTAACATGATTGTGGCACTTGGGCGCGGTGCCTACATCACGAGGCATTGATTGTGGTGCATGGGCGAGGTGATGAAGGTCGCGAGACAATACTTGGTGCCGGGGCACGTATCATGAGAATGGCTCAAGGGCGCAGCGACGAACGTCGCGAAACAATACTTGGTGCTAGGGGCACGCATCATGAGAATAGCACAAGGGCGCAGCGACGAATGTCATGGAACAATATTTGGTGTCGGGGGCACGTATCATGACAATGGCGCACGGGCACAGGCGACGAACGTTGCGGGGATATACTTGGTGCCGGGGCACATGTTATGGAAGTGGCGTACGGGCGCGGCGATGAACGTAGTGGAGATATACTTGGTGCTGGGGCACATGTTATGGAAGTGGCGCATGGGCACGGCGACGAAGGTTGCGAGACAATACTTGGTGCCGCGGGCACGTATCATGACGATGGCGCATGGACGCAATGATGAATATCAGGAGATGGCCTGCGGGTGACTAGAGTCCTAGAGTTGGAATGCGTAGGACGGGAGTTGCGAAGCTGTTGCTCGGACGCGGACGATGAAGGTCACAGAGATGGTGCTCTACCACGAGAGTCGTGGAGTTGGAGCGCGGGCGACGGGAGTCGCGGAGCTATCGCGCGGATGCAGGCGACGAAGGTCGCAGAGATGGCGCGCTGGTGACGAGAGTCGCGGAGTTGTCACGTGGACGCGGGCGACAAAGGTCGCAGAGATGGCACGCGGGCGAAGAGAGTCGCGGAGATGGCACGCGGGCAAAGAGAGTCGCGGAGATGGCGCGCTGGCGAAGAGAGTCACGGAGTTGGAGCGCAGGCGACGGGAGTCGCGGAGCTGTCGTGCGGATGCGGGAGACGAAGGTCGTAGAGATGGTGCTTGGGAGATGAGAGTTGCGGAGATGGCACGCGATTGACGAGAGTCACAGAGTTAGAGTGCGGGCGATGAGAGTTGCGGAGTTGGAGGGCGGGCGACGGGAGTCGCAGAGCTGTCACGCGGACGCGGGCGAAAAAGGCCACGAGATGGCTTGTGGGGTACTAGAGTCGTAGAGTTGGAGCGCGGGAGACAAGAGTCGCGGAGTTGGAGCACGGGCGACGGGAGTCGCGGAGCTTTCGCACTGACGCGGGCGATGAAGGTCGTAGAGATGGCGCGCGGGCGACTAGAGTTGCGGAGATGGAGTGCGGGTGACAAGAGTTGTGGAGATGGAGTGCGGGTGACGAGAATTGTGGAGATGGAGCGCGGGTGACGAGAGTTATGGTGTTGGAGCACGAGGACTAGCGAACGGTCGTCGCGTCGATGGAGCGCAGCGGCGAGTGACTGTCGTTGCTACTACGGTGCGCGACCGCGAGCAACGGTCGTCAGTCGTTAAGGTAGGTGGGCGACCCCCCTAGGTGGTCGATCCCCTTGGGTGGCCGACCCACTTAAAGGGGAAGGCACACCAAGGTTGCTTCTCAAAGGGAAAAATCACGTGACTTGATTATGTGACGCTTTGACCGGCCTGTGAGCGTTGAATAACTGACCGTTGACTGGGTGATGTGTCTGGCAAAGTGGGTCCCTTAGCGGGCCCTGGGGTGCGACCAGAATAGGGTGTGAACACAAGTCATCTAAACAATCACAATCTATTGACCTTAGCTTGATTCAAAGAAGAGTCGTGCAAACATACATTATTTCTAGGTCTCTCTCTCTCTCTCTCTCTCTCCTTTTGTGCCCTAAATTCTGCCTAAACCGCCCATTTTAGGGTTTTCACTCAAGCGGGCTTTTTCTTTTTATTTTTTCAAGGTGAATGTTTAAGTTATGAGAGGGAGTAAGTCGCTTTGAACTAGAGAAAGTCTTGACATTGATATGACTTCTCATTATTTTTGAGGATTTAACTTGATGATGGGTTGGCTAAGAAAGGTAGTCACAACCTTCTTTTGATATCTCATAAATCATCACTCGAATGTTTAAATTCCAAACGAAATTCTTCCATTAGGTTTTTTGAAATTCAGTTTCGAAGAAACTAAAATTTTGATATTTAAGCTTGAAAATATAGGGATCACTACTCCCAAGTGCAAAGAAGAAGTGTCAATGAGATATACAACTAGTCTTAAATTCAAATTCATCTTTTGAAAAATACTTCAAAGTGATTGGTCTACTACAAATTCAATAGGTATGAGATTAGGCAACTCTCTCTTGTTTAAAAAATTGTTATGCTCTTGACTTGCTAAGGATGGGCTCTTAGACTTAGTGGAAACACAAATTCTATTTGACTCAAACTCTCAAATAGACTTTTAAGAAATGGAACGTTCTTGAATTTTTATTTCTTTCTATTCAACATCAGCTGCATCAGACTAAATCGGTAATCAAAAGGTTAAAAAAATGATACAATATAATCAAAAGAATAAGTCCAAAAAGTTTAATCGAGAAAATATTAGGAAAACCATCCAAGTTTGTGCGGCATCGGAAAGTCTTTGACCATTAATCTGAGAGCTTGCCAGTCTTATCTCATGCTGGGATGACTTGGCTAACAATATCATCCTTTTATTCGAGTGTAGAAAGATATAGTGCCGGAAGAGAAGTCTCACTTATGCTCACTTGGTGCGCCGACAAAGATTCGCTCTTTATATTGGGTCAAGCATAAGGGTTTACTTCACCTTTATAATCAAATCTTGGATGGCTTGATGGAGGACCACACAATTTTCGTGTGATGACCGGCTCTTTGATGATAAGTACAATAAGGTTAGGCATCGTATCCTTCAGGTAAAACAATCAATGATATACTGTCTTCGATCATAAGTCTTGTCTCAAGTTGAATGAACTGTAGACACCAAATTTTTTGTAATTTCAATTTTTGTTATTTGTTTTATTGGGCTTTGTTGATATTTAATTTTATTGTTATTATGGGTGTAGGCCTAATAGTATATTGATATTCATTGATTTAATTAAGTCTAATAGTTAATTCTGTCTAGTTGTCCAGTTCAGTCATTTCTAGTAATTGGATCTAGTCCAATCCAGTTTGTTGAATCCAGTCCAGTTGGTTATAGCAGTCCTGTTAGTTAGGTTTAACCAATTTAAGGTCAAAAGATTGTGATTGATTAGATGACTTGTAAATACCTTGTGATTTATCCTTGATGCATGTGATTAATCCTTGATTTATATGAAATATGAAGATAATTCTTGCACATGGTTCATCTCATCTGATTATATCAGAGACACCGAATTAGGGATAAATATTGTCCCGAAGTTCAGGAAAAAAATAAAGGGATGATCTAGCTGGTTTGTTGACTTTTTCTCAAGTCTGCGATTTTCATCAAGTATTCTGCTCTATCAACAAATCACGGACTGAGATAGTCATTCTTATCATTTCTGGCACCCAGACCCCTATAAATAGGGTCTTTGGGCTACATTTACAAGGATAAGCTTTTTTTTTTCTTTAGAGCTTTTATACCAATTCTTCCTTAGAAGTGGTAGATCATCTTTAAGGGGAGTTTAGCATTTCATATTCATTTCTAGATAGTCTGGAGTCACTTGTATCTTGGATCCGTCTAAATGCACTCCCAAGTCTTCTAAGCAAGGGCATTCTTGAGGTATATTTACTGGTTTGAGACTACTTTAAATTATCATAGTCTAGAGTGTTTCCCCAGTACACGATCAGATTTCCATTATGAACTGTCAAAAAAAGCCTTTCATTTTATTTCTTAGTTTAAGTCTAAGATCAACGTGTAGGTCACCTTTTGTAGGGTCTAAGTCAAATTACGATAATTTTGATTCTGGTTTGTCTGACTAGATACGTAGGCCATTCGAGCCCCGATGTCGAGTTCAAGCCAATAATATAGAAATAAACTTATAGTTTATGTCATTGCATGTTTTATGTGTTAAAAGGCCAAAAACCAATAGGAACGAAGTAAATACCGAAAGGGTATGGCGGGAGTCTAGCACCTTCTGCCTAGCACCTTCTCACTATATAACTTAGTCCCCAAACCCATTTCTTTGTTTTCAATAGATCGGTTGGCCTATTAACATTTTTAGAGTCATTTTCAGTTTTTTTGAAATTAAGCTGGCGACTCCAAATTTTAGATCCAGGTTCGGTACAGTGGCGACTCCACTGGGGAAAACAAACTAAGAGGACTAGACTTGAAAAATATTTCATTTCTTTTTGGCCTTTTTTGTATTTTCTTTGTGTTATATAACATTTACAATGTGCTATAACTGTAGTAATTGTGCTCGTATTTCATGCCTCACACACGCGCACTTTTGTCCCTAACCCATCCACTCGAGGGTAACGGTTGAAACCCTTAAATTTCCTAATTATGAGAAAAATTCGACTATACCATCAACTCCAAGGCCTCATACTAAAGGGACCTCTTGGTAACTAGGTATATTAAATGATCGTACATGTACTGGTGATGACCCAAAATTTTGTACCCTGAGTTACTGGTGGGAGGTATAAGGTACAAGTCAAGCCTAAAGAGTGACCTTAAACTGGCATTGAGAGAAATCATACACCCGGACCATTTTAGTGTTTACCCTTTTTTGGGAGAATGCCAATCCTGGCTTATGGTATATTGGCAAGGAAACCAACAAATATTCTTTAAGCAGCTGGTAATCTAGGAAAAAAGAGAAACTCTAGCTAACCCACCGGTTTGTCGACCTAGTAACCGGACGGTTAGTTAGTAAATATTATACTTGCAAACTTGAACTGGCTGGTTTATACCATAAACCCTCTCAACCACTCCAACTGAACAGTTAACCCTCAAGTTTAACTGGACGGTTAGTCGAAACCCCAACTGTAACACCCCGGAATTTCGAAACTTTAATGCCCAGACTTTTCCGAAGCGTTATCCCCCGAACTCCTTGAGCGTTAAAACAATCACTACTTAAGAACATAAAAACCTCGATTTCAAATAACTAACTATGAAAACCTATGTCAGAGCTTCAAAATCATTACAATTCCTCAAATCAATTTAAATCTAACCAACAAACTAGAGATGTTCACCCGGCAGGGGTCTTAATGATCAATACTAAACATTAAATTGACTTCCTTATGCTCGGCTCTAATCCGTACTAGCAACCTCAACCTAATGCTGGTTATCACCTGCGGAAAGGAAGTCAAAGGAGAGTGAGCTTTCGAGAGCCCAGTAAGGTCGATCAAAGATTAAAAAAAAAACAAAACAATTGGGATGATTTTTATATCAAAGTCAAATAACAACTTTAAGACGGAGAAATAGAACGATTCAAATGATTTTCTTTTTACAATCAAATGAATTTTAAAAAGGGTTTTTCAAAGAAAACCACAACATTTCAATATAAACATAGGGATGAGTATCAACTCAATCCCTTGAATCAATAATTATTTCAAAACATTTCAGGTGCAATAAAATAGAAATAGGAAACATTGAACATGAGTAGTACAATATAGCAAAGCCACCTCGGCAGTGCTCGATACGATTTACATATGCATATGTACACTGACTAGTCCATCCAGGTACTAGTTTAACCCAACCAACAGACCATCTTTATAATTCTAACAATACAGACTATCCTTATAACTTCCAGGTTACTAACTCATGTCAACATTGAGAAGAAGTAAAATACAGTTGAAAATACTTTACGATAAGCAAACTAGTAAACAGATGAGAATGATATAGGAATTCCAAACAATCGCTATATGGCTCAACTAGGGTTTCATGGACAGTTTCAAAACATTTTTATATCAATCATAAAAATCAACATTCTACGTAGTTTGTAAAACTTTTATTATAAGCATTTGAAAACAAATTAATGAAATGGGGTTCGGATAGAATTCCTTACCTCGATCCAAGCTAAGCGATGCTAATTGACCTCGATCCAAAAGTTGTTGAATTAACCTAAATTGGCAAATTCATTTATTAGAAAAATAATCTATACTACTATACTATAAACCCTATTATCAACTACCTAAATGGCACTGGCACTCACTTCTAACCCCACAACTTGAAACGGTTCCGGCATACGGACAACCTAACCGAAAATCCTATACACTCCTTAATATGTAACGACACTCTAAAATTTATAATAAATTACACTAAACACTATTATAGCTTACAACATTAATAAAAGTCAAAATATAATTTTTCACATATTTTCAAATTAAAATAATTTCTTTGAATGCAATAAAATCCATAATTATTTCTAGCTGAAAATAAAGTCCCATAATTTTTGTAACAGATTTAAAATATGTAAATAAATTATAGAAATTGAAATCAAAAATTAAAAAGCACTAAAACTATTTTTAAATTATTCATTTTGCTAAAACCAATGCGATATGGAAATCATAGAAAATCAACTCCAAAAATCATAAAATTCAAACTGAGTCTTATCTACACTATAAAGACAATACTATAATTTTTTTAAGGACATTTTTAGGGTTTAAAGTCTCCAAAATAACTTTTTGAATATGAAATTACATAAAATATTTAAAATACATATGATTTCAAAAAATTGTAAAACTTTACCAGAAATTTTATTATAGTCTAATGTATTATACTATGGAATTTTACTCACTAACAATAACTGTGCACTATTTTATGAACATATCAAACTTAACACTAACCCAAATTTACCCGCTCCGTACTTTTCTTCTTCGTCCTTTCTGCTCACAGTCCAAAACCCAACACCCCTTAATCCCTCTCACTCTTTTCCTTGCAAACCCACACACTCCAAAACACACAACACACACCTGAACTCACACATTTACTCGCATATGTATGTTCACAATATATACACACAACACCAACACAGTTGGATTTAAACACACTCTCACCACATTATCACTGAACTCAACACGTTCCATCTCACATCCACTCACTGTTTTCACACTATCCATTTATCCTTATCTCATTGTTCATACCCTATTCTGGTCAGACCAGCAGGGCCCGCTAGGGGACCCGCGTCGCGCGACACATCATCCAGTCAACGGTCAATTATTCAACGCCATAACCAGGTCAAAGCGCATCTCCTTTCGAGCATCACATGCGTCACCAGTGCAGCGACATCAACATGGTCAAACTATTGGAAAAAGGAAGGGGTCGGCCACTCCCTTCCTAAGGGGGTCGGCCACCCTATTCTTCAGGGGTCGGCAACCCCTTTCCTAAGGGGGTCGGCCACTCCCCTAAGGGGGTCTTCTTCAGGGGGTCGGCCACCCTCTTCTTCAGGGGGTCGGCCACCCCTTTCCTAAGGGGTCGGCCACTACCTTCCTAAGGGGGTCGGCCACCCTTTTGCCTTGCAAGAGTCATTCCTAAACCCCCGACATCACTCATCACTCTCTCTACCATCCGCGCTCAACACCGATGGTCACTTGGCGCTCGTTGCCGACCGTGCACAATCGTCACGACGGCAGCACACTATCCTAAGTATTGCTCCGCGACAGTCGTCGCCGCGCCCTTGCGCCCCATTAATGATACGTGCCCCCGGCACTAAGTATTGATACGTGCCCCCGGCACTAAGTATTGCTCCGCGACAGTCGTCGCCGCGCCCTTGCGCCCCGCTGATGATACGTGCCCCCGGTACTAAGTATTGCTCCGCGACAGTCGTCGCAGCGCCCTTGTGCCCCGCTGATGATACGTGCCCCCGGCACTAAGTATTGCTCCGCGACAGTCGTCTCTGTGCTTGTGCGCCACGTCCATGACATGTGCCCACGGCACCAGGTATGGTCTCGCGACAGTCGTCATTGCGCCCTTGCGCCGACACCAAGTATATCTCCGCGACGTTCATCGCTGCGCCCTTGCGCCATTCTCATGACGAGTGCCTCCGGCACCAAGTATTGCTCCGCGACAATCGTCACTGTGCCCGTGCGCCACTTCCATGACATGTGACCACGGCACCAGGTATGGTCTCGCGACAGTTGTGCCGCGCCCATGCGCCACAATCAATATCTCGTGCTGTAGGCACCGCGCCCATGTGCCACAATCATGTTGTATGCTTGCGGGATGGGCTCACAACCTCAAAGCCATCGCTGTCTTCATTCCGGGGGGCTTCGCTCCGTGCTCCGGCACAAGGACCCTTCGCAGCGGGATAGGCGACTCCTCCGGGATACTATCTCGGCCAGGGTGCCTGCGTGACTAACCTACGTGCTCTGGCACTGGGGCTCGCGTCGGCACCCCTAAGGATTATGACCCCCGGGTCACTCCGAGATGGGAGTAGGTCTTCGGAAGGGCATCTTGCCTAGTCCACCTGGCAGCTGGGCGTCGGGTCTTCCCCATCGCTGCTAGGCCTGTGGGATTCAGTAAGGGCTTGGACTGGAGGCTAGGGCAACGGGCTTTTTCTGATCACGCCGGCACGGTGTCTTCAGTCTTCTCAGACAGGTAGAGAGATGCTGTGTGGGGCAAGGTAGTGCGAATTTGGGAACCGACAGTCCAACGGAGAACCGGTATTTGTGGACCCCCTGGTGACGTGTCACCCTCAGGGGGTGACACGTGTCAGCTAATGACACATTGATGACACCGGCACACTTTTCCCTATAAATAGGGGACCTTGGATTCCCATTTAAAAACTCTCTCTCTCATTTTGCCATTTTCACTTTCTCTCTCTAAAACTCATTCTCTCTGGAATTCTAGAAAGAGAAACATATTCGGACACCTGACATCGGACTCTTGACGCTGCACCCCTGACGCTGACCCTAGCTGGGATTGTCGGTCGCCGGCCCCATTCGTCTTTGCCTTGCTTGCGCAGAACTACCAGCCCTCGCGGCCTGTCTGGGGAGCCTTGCTCTCGGCCCTTACTCCGTCCTTGCTGTCTCTCATTTTGCGCATCTGGAAGTTGACTCGGACTGTAGCCTTTGTGGCACCTCCACGTAGGCTCGAACCCACATTCCCTGGCAACACTCATTCACACCTAGATGCACACGCAATCACAAATAAACACTTAGTCTCCCATTCCCCTACACTCCCTCACAAACTACAAACTCAACACAAACACATATACACATCATATTGTTTACACTCACCTGCACACCTCACACAGCACCAACATCACTCATGGCACCCACATTCCCTCCATTTCAACATCATTTACACAAGTTCAAAAAAAGAAAACACCCAACTTACACGCCCACTGCCTATCTCTCTTTTCTTTCTTCCCTTTTCACTCACCAATTCTCATACCCACATATATAAACACTCCCATTTGTAGGTTCCACCGAGGCAGCCAATCGCTTCTCTCATACGCTTAACAATCACATAAACACGGACCTTACCACTCACAGAGCTCACGCGCACACACACACCCAGCTGCCGTTACAGCAGCTGGTCCATTCCCTCTACACAACGCACACACCCGCACATTTTCATGGGGCTGTTTGGAAGCCCCTTTTTCCATCCCACGTGGACCACAACTAACACAGCACATACAAACACACTCACACAACAAACATGCACCCAGGAATAACACACACAGAGTCATGCAAACACACTATATACAGATATTACTGCACACATTACACACACTATACACCCACACACATACACCTACACACGTACACAACACACCTAACAACCCCAAACCCATTTTCTACCCTTCAAATCCACTCCTATCTCTCTCTCCTTTCTATTTACCACATCCACGCACACCACTTCGGTTACAATCTTCTCACAGCAGACCCATTTACGTCAATGCACACAGGTTACACGATCACACATACACCCACATGAACCCAGAATATTTGATCCCCACGGCAGGCCCCCCCCCCCCCACCCAATTCTCATAGATCTAAACCCATAATCATGAAAAACACAAGGAAAATTAGAGCTTACCGGAAAGTTTGCTGGAAAAACCTACGTCAAAACTGTGCTCGATCGCTCTCTCTCCCAACCATGCGCAGAATTTTGGAGGAAAAAGGTTTGAACGGCTGCACTTACATAACATATGTATATATATAAAACCCTAAAAAAAACAACTACCAAAAACCCCTTCAATTTTCATTAGTTATTTTAAATTTATCCGAAACTTTTAATTATTGTGAAACGGTCAAAAATAAAATTTTTTACGATAAATAAGTGTTACAAAAATTTATTAACGGTTGTTACGTTATCCCGCTTCACTATTTATCGCTAAAAGTTACCGATAGAATCCTGTCACGCTAATCGTCAATAAAGATCTAAATAAGTATTTCTTATAACCAGTATCATTAAATCACAACTTAATTATAGTTTCTAAACATTATCGCTAAAGATAACAAAATTTGATGCTCACCAATTCGTTGCTAAAAGTCGCTAATCAGTATATAGATACTAAGAATAACTAAAAGTTGTTAAAGAAATATCGATGCTAAAAAAATATATCGTTAAAATGGTTTACTCTAATTGTCACTAAGTACCAAAATTCATATCACTCATAATTTCCATCTTTAACTTATAACTTATGGTTTATAAAAATTTTGTCGCTAAAGGTTGTCGATAAATTTTTTGCTCATGAAAATCGACACTAAATCTTACATATAAAAGTCGTCTCCTAAAAATAAATTAACCGGGTATTCAAGATCACGGTTCGGGGTGTTACACCGACCTTCCCAGAGTTTTTCAAATCTTAAACTTTCAAACCATTGACCAACCGGTCAGCTAACTCACAAGGCTACTAGAAGGTTAGTCAGAACCTTAGCTTCCCATAAAGTCTTCAAAAACCCTGACTTACCCACTGACCAACTAGGTTAGTCAGAACCTTAGCTTCCCATAAAGTCTTCAAAACCCTGACTTACCCCACTGACCAACTGGCTGATTAGCCCTCTGGGTAATCAGACGGTTAGTCAATACCTCAGTTTTCTAGACGTGTCTCCCAAAATCCAAGCATTACTGAACAACCGGATGGTTAACACACCAGGTTAATCGGCCGGTTATTCAGTGTCCAATACCTACACGGGTACAAATCAGCCGGTTTAATATTTTATATTGTAGTGTGCTCTGGTTGTGTGGTTTTATTTAGGCTATAGTTTCCTAGCTTGAGTCATTTTTTTAGTTCCCTTTAATCCTTAGGGTAAAAAAAGTGAATTTTTTTCCTAAGGCCAAGCCTTAGGATAGAAAAAAACTAAAAAATAAAAATAAAAGTATATATAGTAATAATAATAATATAAAATCATTTTTTAGAGTTCAAAATATTTTCCTTTTCTCACATAGAAGGTAACAAACTCTTGCATCGGGTCCATCCTCTGGTATCTGAACCAATCCAGAGAATTCTCTTAGATACTAATGGCTAAAGAATACCTTTAGATCTATGACCTTTTCCCGAATCCTTGGAGATATGCAGGAAGCTCTCACTGCCTTAGTCACTCAACAGGCAAGGCCGACTATGGAGTTCAAAGCACGAAAGTGGAACTCGCCAAGCAGAGATGATATATATGTACCACATTTACAACATTGATAGATTCCCTCACTCAATGAAAGATGCCATCAACAAAGGATTAATATCCAAGGATGTGAAGCCAATACACAAGATTAGTTGACAGAATTCTAGGGCCCAACTGAGGGTGTTGTAGACAATGATACAATTAGATCTCAATAGGCGGTTTTGTAGGAGCTGAACGTCACTAGGCGAAGTTCTCCACTTTGCATGCCCCAATAGCTAAGGTGTTTGAACAACTGCTTAGTAAAGGTATAATCGCAGAGTTATCTCCCCTTCCCCGCACTCATACACCTAAGGGCCCGAGATGCATGCTCGATGTGAATATCACCAAGAATTTGGACACCATACGGGAAGTTTATCACCTTGAGGCACACTATTCAAGATCTCATCCATAATGGTTTGATCTGCCCTCCTGTCGAGGCCAATATAAAAGAAGAACTTCTCCCAGTATACCAATCAAGTGGGGGTGAGAGATCTCTTTAGGCGCTAGATCTTTCTATGTCCGACTAGCAAAAGGATATCGTATATCCAGCTCGAGAAAAGACCTACGGTCAAAGATGGTCCTCATGCCGTGCTGAGCATAATGCTAAGCCAGAACCTTAGTTTTATCTTAATTGGTTTTCCTAGCATTTCTTAGATTATGTTTTTCTGATTTGTTTTGATTGATAATATAGTCAATGTTTTTGCTTAGTCTATTGCAATTGATAAAAAATCAGAAAAATAAATAAAAGTCAAAACAAGAAAATAAGTGGATATTCAAAATTTTTAAAAAGGCCCAAAATATTTCCATTAGAAAGGTAACAATCTCTGGCATCAGTACGAAGCTCTGGTATTGGGATATGTCCGAAAAAATTAAGTGAATTCCAAAGGCAGAACGATTTCCTCAACGCGATGATCTCATTCAAATCCTCGATGATCTACAAAAGGATATTCAAGCTAACCTAACCGCTCTAGCAGGTCTACATACCAAAATTACCTCGAATGTAGGATTACTTATGAAAAAAGAGAAAAAAAGGAATCTGGAGATGAACCAAAGATTGAATAGAAAGAATGGAAGAAAAGGGGAGGGTCAGACTCGAAGCTAATAGGCTGTATGAATCTAATGATGAGAGAGAGACTATTGCCCCAGAATGGGAGGAAAAATTGGTTGCACTTGAATCCCACATAGCTAAGATGAGAAGGACCGATGACATAATGGACCTCAGTGCCCTTATCGCAAGCCCGGAAGAAAGAGTCCCTCCAAAGTTTAAGATGCTGGTCATGGATAAATTCAATAGAATAACAGATCCACAAATCCATGTGAAGATGTATATGCGTGCATTAGCTCCTCATAGAGTTAACCAAAATAAGTTGGTTCAGCTTTAACCTTGACCAGAGCCCCTGCTAGATAGTTCCTCACCCTCGATGATTCAAGAGTACAAACATGGTAAGTTATGGTGCGAGAACTTGTTAATCAGTACCAGTACAATGCTGATTTGGATATTACTGAGACTATCAAATAGCGTAAGGAGTCGGTCTCATCCTTTATAATGAGATGGAGGAATAAGGCCGCTTGGATGGTTAACCGCCATTTGAAGAGTAACAAGTTAACATAACATGAAGAGGTACTAGTTGCTACAGTGTACCATAAGTATCTTTTTGGGCACTACCACTTTTCCTTCAAAACACTAATGGGATCCCTAATACAAACTGAAGATGCTATCAGTAAGGGAACCATAGCCCGAGAAACTAAGCCAAAAAGATACCAAGTTGGTGGGAGGAATGCCAATTCTCTGTCAAAGCCAGCTAACGTAATTAACATCAAAAGTGCGAGGTCTCAACATGTAGTGTCACGGGAAGCCATTCCCAAGCCATGATGAGGGTTCACCGATTTAAACACATTGCTGATAAAAGTCTTTGAACAGTTCCTATAAGGAGGTCTGATTGCCAAGTTACCACTACTCCTGCATAGACATGGTTTTACCTTAAGGATAAAATGCCCAACAACCTCATTATGCTTATCATCAAAGAGCTAGTCATCACACGGAAAAGTGCGTTGCTCTCTGTTATGCCATCCAAGATTTGATTGGCAAAGGTGAAGTAAACCTTTCTATCAGACCCAATATGAAAATAGAATCTTTTTCGGAGCACCAAGTGACCATAAGTGAGACATCTCTTATCGCGCTGGATCTTTCTACGCTCGAATACGAGGGGATATTGTTTGCCAGATCAGCCCAGCACGAGAAAAGACCTTTGAGCTCTCAAGTTGATGGTCAAAGACTATCCCAATGCCAAGCTGAGTACAATGCTAAGCCAAAACCTTGGATGATTTTCCTAGCATTTTGTAAATTACCTTTTCTTGAGACTTGTTCTTTTAATTGTTAATGTGCTGTTGCTTTTGTTTACCTTTTGATGGCCAATTTAATCTGATGCGGCTGATGATGAATAAAAAGAAATAAAAACTCAAGAATAGTCCATTTATTAAAAGTCATTTAGAATTTATGGTGCCAGACCTCTATAAATAGGATCTTTGGGCTACATTTTCAAGGTTAAGCTTTTTCTCTCTAGAGCTTTTATACCATTTCTTCTTTAGAAGTGATAGCTCATCTCTAAGGGAAATTTAGCACTTCATGTTTATTTCTAAATAGTCTCGAGTCACTTGTCTAGTGGATCTGTCATAAAACATTTCCAAGTTTTCTAAGCAAGTGCATTCTCGAGGTACATTTATTATTTTCTAAACTAGTTTAAGTTATCATAGTCTAGAGTGTTTCTAGAGTGTTTCCCCTCCCTGCGATATCATTTCTATTATACAAACTGTCAAAAAAGTCTTTCATTTCATTTCTTAGTTCGAGTCTAAGACCGAAGTGTAGGTTGCCTTTCATAGGGCCTGAGTCAAACTACAAAGTTTTTTTATTCTGGTTTGTCCTACCAAATACGTAAGTCATTCAACCCCTGATGCCTAGTTCAAGCCAAGGATATATAAATAAAGTTAGGATTTATGTTATTTCATGTTTTATGTGTTAAAAAGGCCAAAAACCAATAAAAATGAAGTAGAGACCGAAAGGGTATGACGGGTGGCTAACACATTCCCACTGTATAACTTAGTCCCCGAATCCAATTCATTGTGATTTGATCGACCTTGCTCCTGCTACCAGATTTTATTTAGTTATAGTTAGTATAACCAACTATGGTTCCTTTCTTGTAAAAACCCATTTCGGTACTAGAAATTCTAAAAAAGAAATGGCAATTCTTTCAATAGATCGGAAGTACTATGGACATTTTTAAAGTAATTTTCAGTTTTTCTATTTTCCTGCGTTTAATTAAATAAGATGGTGACTCCTAATTTTAGACCCATTTTTTAGGGTCTAAGGATTTTTCAAGGCAGTTTGCTACATATATGATATCCTCTTCTAGATCGGAGATAGGAAGATCTAGCGTCTAAAGAGATGTCTCACCCCTGCTTGCTTGGTATACTGGGAGAAGTTCTTTTTTCACATTAGCCTCTACATGAGAGTAGAACAAAACATTGTCGATGAGATCTTGAATAGTGTGCCTCAAGTTGATACACTTCCCCATATGATGTCCAAATGCTTGGCGATATTCACATCGAGCTTGTATGTGCAGGCCCTTTAAGTGTAGGAGTTTGGGGGAGGGGGGTTGTAACTTGGAAATTGTACCTTTACTAAGCAATTGTTCAAACACCTTAGCTATAGGGGCATGCAGATTGGAGAACTTTTGCCTAGTGGCATTTGGCTCTCACGAAACCACCTCTCAAAATCTAACCGTATCATTGTCTGCAAACATCCTCAGCTGGGCGTTAGAATTCTTTTGACTAGTCTTGTATACTGGCTTCCCATCCTTGATTATTGTTCATTTGTTGATGGCGTCTTTCATTTGAGTGAGAGAATCTATCAGGGCTATGAATGTGGTACAAATGTATCTTCTCTGCACCGAGTTCCACTTCCAACGGTTCTAACTCCATAGTTGTCCTTACCTGTTGAGCGGCCAAGGCAGTGAGACCTTTCTGAAAATCTTTCCGCATATCTATGAGGATACGGGCAAGTTCATGGATCTGAGGTAATCTTCATCCATTGGGATCTAAGAGAATTCTACAGATTAGTTTCGAAACTAGAGCGTGGACCGGAAGTCTGTAATACCCGCATTTTTCCTAGCGCAAATCTTTTGAGCCGACAAATAATAATAAAATAATAAATAAACAATAATAAATAATAATATATTTTTATAAGCGGTAATATATATTAGATGTCCGGAAAAAAATAGAGAGGGAGTTATAATTTATTTTTTAAAAGTTTGGGGGCTCTTTTTGTAAATATGTAAAGTTGGGGGTCAATTGTGCAATTTTATAAAATATAATTTATAGACTTTGCTTTTAGGTTGATACCTCTTACTAGCTTAGATTGACTAAGCAAATTAAAATTTAATACTGGGTTCTTGGGGATAACGGAGCCTCGGATGAAAAAGAGAGAAAGCAAATCAATAAGAAAACAGAGCAATGAGCAGGGGGTTTCGGGAAGAAGGGGAAAACAAGTATGAATGGAGAAGATTGGAAGCCTTTTTAATAGGTAAACCCTCCAACCTCTTAGTAAGCATGTTCTACTGTGTGTTTGTGAACTTTGTGTGTGTTTTTTGCGACTGTGGGACGAGTATCGAAGCCATGAACATGGTTATTTTAGAGGGGCATTTTCTGGGATTTAAGTGCCTTGGTTGAGAGATTAATGTTGTGGCTCGGGAAAAGAAAAGGAAGCTCGGGTAAGTTTTAAGGGTAATTTCTTGCCTCTTCTAGTGCATAAAAAATCAATGTGCTGGGCTCTATGGGTTGGCTATGCACTTGGCCACGGCTGCCGAATGGAAGTTGGTGAAAAAAAAATCATGGGCTACAGGGCGCGTGAAGTGTGTTATGTGTGCATTAAGAGTGATGTAAGGGGTAACTATGTGTGTTAGGGGGAAATTCGAGAGTTTCAGGGTGGCTAGTGTGCGTTTTGGGTGTTGACCACATGTGTTCTTGATTGTGCAAGTGTGTGTGTATGTGTTCTGTATAACTGTGTGAAGTGTGTGTGTGTATTTGTTTGGTGAGAATATGTATGTATAATGAGTGAAGATGGTGTTAATCAGGGTGTAAGAATGAGGTGGGTGAGATTGGTGCACCTTTTAGTGTGGCCGAAAGTGCGTGGGGGTGTGTTCTAACGTAAAGTAGTGTGTGTCGTGTAACCAAGCAGGTAGTGTGTGACTCCGGTCTGGGTATGTGTCTTTAATGTGCACATAAGTATGTGTTATGATGTGTATTTTAGGCACTATAAGGCATTTTAAATATGTTTGTGAGGATCCTGTAGTGTATCAGGAGGTGTAGGTGAGTTGTGTGTAGGTGGGTCTCAGTAGATTGTGGAAGAAGAAGAGTGTGTGTTTTAAGGTGAACTAGTGTGTATCACGATTTGAATAGTATTTGTGTTTGTCGCTAAAAGTGGGGGTAAGTTAGACAGTTTTCATCTAAATTTTTATAAACATTTTGGGTCAAAATTAGACAAAGTATAAAATTGTAACCCCAAATATTTTTACGAGATGTATGCCCTGGATTATTTTGAAAATTTTCAGTGTCCGTGAAGGGCGCTAAATTAGGGTATCAGTTAACTAAAAGTGTCGAATTATTTGGCATAACAAATTAATTTGGCATAATCTGAAAATTTTTGGAGAACCTTAATTTATTGATATTATTCAATATCTAAAATTTCGTACCACTGGCCGATAGGTATTTTTAGCCGAACTGGCCTTTTAGAGCTTGGTCTGAACACTAGTTCGGAATTTAGGACAAAATTCTCTAAAATATAATTTTTGGCTAGAAATGATATCAGGATGCTTAAAATATTATTTAAAGATTTTTTTTGAGGTTTTTTCAGTGCCGAAAAGCCCTGGGGTATTTTGGTAATTTGTCACCCCAAATGGGTATTTTAGTAATTTTACCTATATAAGGTATTTCTGAGTACATTCACATACGATAAGGCTATTTTGGCAAGTTTAATCATGGGAATGCTATTTTGGTGACTTAGGAATGCAAGAGGTATTTTGGTAATTTTATACCCCTGGTGAGGGGGGCTTTTCTGGGAATGTGCATGAGTTAATAGTGAGTTACAATATAATAATATAAATTATATTCTAATCAGTGGACTGTTCTGTTTGGGTTAAAGTAAAGGATTTTCCTAATTAGGGTATCGTAGCTGTGAACCAGGTAAGGGACTTATATCCGAAACTTTATTCGAAGCTCTGTATTTATTTCTCGTTGTGCCACAATTTAATCAATGTATTATTGTTGTTTTTGTTCAATCAATTGGCATGAGACTTTGCATTGATATGGTCCAGTACCTTGATGGACTAATTGGTGCATTGATATGGGCTAGTAAGAGCTAGCGTCGGGTATGACCTTTAAGGTAGCTACCCTAGTCTGTGTAAATAGGACCCCTGCGTGGCCCTATATAGTTAGTGTGCCTGTTAAGAACTTATGTACAAGTTTGTAACAGCTTAAGCTTGGACTTCGTTATGTGGAACTTTATGCTGTTGGAAGAACTTAGTGTTATGTAGTTTTTAAGGATCTGAAATTTTTATAGATGCTCTGATCTATGTAATGTTATAGAGCAATGGAGTTCTGGATTTTCGGGGCGTTATAGTTGGTATCAGAGCTTAGGAATATGATTATGTAGACGTAGAAGAATGTGAGGGGAATACCAAAACATTTGATGAGATGATTAGGGAATTTTCTGTAGGGTTTGTGGATTTAGACGATGAATACGTAAGTTGATGTACGTGTTTTATGGTTATAGGAAATGGATTATGCACAATACGATCTTGATCTTGACAACTGGCTCGATGATGGGATGTTTGAGGAACCTAACCTGAATGAAGACCCAGAAGAGGATCCGGATGACGATCTGGAGGAAGACCCAGAGGAGGATCTGGAAATAAAAGAAGGCCCAGAAGAAATTATGATAGAAGGACCAGTTATAGAATACGAGAATGACATCAAGGCCGAGCAGTTTTATGTGGCGGACCTCGAAACAGGGTGGGGGCACATGGTTAGCGTAGCTCAGGTAGAGCAGTGGAAAAGAAAGTGTCGCCGGTTGACTAAGGAGAACGATGATCTGGCCGCTCGGTTGGCATCTTTAGGAATTAATACCGGCCAGACCATAGGGAAGTTAAAAGCATAATGTGAAAGTGAAAGACAATCGGTGCATCAGATCCAAGTGCAGACTTGGGACGCAAGTATGAGGGTGATCCAGATAATTCAGCAAATTGTCCGGAAGTGGCCATCTGATAGAGCCCTTTCCGAGTATAGGCAACGGTTGATCTTAGAACGATTGATCTTGGACAAGGGACATTGGAGTTTAGAGTTATTCGTGGAACGCTATGACTGCTCTTAGACGGAGTCGTTAGGATATCACTAGGATATATATTGTATAGTGTAATAGGGTTCATTTTTGTGTATGATATTAGGCCCTTCTTTTGCATGTAAAACCGAACGTGGTGCATATACATGCATGTAAATCGTAATCTGTAGTTATGTTGTTTCTTTCTAGATACATGTTTACATATTTCAGAAAAGGGTAGTTGTATCAATATGGTGCATGTGCACACCATTACTAATGGAACTGATCTAGAGGGCTAGGAGGTCCCAGTAGGAAAAACATCTCCAAGAGAGGGGCAACCACAGAACCCCGAACCACTGATGGAAGTTCTGCAAACTATGAACCAACTCATGGCTCTGCTGTCTACGAACATGACCAACCAACAACAGGGGGTGTGAAACTTTGTTCCACCTCAACCTCTGCCTTAAGAGAAGAGTACCCTATTTGAGTTTAATAAACAGAATGCCACCAGTTTTAAGGGGTTGTTGGACTCCATGGAAGCGAACAACTGGGTCAATGAACCGTAGAAAATTTTTCGAGCCATTCACTGTAGTGAGAGGTAGAAAATTGAGTTTGCTATATATAGATTGAGGAATGAGGCAGATCAATGGTGGAAGGTAGTGGAAGGGAATCATACTCGTCAACAGTTAGATGAGATGACTTGGAACCAATTTAAAGAGTTATTTTTTTAATAGGTACTCCTCGACAAGTTACCGTGAACAAATGTTAAGGGAATTTGTGAATGTAATGCAAGCGGATCACAAGTCGATCGATAAATTTGAGATGAGGTTTTCATGCCTAGCTAGATTTGCGGGGAGGATGTTGCCAACAGAGGCTAATAGATGCCGGAAGTTTGAATGGGGGCTTAGGCCTAGTCTGAGAGACGGGGTGATCTCCACTCGGTTGACAAGTTACATGGAATGTGTCGACTTAGCATGTGCACTGGAGCAATCTAAATGTGATCATAAAAGGAGGATCGAACATAGGTCGGGCTGTAATAAGAGGGATAGACAAGAGTTCACCCAAAACAGATTTGCGGGAGTCGACGAGCACTAGTGGTTTGCATAATTATCCCAACATGGTGCCCAAGGGCTGAGAATAGGAGATAATCAAGGGTTTAGGCCTGCTTCGACACAGGGCAACAGATCTGGGCAGAGTTTTTAGAGCCAACCGAGACAAAGTGTCTGTTTCAGAGGGGCGCAAGGCGTGGGCGCCCGACCGGTTCAGAATACCTAATTTGGACTACCACACAACTTTGGAGGTTGATCTATCCAGAGTGGTAGGTAGGGTAGCGGGTTGGCCTCTCTAGCTATCCCTTGCAACACATGTAGAAGATTCATAGTGGTAGACCGTGCTATGGAGTTACTAGCAGGTGCTTTCGGTATGGCAGTACAGAGCATTGGGTTTGGGACTATCCGGCGGATAAAGGGAGCTAGACAGCTTTTCGTCATGTACCAGCAATGAGTACATCAACAAGTAATGTCCCTCGATAAGGAAGAGGACAGGGACAACAGTGCCCGACCCCACAGTCTCAATTTCAGTAGGGGTAGAAGCCCAAGACGTCAGCACATCTTTATTCCATGTCTGCCAATGATGCTGCGACGTCCAACGATGTGGTGTCAGGTATGCTTCCAGTAAACTCTTTAGATGCCCGTATATTGTTTGATTCTAGAGCGTCGTTGTAACGACCCCCGAACTCCCGGGTCGTGAACCTACCAGATCACATCACACCTGTCAGACTTGTTCACTAACATATATTCCAAATCATCTAATTCAGTATCAACTCAGATTCGTCAAATACAAACTTACAAAACTGCTTATACTTAAACTATTAAAACCTAGATTCTTTACAAACTCGAGTCCTTATAAACCAAGGTAACGATACCAACCCACGCAGGGGTCTTATGTCACGGAAGTGGCAGCCCACCGGAAGCTCACACACTCTAACCCATTCCCGAATCTGCTACAGCTTATCGTCACCTGTAGAAGGGAATCAAACAGAGAGTGAGCTTTTGAGAGCTCAGTAAGGTCGCACAAGGACTACCTACAGGATTACAAAACGATTCCAAGAATCTAACGGACAAAGATTTCCAGAATACTTCAAACGGTCAAGAAACTCAATGATTCTCAAAATGACCAAAATTCACAGAAATAGATACCAAAATAAATAATAATACCATGATGGGTTCCAGAACGATTAATAAAAGATCATCTTCAAAATACAACAGAGTTTCCTCAAGATACTTCAACGTACACAGATCATCTGAGACAGTTCTTTCCAAAATACACTGAAGGTTTCCCCAAAGAATTTCAACAGAAGCACAGATTATTTCAGATAATACTTTTCAGACATTTCCGTAATAGTCACGGCAATATATAGAGCAGAGAAAATAAAAAATCAACGTTGATCCTGGGTGATTGCAATGCCATTCCAGCAAAGCACAGAAGTGTACACATGCATGATGTTCCAGAATAATTACTAGTCCACTTGGGTACTAGCCTGCATTCCATGCAGGATTCAGATCAGCCTTATAGACCCCGCCTCAGAACTGAACAAATAACCCAGGTCAACACAGAAAATTAACAATATCAGTGAGCTTTAACATAAGCTCAATCACCGAAATCAATTTGGATCCCAATAACAATAATCATACCGACATAAGTCAGCATTCAGAATTTTTAGAAGAAACCAGAATTTTCAGAAGAAAATCGCAGATAAACAACTAAGACAATTGCGAATAATTATTGATTGTTTTTAAGTGCAACAGTCCGAAAGAATGGATACAGACAATTATCAAATTACTCAGCATGCAATACATACGAGCATCATAAGATTTCCAAACAATCGATTCAGGTTCAATATTGGGGTTTCTGGGCAATAACATGCTGATAGCCATACATAATTCAGAGTTCGGCATTAGCCATAAATAAATCAAATGAGTACTTACGAGTACGAGTTATCAAAATAAGGGTTCGGACGAAAGTCCTTCCCCAGGGTTCAGATAGAATCCCTTACCTGGATCCACAGCTAAATTATCCTAACCGGAAGTCTTTAGTTTTAACCTAAACAGAATAATCGAACCATTAGAATACAACCTATAGAACAAAAGTATAACTTAATACGAACTCATACATACTCCCAAAATGAATCCCCCCTCCAGGTATGTAAAATTACCAAAACGCCCTTGGGATGTAAAATTACCAAAATGTCCCTCTCGGACTTAAATTATCAGAATGGTCTTCCCATAAGTAGAATCACTAAAATAAACTTCCCATATGTAAATTTATGCAAAAATACCTTTCTTAAGTCAAATTACCAAAATACCCCTCGGGGTAACAAATTACCAAAACACCCCTGGGGGTTTTCGGCACCGGAAAAATCTCAAAAATATCTTAAAATGCTATTTTAAACATCCTGATGCTATTTCTGGCCTAAAAAGTATTTAGAAATTTTTCGTCCGAAAATCCCGAACCGGTGTCCGGATCAAGCTCTAAAAGGCTAGTTTTGCGAAAAATACCTATCGGCCTTGGAATGGCCCAAAATTTTAGTTAATTAATCATATCTATAAAATAGGGCTTCCATAAAATTTTTAGGTTAAAATAACTTGGTTTGCTATGCTAAATAAATTGATGATTGTAGTTACCCGATACCCTTATTTAGCACTCTTTTCGGACTCCAAAAATTCTTAGATTTTCTAGAGCATAGATCTCATTGGGGGTTACTATTTTGAGTTTTGTCTAATTTTGGCTCCAGATATTTATAAAAATTCGTTGAAAAACTGCCTAATTAATTTTGGTCTTTAGCAACACTTACACTTACTATTGAGATCAAAACACACACTATTTCACCTTTTTGCACACACATCATCTTCTTCCTCACGACTGCACACACACAATTCACTGGTACGCTTCTCTCTCCCACGGCCACTCTTCCAAATGCTCCCAAAATCTCTACCCGAATGAATTTACACCTAACACTCACATTAACATTCAATTAACCACACCCTCACACACCCCATCACTCACCCGAAACACATATGAACACACACACTAAAGCACTCTCAGAACCCACACACTGCACATACGAAACTGTGCACCAACCTCATGAACTGCCTCACACCCACTGCTATCACCCTTCGTAGCCTTCCAACACTCATTGTAACCTCGCTTACACACACAATTACGGCGAACTCACCCATAGTTCCCCCCCGGCAGCCATGAATACACCCCACCAATACACACGACACACCCACAGTGTTTAAACACACACTGAACATTCAGAAGAAAAAAAAAAACACACTGAACACCAAACTCACACACTAAAACAGTAGAGGGTGGTTACCCAAAGAATTCGTTCGAATATCCCCCTTTCACCACTGATCGTGCCTCAATTTCTCTGTTCTTCCTGCTCTGTTTTTTTTTCCTTCTTCTGGCACTATTCATCCTTCCCGAAATGGTAAGTTCCCTTTTCTTTCTTTTTTTTATTTCTATTTTCCTCCCCAACTTCCTTTCTATTTCTTTGTTTTGTTAAGCTTATCCCTTTATCGAATAGTTAGGTTAGTCAACAGATGACCAGGCACGAGGTGGCAATAAATTAGGAGTGCATTCTCTAATTTGACACCTAAATACCAAAGTTTCAAAATTTGCAAAATGGCCCCTAAAATTTCATATAATTACATTTAAGCCCCAAAAATTCTAATCTTCATTAATTTAATTAAATGTCACTAAAACGTATACTGTCACTCATTTCATTAATTTTTCATTACTAGGAACATTAATTACATTAATGCCACCAAAGTTTCCCAAAATTATAAGAATGCCCCCAAAAATTTTCAAAATTAAAATTTTGCCCCAAAATACTTTGAAGCTTCCACAAGCTTCTAATACCCGAGTATTACTCAAAATTAGTGCCCGTTTATTTTTCGGGTCATGGATGACTATTTTAAACAGCTCCCGAAGTTCGGGATATTACAGTCGTATTCTTTTGTTTCCCTTGCTTTTGCACGGTGATTGAGGGTGAAACCCATCCTCTAGATACAGACCTTGAGATAAGCACTTCGTTGGGAGAGTGTTTGACTGTTACTACAGCCCTTTGCGACTGTACAATTCAGGTTGGGGCTATAAATCTTTCTGTGGATCTCATCCCATTAGCAATTCAAAATTTTGATGTCATATTAGGGATGGATTGGTTATCCTCTAACCATGCATCGGTGGATTGCCATGGGAAATTAGTTCGGTTTAATATCCCAGGTGAGTCTGAGTTTATTTACCACAGGTCCAAACCAAGTGGGCTGGTTAATATTATCTCAGCCATGAAAGGACAACGGTTATTACATTGAGGTTGTCAGGGATGTATTGCACATGTCAAGGTAGTCCAGAGTTGTCATCCATTCCTGTGGTAGAGCGGTATCCAAATATGTTCCCTGAAGAGTTACCCGGGGAACCGATTGATCGCGAAGTAGAGTTTGTGATTGATCTTGTCTACTGTGCAAAGCCTATTTCTAAAGCTCTGTATCGTATGGCTCCGGCGGAAATGAAAGAGTTAAAGGAACAATTATAGGAGTTGCTTGATCGGGGACTCATACGTCCAGTGTGTCCCCGTGGGGTGCTCCAGTTCTGTTCATGAAAAAAAGGACAGTACTCTGAGACTCTGTATTGACTACATGAAGTTGAATAAGATTACAATCGGCAACAAGTATCCGTTGCCCCACATTGATGACTTATTTGACCAACTTCAGGGTGCTTGTTGTTTTTCAAAAATTAATTTGAGGTATGGGTATCATCAGTTAAAGGTGAGGGAGGAAGATATTACAAAAATGACATTTAGTACTTGATATGGACACTATGAATTCCTTGTTATGCCTTTTGGGTTGACAAACTCCCCAGCAGCGTTCATGGATCTGATAAACAGGGTATTTAAGGACTATTGAATTCAGTTTGTTATAGTATTTATTGATGATATCCTAATATACTCAAAATCTGAGGCAGAGCATAGGAAACATTCGGAGTTGGTGTTACAATGACTAAGGGATAATAAATTATAGGCAAGATTTTCGAAGTCTGAATTCTGGTTACAGCAAGTCGTGTTCTTAGGGTGTATTGTGTCTAAGGATGGGATCTCGGTGGACCCAACCAAGATTAAAGCAGTAATTGAATGGCGGACACCTAGTTCAGTAAAGGAAATACACAGCTTTCTAGGTCTAGCAGGGTACTATAGACAATTTGTAAAAGGCTTTTCTAAGATTGCGGGACCGTTAACTTCATTGAAGCACAATAATACCTGGTTTGTCTGGACTGAGGAATGTGAATCTAGTTTTTGGGAGCTAAAAAAAGGTTGGTAACGACACCGGTGTTGGCGTTATCATCAGGATCATAAGGGTTTGTAATCTATAGTGACACTTCTAAGAACGGACTTGTTTGTGTTATAATGAAGCATGGGAAAGTCATTGCCTAGGCATGGAGGCAGTTAGAGGTTCATGCACGAAATTATCCAACTCATGATTTGGAGCTGGTAGCGGTTATTTTTGCTTTAAAATTGTGGAGGCACTACTTATATGGTGAGGTGTGTGAGGTCTATACAGACCACAAGAGCCTTAAATATATTTTCACCCAAAAAGGAGCTTAATATGAGGCAGCGTATGTGGCTCGAACTTTTAAAGGATTATGATTGTTCGATTCATTATCATCCCGGTAAGGCCAATGTGGTGGCTGATGCCCTTAGCATGAAAAGTATGGAAAATCTAGCATCAATAATTACGAGACAACCTCAGTTGCTAGAAGAAATGAGGCAATTAAACTTAGAGATTAAATGTCTGGTATATGGTGCGGTGTTCGTAACTATGCAAGCCCAGCCCACATTGATTAGTAGAATTAAGACAAAACTAGGAAATGATCCCGAGGTTGCTAAGATTCTTGGAGGTATTGGAAGTGGGAAACAAACTGAGTTTGTAGTTGATTCCGAAGGGGTGTTGCGATTTGATCGGCGTTTGTATGTTCCTAATGATGAGAAACTAAGACGATCGTTATTGTCGGAAGCTCACAGTTCATATTTTTCAGTACATCCGAGAGCTACCAAAATGTATCATAACCTCCGGGAGTAATTCTGGTGGTCAGGGATGAAGAGAGACATAGAATAATTTATGTCTCTGTGTTTGGCGTGTCAGTAGATAAAAGCTGAGCACCAAAAGCCGGCAGGGACTGTGCAACCAATAGAGATTCACAAGTGGAAGTGGGAACATGTTACCACAGATTTTGTGAGTGGGTTACCCAAGACTGCTCGGGGATATGATATGAATTGGGTGATAGTGGATCAACTCACCAAATCGGCGTATTTCTTGCCTGTTCAAGGAAATTTTACTATGCAATAGTTAGCCCAGCTGTACGTGGACTCGATCTTGAGACTCCATGGAGTAGCTGTATCAGTGATATCTGATAGAGATTCATGTTTCACATTGAGATTCTGGGAAAGTTTTCAGAAAGCTATGGGGACATAGCTGCGATTTAGTACTGCTTTCCACCCCCAGACTGATGGTCAGTCTGAGAGAACTATTCAGACATTGGAAGGTATGTCAAGAGCTTATGTTGTGGATTTCCAGGGTAGTTGGGATACCTATTTACCATTGGTTGAGTTCGCGTATAATAATAGTTATCAGGCCAGTATTCAGATGGCACCTTTCGAGGCCTTACACGGTCGGAGATGTAGGACTCTGTTATGCTTGGACGAGGTAGGTGAGCGTTGACTCCTCGGCCCCAAGTTAGTTCATGTAACTTGTGAAAAAGTTGATTTAATTCGGTCATGTATGAAGACGACACAAGATAGGCAGCATATGTACGCTGCTAAGCGTACACGCTATATGGAGTTTGCAGTTGGGGACCAAGTGTTCCTGAGAATTTTTTCCTGGAAAAGAGTATTGCGCTTTGGTAAGAAGGGAAAACTTAGCCCTCGATATATCGGTCCTTATGAAATCCTTGCAAGAATAGGACCAGTGGCTTATCGTTTAGCTTTACCGCCAGAGTTATCTCACGTTCATAACGTATTTCATGTGTCGATCTTGAGGAAGTACGTTTATGATCTGACTCATGTCTTACAGCATCGGCCTGATGAAATTTAGACTGACCTGAGTTACAAAGAGGTACCGATGGAGATATTAGAACATGGAGATATTAGAACGGAGAGATCAAGTTCTGCGGACCAAGATGATACCGTTGGTCAAAGTGTTGTGGAGGAATCACGCCGTGGAAGAAGCTACTTGGGAACCGGAGGATGCTATACGAAGTGCT
Source organism: Escallonia herrerae (assembly GCA_033070095.1). Taxonomy (NCBI): domain Eukaryota; kingdom Viridiplantae; phylum Streptophyta; class Magnoliopsida; order Escalloniales; family Escalloniaceae; genus Escallonia; species Escallonia herrerae. Next base: position 180,195 of record JAVXUP010000250.1, on the reverse strand, counting down.
CATCCTCATCTGTTCGATAACCCAAGTATGGTAAATTTCGAGGACGAAATTCTTTATAAGGGGGGTAGAATGTAATACCCGCATTTTTCCTTGCATGAATCTTTTGAGCGCGTAACAAAAAAATAAATAAATAAAGAATAACAAATAATATATTTTCTTAGAAGCGGTAATATATATTAGATGCCCGAAAAAAAGAAATAGAGAGGGAGTTATAATTTTATTTTTTAAAGTTTGGGGGTTCTTTTTGTAAATATGTAAAGTTGGGGGTCAATTGTGCAATTTTATAAAATATAATTTAAAGTCTTTGCTTTTAGGTTGACACCTCCTACTAGCTTAGATTGACTAAGCAAATTAAATGATTTAATATTAGGTTCTTGGGGATAAGGGAGTCTCGGATGGAAAAAAAAAAAAAAGAAGAGAAAGCAGATCTACAAGAAAACAGAGCAAGGAGCAGGGGTTTTCGGGGAAAAGGGGGAGAACAAGTAAGAACGGAGAAGATTGGAAGCCTTTTTAACAGGTAAACCCTTCAACCTCCTAGTAAGCATGTTCTTCTGTGTGTTTGTAAACTTTGTGTGTGTTTTTGGCGACTGTGGGACGAGTATTGAAGCCATGAACATGGTTATTTTAGACGGGTATTTTCTGGGATTTAAGTGCCTTGGTTGAGAGATTAATGTTGTGGCTCGGGGAAACAAAAGGAAGCTCGGGTAAGTTTTAAGGGTAATTTCTTGCCTTTACTAGTGCATAAAAATCAAGGTCCTATGTTCTATGGGTTGGCTATGCGCTTCGCCATGGCTGTCGAATGGAAGTGGGTGAAAAAAAATCATGGGCTACAGTGGCATGAAGTGTATTATGTGTGTATTAAGAGTGATGTAAGGGGCAGTTATGTGTGTTTGGGGGAAATTTCGAGAGTTTTAGGGTGGTTAGTGTGCGTTTTGGGGGTTGACCACATGTGTTCTTGATTGTGCAGGTGTGTTTGTGTGTGTGTTCCGTATAACTATGTGAAGTATGTGTGTGTTTGGAGACAATATGTATGTATAACAAGTGAAGGTGTTGTTAATGAGGTTGTAAGAATAAGGTGGGTGAGATTGGTGCACCTTTCAGTGTGGCCGAAGGTGCGTGGGTGTGTTCTAGCTTGAAGTAGTGTCGTGTAACCAGGCAGGTAGTGTGTGACTCTGGTGTGGGTATATGTCTTTAATGTGCATATAAGTATGTCTTAGGATGTGAATTTTAGGCACTATAAGGTATTTTAAATGTGTCTGTGCGGATCCTGTAGTGTATCAGGAGGTGTAGGTGAGTTGTGTGTAGGTGGGTCTCAGCAAATTGTGGAAGAAGAAGAGTGTTTTAAAGTGAACTAGTGTGTATCACCGATTTGAATAGCATTTGTTTTTGTCGCTAAAAGTGGGGGCAAGTTAGACAGTTTACATCCAAATTTTTATAAGCATTTTGGTTCAAAATTAGATAATGTAGAAAACTGTAACCCCAAATATTTTTACGAGACGTACGCCCTGGAATATTTTGGAAATTTTTTATGTCCGTGAAGAGTGCTAAACTAGGGTATCAGTTGACTAAAAGTGTCGAATTGTTTGGCATAGTAAATTAATTTATTTTAATCTAAATTTTTTTGGAGAACCTTAATTTATTGATATGATTCAATAATATCTATAATTTTGTACCATTCTGAAGTCGATTGGTATTTTTAGACAAATTGCCCTTTAGAGCTCGGTCTGGACACCAGTTCAGAATTTGCTAACAAAATTCTCGAAAGTACATTTTTTGGCTAGAAATGATATCAGGATGCTTAAAATATTATTTTAAGATATATTTGAGATTTTTTCCTTGCCAGAAAGCCCCAGGGGTATTTTGATAATTTGTCACCCCAAAGGGGGTATTTTAGTAATTTTACATATAAAAGGTATTTTTGAGTACATTCACACACGATAAGGCTATTTTGGCAAGTTTAATCATGGGAATGCTATTTTGGTGACTTGGGAATGTCAGGGGTATTTTTGTAATTTTACATCCTCGGTGAGGGGGCTGTTCTGGGAATGTGAGTGAGTTAATAGTGAGTTATAATACAGTAATGTAAATTATATTCTAATCACTGGACTATTCCATTTAGGTTAAAGCAAAGGATTTTCCTGGGTAGGGTATCGTAGCTGTGAACCAGGTAAGGGACTTCTCTCCGAAAATCTATTCGATGCTCTGTATTTATTTTCTCATTGTGCCTCGATTTAATCAATGTAATATTGTTGTTGTCGTTCTGTCAATTGGCATGAGATTTTGCATTGATATGTGCTAGTACCTTGATGGACTAGTCGGTATCTCTATGATTGTCTGCATCTTATCTAAAATGTTTCTTTGATATGTGATCAAACTAGTTATGATTCTTTTGAAACTCTTGAAAGAAATTAGCAGTTAATTGCATGCGTGGATTATTTTGTAGTTCCTTCATTTGAACGACCTTACTGAGCTCTCAAAAGTCCACCCTTAATTGTTCCGTTCTGTAGGGGCCCCTCAGCTGTAGTTCGCGTGGGGAAGAGCTAGCGTTGGGTAAGACCTATCCTAGTTTGTGTAAATGGGACCCCTGCGTGGGCCTGTACAGTTAGTGTGCCTGTTAAGAACTTATGTACAACTTTGTAATAGCTTGAGCTTGGAATTCCTTATGTGGAACTTTATGTCCTTGGAAGAACTTAGCGTTTTGTAGTTTTTAAGGATATGAAATTTTGACAGGTGCTCTGATCTATGTAATGTTATAGGTTAACGCCTCAGAGGTCTGGAGCAATGGAGTTTCAGATTTCCGGGGCGTTACAATGTCAGAGCTTGTTACCTTCTGAGAGAGAAAAGGAGAATATTTTGAACTCTAAAAAAGCTTTTTTTTATTATTGTTATTATGAAATATATTTTTAATTTTTTTGCTACCCTGAGGATTGGTCATAGTACTCCTTACATTCCAAGAGAGAAAATAAAAATGTTTTGGACTCTTCCGAAAAAGAATTTTTGTGCTCTTTTTTTTTTCTCGTTTTTACCCTAATGATTAAGGGGAACTGAAAAAAAAATGACTCAAGCTAGGATACTTTAGCCTAGATAAGACCACACAATCAGAGCACACTACAGTATAAAACATTAAACTTGTCATTTGCACATGTACGAACACTAGACATAGATTAACCGGCCAGTTAATCTTGTAGGTTAACCGTTTGGTTGTTCATTGGGTAATTCTTGGATTTTGGAAGAATGTTTGGAAAAGTGGGGTACTAACTAACCGTCTGGTTACCCAGTGGGTTAACCGGCGAATTGGTCAGTGGGGTAAGTCAAAGTTTTTGAAAAATTGTGGGAAGAGTTGGGTTCTAACTAAGCGTCCGTTAATTTTGTGGGTTAACTGACCGATTGATCAATGGGTTGGAAATTTAGGATTTGGAATTTTTTAGGAAAGTTAGAGTTCTAACTAACGGTCCGGTAACCTTGGAGTTTAACCAGCGAATTAGTCAATGAGTTATAAGTTTATGATTTGAAATATTTTTGAAAGGTTAGGATTCTGACTAATCGTCTGGTAACCTTAGGGGTTAATCGGCCAGTTTGTCAGGCATTTTGAAGGTCTAGGATATAAACCAGCCAGTTTAAATTTGTAAGTAAAGCATTTACTGATGAACTTTTCGGTTACTAGGTAAAAAACTGGCCAGTTAGTCAGAGTGTCCCAATTTTCTTGAAATTACCAGCTAGCTAGCAGAATATTGGCTGGGTCCCCTGCCAATATCATAGGCCAAAATAGTTATTCACCCATAAAAGGGTAGAATATTGAATGGTTCGGGTGTGTTGTTTCCCTCTCAATGCCGGTGTAAGGTCATCCTCGGCTCGACTTGTACCATATACCTTCCATTCGTAACCCAGGAATTAATAATTGATGATCACCAGTATGTGTACACATTGTTTAATATACTAAGAAACGAGGAGGTCCCTTTAGTACAAGGCCTTAGAGCTGAGGGCACAATCAAATTTGCCTCATAACTAAGATGTTCAAGGATTTCAACCGTTGCCCTTAAGTGGATGGGTTAGGGACTAACTTGTGCGTGTGTGTGAATCATAAAATAAGAGCATAATTACCATAGTTATAGCAGATTGTACAAGTTATACAACACAAAGAAAATATAAAAAAAGGGCAAAAAAAACACTAGGTTTTTTTGTAAGTCTAGTCCTCTTAGTTTTTGGTCCATAGCAGAGTTGCCACTATAGCGAACCGTCTCAGACAAATCCCTTATAACCCTCGGAAAGGGGCCTAAATATTTTTTGGGAGTCATCATCTTATTTAATTAAACAATGAAAGATAAGAACACATAAAGATGACTTTGAAATGTCCGAAGGAATCTATTGAAAACAAAGAAATGGGAGTTATACGACAGGAAGGTGTCAGACACCCGCTACACCCTTTCCATTTCTACTTCATTTTTAATGATTTTTTTTGGCCTTTTTAACATATAAACGTGGCTTGAAGTTGACGTCGGGGGTCGAATGACCTATGTATCGAGTCGAACAAATCAGAATCAAAACCATCGTAGTTCGACTCGGACCCTATGGGAGGCGACTTGCACTTCCTTCTTAGACTCAAACTAAGAAATAAAAAGAAAGAGTCATGTTGATAGTTTGATTATTAGAGATTTGATAGCGGAGAGGAAAAATACTTTAGACTATTATAATGTAAACTAGTCTAGAAAGGAGTAAATTTACCTCAAGAATGCGCTTGCCTAAAAGTCTTGGGAATGCTTTGTAACGGATCCACGATGCAAGTGACTCGAGACTATTTAAAAATGAACATGAAGTACTAAATTCTCCTTAAAGATGATCTACCACTTCTAAGAGAAATGGTATAAAAGCTCTAGGGTAAAAAAGCTTATCCTTGAAAATGTAGCCCAAAGAATTTATTTATATAGATCTGGGGCGCCAAAAATGATAAAGATGACTATCCCAGTCTGTGATCTGGTGATAGAGCAGAAAATTCGATGACAATCGCAAACTTGAAAAATAAGTCAACGAACTGGCCAGTTCTCATCTGACAAACCAGCCGATTCATCCCTTAAAATTTTTCCTTCGGGGCATTATCTATCCCTAATTCGGTAATTATCTCTAATGTAATCAGATAGGATGAACCATATTCGAGAATTATCTCCATATTTCATATGGATCAAGGATTAATCACATACATCAACGATAAATCACAAGATATTTTTAAGTCATCTAATCAATCACAATCTCTTGAACTTAACTTGGGTTAAACCTAGCTAACTGACAGGTTTAACCTAATGGACTGGACTATCATTGAACCGAACTCTAACTGGACTGGATTAACTATTGGACTTAATTAATATGCTATTACGTCTACATCCATAATAATAATAAACTTAATAATCAACAAAGCCCAATAATTATATACGGATAAAAATGACTATAAAAATGGGGTGTCTACACTTAACATTGTAACACCATCAGATCTAGGGACCTTATGCACGTTCTATGAGCTTAGATTTGGTGTGTATGTTTATATGCACCACTTCACCAAGAAAAAATGGAGTACTTGATAGTGTATTGGTTAGTTTCTTGCTTCCCAACTATATACACTCCCAATATATAAAACTCCCGAAGGCTAGGCAAAGACCTAATGAATTATCAGACAACGTTTGGGAGAGAAAGAAAAGACCATAAAACAATGTTTGACGAAATGAAAAGGACTTATTTGTCTGTCATACAAAAAATCTTTTTGAGTTCTCGCTATGGGCTCTGTGGATCTTAATTTTCTTTTGAAAATTTATCAACTTGTCCAATCTCTTTGATTCTAGCTTTTGGTAGTAACAGTCCTTTTCAGCCTGAAGGAGTTCACAACACTGGACATGCCTTTTTTTCTTCGCGTGAACTAACGTGTCGTTGCAGCTCTACTAAAGCCAAAAAAAAAAGGTAGCAGAGAGGATTTGCCTTCATAATTGTTGGAGCTCTTGTAGTTTTGTTGTAGTCCTTACTGAAATATTGCAAGGACTACTACAAAACATGATAAATCTTGGTTTCAGTCTTTTGCAGTTTAGTGTCATGTTGTGCGCTCCTTCAATCTTGGTTTCATTCTCTTTAGCTTGTTGTATGAATCATGTATAGAATTCCGAGAGGTCTCACTTGCCAAGAATCCTTTAGTATCTGCTTAAAGCTGTTGTGGTACGTCCAAGCATCATTGTGCAAATTAAACCCTCATCTATCATACCCAAAATGAAGTCCTTTTTACTTCAACAAGTAAAGAATAACCCTTTAGTTGCAATATACTCCATTGATTGAACTCCATTCCGTTATGCTAATTAATACCCATGCCTCATTATCTTTCATTAGTATAGTTGTTGGCATATGAAAAATTTTGTTAGCTATAAATAATGAATGGTTAGATGTAACCAATGGGTGGCAGACACTTGGGCAAAAGATAACACATGAATTTAATGCATCATTAGCATCGACAAAGTGGCAGTTTACACTGGAAATGGATAATGATGGGCAATTTGATGGTTCACACTCCTATGGAATGTGGGGCCATAATGTCAAGGAAATTGACACGTGGCTAGGATATAACAAGAGAAAGTTGTCAGAAGTAATACGATTATCAACAAAGAGATCGATTGGAGCAGTTGCTGGCAGTTTACAAATGGTTTAAGTTGAAATCAAATTGCATGGCTGGAGCGAACAGTTTAGATCGAAGACTGAATAAAAGGAAAAGGAAGGGATAGAAAGGCATCATCATCACACTCAACTCAAACAAATGACTTCAACTCAAGTCTAATTTTTTCTTTCTTTTTTCCAAACATACAATTGTATACAGTGCTTTTGCTTTCTACCGATTAAGATTTTTCTTCGTTTTTGTCATTCGATTCAATTGGTACAAGTTACCATTTGTTACGGGCACACAGTCTGTAATTTGATTATCTAAAATAATCAAAGTTTCTATTTTGGTCAATCTCTTTTTACTTGAAAGTTTCCCGTTTTAGAGAAGTCCTTGTCAAGAGGCCAAAAAGAACACCAAGTTAATAGCAGTTGGCTATTGAGCGTGAATATTGGCATGCCCAGTGGGACCCTTTATCTAAAAGGGAAACATGCCTAGTAGAAGAAATCATGAAAGCATCAGCGGAGCCAATCATGGCACCAAGAACAACATTGTGAATAACAACGAGGAAGGAAGAACCATCCCCATTACTAATGGGTCAAATGGATTCAGTGATCCCAAGCGGGAAGTTCCAATAGCTTCAATGCTAGTGAAAGTATTGATACCAACGTAGCAGTTGCAGTCAGTACCCTCGCTGCACTCGATAGAAATGATCTGACGATGAATCAGTTGGCGGATCATGTTAACTCTTGAACTCAGGTATTTATGAATATGGTTTCTCGGTTGATGACCGTACTACAAAACAAACACTGGCTTTTGGTTAGGTCGCGAATAGCCTAGAGCAATCGAACTCCAGAATTATGGAGGAAATAAAGAAAATAGTAGAGGAAAAAAACTCTTCTAGACATATTTTAGTTAAGTTTTGTCAGAAAAAATTTAGCAACAGACTTCGTCTATTGCTAAGATGGTAGACAGAAAATCTCAAAAAAGGAAGTTCCCTCTTTACGATGAAGTCATAGAGGTTGATGTTTCCCCTTAAGGTTGGAAAATGCCATAAGCCAGCCTAATGGTTTAAGTTCAAACCATCCTAATGAATCAGGATGGTTCATTCCTAACCCCACTGATAATAGGGATCCTAGTCCTAGCAAAAGGAATTTACTAAAGGTTAATGGACCCAAGGGGCCCACAACCTGGCCTAACAGTACAAAAGCTTCTAGGAAAAGGAACGGTCAGGCCGGACAAGGCATCGATAATGCTTATACCCTCCACATAGAAGAGGAATTGAAGAGCATAATCGGTAAGAGAATCCAATGTTCGAGGAAAATATTGAACTGATCAGACCAAATGGTTTTGATGAGAAAGAACCAATGTGGCAAAGAATTGGGATGCAACTGTAGCATGAACTTAATCATGTAGGTATGCGCAAGAATATAGGCCAATTGATAGACCAATTTATAGAAAACCATACCTTGCAGTTATCGATTAGATGGAAGTCCTAAAAGGAGTTAAATTACCCCAGTTCAGTCTCTTTCACAGAAAAGGTAATCAATTGACGATAGAGCATGTTGCCCAATTTACCTTCCAATTTGGAGAACTTGGTCAGAATGAGCGGGTAAAATTAAAATGTTTTCAATAGCCGTTAACAGGGGTGACTTTCTCATGGTTTACCAATTTACCCCCTAACTCTGTGTTTTCTTAGAGGGGCAAGGAAGATCTGTTTCATGCCCAAAATTTCAAAATGGAACAAGAAATTTCACTAGCAGACTTGGCTAGGTTAAGGCAATTGGCAAGAGAAAATGACGTATAGTTTTTGGAAAGATTTAAAACATCCAAAAACAAATGTCACTTTCCAATGCCAGAATCTGAGTTAGCCAACTTAGCCTTGAAAGGTTTAGATTTGAAAATCCGGGAAAATTTTGAAAGGATAGAATTTAGGAATGTCTTTGAACTTTCCTCTCGGGTGACTAGATACAAAACCTATCAAGGGAAGAACAAGCAAGGAAAAACTCATCGATGGGAACTTATTTTCAAGAACCTATTGATTTAGAAATTAATGCAGCAAAAATGGCGGGGAAGAAACCTGTAGTGTGCGAACCTTTGGTGAAACCCAAAAGTCCAATCGATCTATCATCTAAGCAGCTGAATAAATCCAATCCATCACCTTTGATGAGAAAATATTCGTTTGACATCAATCAAGCAAATTAGATTTTTGATTACTTGCTGAAAATAAACTTCATCTATTTACAAAGTCCCCTCAGAGCCCTAAAGGACAAAAGAATAAAATTCTATTAGTGGCACAATACGATTAGTCATTACATTATAATTGTGTTATTTTTTGTAATGCTTGCAGGATCAAATTGAGTATGGGATACTCAAGATCGTGGATAAAGATAAAGATGTGATGGAAGTCGACAGTGATCCATTCCAGCAAATGGCTGTAGATATCAACATGGTGTCATTCGGCCATGCTCATACGGACAAATTAAGTGATGATGATAGTTCTGAACAAAATAACTTTAGAGGAAAGAAGCCATTAGAGAGGCATATGCCTAGTGGAGTGAAAGGCAAGGAAAAAATGTTGTGGGCTGATGAAAAAGGGTCTATTTCATGTAAGAAGATGTATTTTTAAGACTTAGAACTTTGGTGAGAAAGATTGGACCAAGCAAAAAATCGGTATGCCAGAGTTGGGCTCATCGGTTGAATGGTCAAAACAGATGCGTGGACAAGAGATGAATGTAGAAAGGGAAATTCAGAAACGGAGGGAACGCGAAACGTACAGGCAAAGTTAGGAGAAACAAAAGAAGTTTTTTGCCATCAAAGACAGATTATTGACAGCTATTTGACTCGTGAGGAGGTATATCAAGATACTTCTGGGATGAACTATCTTAGAATGAGCAAAGTAAGGCCATATTTGGTCCTTTTGGTCCCCAGTCTATCTTCAAGGGTGATCATAATGGAAGTGTTATTGCATTGGTTCATAAGCTAGAATAAAAAATAATTAAACCAAAGGTGCCATAAGATAATCAATGGCACGCAGATGGACAACAGAAGTTCCCTCCTCCAGGGGCTTATCAGAACTTGAGTTGAACTCAAAAAAAGAAGGGTTCAAAGGAAATTTGTTGCTATTATGAGACAAGAAGTTCAAGGGAACGAAACACCAATACAACGACATAAATGGACATTGACAAGAGAAGCTGATCAAAAAGAGGTGCGATAGAAGGTTCAACAACATCATTGGGGGAAAATGAAATATAAAATATTGATAGAAACTCCTGATGGTAGGGATATACCAAGTGCGACTACAAAGCAGCTGAGGAAAAATACACTAAGCAGTTGAATTGATGAAGTAAGAAAAGAACTGTTGTTGGTCAAAGTGTTGGAAGCACCCCAAAAGCTAATAAAGCCGGAGTAAAAAGGAGTTTATTCTTTGGGAATCACAAAGTCACTATCAATTGCAATATGGCTTTTACATTACCCATTATATTCTAAGCAAAGGCGGGACAAACTTCATATAACGAAGGTGATGTGGAAGAAGGAAAGTCTTCAGCATTGAGTTGTTTTGTGATGGAAAGGAAAGAGGATAAGTCTGTGGATAGCCCATGCATGTAGTTTGAAACTCAAGGAATTTTCATTGATTAGGGGAACATGGTCATCTTGACCAGACTAGATCCTCAAAAAACTAAACATTCCAAACCTTTTTTTATCAAAACATTGATGGATGGCCAACCCTTGTGCGAAACCCTCAATCCTGGAGACATTACCGTGTTGAGTTATTAACCATAATTGGATTCAATATTCTATGTTGAATACAGAGCAACTACATCCTCATACTCATACATCATTAATAGACGCTCCAAAATGCGTCCTTACAAAATTTTTTCTTACAAACATACATCGTACTGCAGCGGAAGACTTTCAGGTCTCTAAACAACGTGAATGGTTCCACCCTAATATACGACTGCAGCCGTGTGGCTCTTATCAACTTATCTCGTAGCTCAATCTTTATCTCACCATTTATAGCGTACTGCATTTCCCTTCGTAGAGGGTTCCTTTTGGTCAGCCTCATAACCAGCACAATACAACATAAGGAGTGAGCACAAATTGCCCAGTAAAGATAACATGTGGAGACTCGGAGGAATAATAATTAACTCAACTGTAGCAATGAACCAAAAGTATACAATAAATTTCAGCGTAGACATAATTTGTCAAATGATGATTTTACTTTTCTTAGACTGAGTGGCTTCGAGGCCTAACAGAACAGCATTGCTGCCACCTCCTCATGGATAGGACTGACTGACTAATAGACAGACTGACCGACTATGCAAGTGAACACTAAAACAGGAAACATAAAAAAATAACTATCAACGAAATACAAGCCACCAAAATTGTTAACATACAAAAAAAATCAAATGCAATGCAACTCGGACACGACAAACTAGACTTAACTAGACTTGACAGACTCAGCTCGAGCACCATACATCCTCTTTGGCCAGTGATCATAGTTCATAGTCCATCCCCCTCATATTGATGTCCCATTTTATGGGATGTTCGTCAAAGTTTCAAGTAATTAGAAGAGGCACTGCCAACAAGGAAGGAACTCATCTAGAGTGCTTGTCCCTGACCACATTACAGCTAAGCAACATGGCTTCATCAACGGGACGGACTAAGGAAATTATTCCACCTTATGTCCTTAATAACACAACTCAACAAGGAATATCGGATCAGAAGATCAACCAATGTTTAACCCTAATAACAAGAGTTCAACGTAACATCATTAACAGGGCGGACTTGGGAGAATTTTGCCACAAGCCCCCAACAACGTTCTTACATAAAGAAATGTCGGTTACCAATAAGTGTTGACATTCCACAACAACAATGCAACAATATCAGCATCGTCATCATCAAAGATAGGGCGGATTCAGGAGATGTTTAACCACAAGTCCTCAATAATGTTCTCAACTAGGAGAGATATCGGCTATCAATAATTGCCGATATCTCACAACAATCGCACAAAAATAGCCTACACGATATCACTTCCAATGTCAAGTATGCTAATTGAATCAAGTCATAGCATATTTGGACACACATTATCCTCACTAAATTTCATCAACGGGGCGGGCTAAAAGAATTTATTCTACTTTAAGTCCTCAACAGCATAATTCACTAAATGAATACCTGTCATAATGACTACCAATGTCCAATCATAAGAACAAGAGTTTAAGATAAACGTCATCAACATGTCATGCTAACCGAAGCAATTAAGTAGCATATTAATTGTATTGTCCTTGCCTTATTGGCTTATAGCCAAAGCAGCTCGTAACCTCTGATCGTAATGAGCTGCATCACCTAGTCAAATAATACTCCACTTGTTAGACATCATTCAACATTTACGCACTCCTTATTCTACCCCTTCCCATTTAACCATTCATAGCGTCTTATGATAACTCGTTAATCCGATCCAATAATCGAATATTTAACCCAGCCTTATCGACGCCTCAACAATAACCACTCCCATTATTTAAACGTATTAACTCTATTCCTCGCTTCCCACCACTTTGAACGCTAAATTACGCGTGTTATCAAAAATTTAGTGCCAACATGGCAAATTACCACAATACCTCCTGATGGTCGCTACACCACCAATAACTCAAAACTTATTTAAAACCATATTTCAGATGTACTACATCATTTATAGCCCAAATAGTCCCTCAAAAATTTTTAAAAGGAAAATTACCAAAACATCCCTGGCTAGGCGACAAATTACCAAAATGCCCCCGGAGGGTTCACTACCACCCCAACACCCCTAATCAGCTTCAAAACAACCTTTTAGGTATTTTACAACCATTCTCGGACTAACAAGTCCTTCAAAAAATTTTACGGGAACAAATTACCAAAATACCCCTTATGGACGGCAAATTACCAAGATGCCCGTTGAGGGTTCTTGGGACCAGAAAAATCTCAAAACACTTTACAATGCTATTTTAAGCGTGCTAAAGTCGTTTTTAAGCAAAAAATTATTTTAAGGATTTTTGTCAGAAAGTCCCAAACTGGTGTCCGGACCGAGCGTTAAAAAGTCTGTTTGGCCAAAAATATCTATCGACTTTAGAATGACCCAAAATTTTGCAAAATAGAACTTCTCAGTATCCTAGGGTTCTCATAAAAGTTTTGTGTGAAACCACGCTAGTTTGATATTTTAAGTTTCACTGTAAATTTCCAGAATCATAGGGTTTGTTAACAACCTTCTTGACCTCAGAAAAATCTGAAATGTTTTCACAATGTGAGGCTCCTAAAAATAACTGGGGTCTCCTTTTTACACTTTGGCTAAATCTGACCCCAACTATTTTTAAAAATTCTAATTCAATTTGCTCAATTAATTTCCATTTTTAGTGACACTTATGGTCACTATTCACCTAACATTGGATTAAAACATACATTGTTCACCCTGTGCATCTTCTTCCGCCTCACAGCCACGTCTCATCTCCTCTTCCATGGATTTTATTCTCCCTTCAACCCCTAATTCAATTTATGAACCCACATACACCTCCACCACATTTCTATTCTCCCTCACCATTCACATAGCCCACTCCCCATCTTCCACCATTTTCCCTTTGCACCCATGCACGGCAGCAGCACTGTTGCCAAATCCTTCTTCCTCTCCCCTTTCCCCCTTTTTGCACACCCACAGGCAACAGCCACTCCCTGCGCCCTAGCAGCCCTTCCCCACGACTACTTACCTCTTCTCGCTTCACTCCCATTCACTTACCACACACACACACACACACACACACACAGATAAAGTAATTCAGCCCCTAAAACACACACATAATTTACATAATGAACAATTTAATTGAAGATAGAAGCTTAAAATTTTTTTGGGGCAAACATATAATTTTTAAATTTTTGGGAGCATTTTTGTAATTTGGAAAACTCTGGGGGCATAACTGTAAATTAATGTTTCTATGACAAAAACTAGTAAAAAGTGATATTGTATATTTTAGCGACATCTAATTTAATTAATAAAGATTAGGCAAGTTTCTAGGGCTTAAATGTAATTGTATAAAATTTAGGATTACTTGTAATTATGGAAATCTTGTGGGTTAATTTTGAGAAAAATTTTGAGAGTGCCACCTCCTACTTAATCTAACATGACTAAGCTATTCTATTATTTAATTATATTAGATAGATAAGGGGAGACTTCGAGTAATGGAAGAAAATAAAAAAAAAGACAAGAAGAACAAAAAACGGAGAAGATGAGGGAAAACAAAGAAAGAAACAGAGTTCAGGGGAAGGGAAACCCAAGGAAAAGAAGGGGAAATCAGAGCTAACTTCAAGAGGTGAGCTATCAAGCTCCTAATACGCATATTCTAGTGTGTGTATATGGGGTTGGTGTGTGTTTTTGGTCGCTATGGAGTGTTTGTGGAAGCCATGAATATCGCTAAGTGAGAATGTGTTTCAGCGGAAATTTAAGGCCTTGGATGGAAGATTAAGGCCATGGTTTTGTGTAATTGTGATGTGTAAGTAGTTTTGATAGATTTTCAAATTTGAAGGGGGTAAAGGAGGGGGATTGTAGATACGTAGTGATGCGATATGCGTTACTGTGATTGTGTGTGAGTAATTATGTATGTGTGTGTCTCCAGTGTCTATAGTGTGTAATTCAAGGGGGGTTGTGTGAGTCTAAACCGTGTGTGGGTGTCTTGTGTATATATATATAAGCGTGTGTCTCAGTATGTGTGAGGTCAGGGAGTGTGTTCAGTGTGTGTCTGTGGCCGTGTGAATGTTCATGTGTGTTTCGGGTGTGTGATTTGTGTGTATAGATGTGTGTTAGTGAGTGTTAGGCATGATTTAATGTGATTATGTGTGAGTAGGACGTGTTAGTGACCTGTTGGAAGTAGTGCGAGGGGGAAATGGGTCACGGCAGAATGAAGGAAGAAGAGAAATGTGTGTACAAAAGGTGTAATACTATGTGGATTGATTTGAATAGTGACTGTTTTTGTCACTAAAAGTAGAAAATTATTTAAACAATGTTTCCACAAATTTTTATAAATAGCTAGGTGCAAAATTGGGCAAAGTACAAAACTGTAACCCCTAATATTTTTATGAAACGCACGCTCTGAAATTTTTAGAAATTTTCGATATCCGTAAAGCCCGATATTTTGGGTATCGATTCAAGTCATTTATCAAATTATTTAACATAGTAAACCAAGTTAATTTAATCTGAAAATTTTATGGGAACCCTTTTTTACTGATATGACTCATTGTCGAAAATTTTGTATCATTCTAAGGCTGATAAGTATTTTTTCTGAAACTGACCTTTTAGCGCTCAATCAACACCAGTCTGAATTTTTGGATAAAAATTCGTTAAAATACTTTTTAGTCCAAATATGATATCAAGATGCTTAAAAAATCATTTAAAGAAATTTTTTGGAATTTTTCTAGTGCCGAAAACCCTGGGGATATTTTGGTAATTTGCCACCCCGAACAGGTATTTTGGTAATTTAACCTGAAATTTTTGCATAAATTCACATATAAGAAGTTTATTTTAGTGATTTTACTTACGGGAAGGCCATTTGGGTGATTTGTGTAACATCCTGGAATTTTTGGAATGTTAGACACTCACTCGATCAGTTCATTAAGACAGTAATATCCTCTACCTCAAAATACCACAACTGTCAGAGCAACTAAACCATAAAATTTAAATCTTAGTAGACCATTAGAAGTATCAAACTAGGTCTTAAAATTTTAAACAATAATGTTTACCCACGCAGGGGTTCTAATGATGAATACCAAAATCTAATTTCTTCGCTTTCGCTTCCTCGGCTCTAATCCCTATTCAGGTAACCTACTGCTGGCGGTCACCTGCGGAAAGGAAGTCAAAGGAGAGTGAGCTTTTGAGAGCCCAGTAAGGTCGCACAAAGATTTAAAAATAAAAAAACGATACGGACGATTTGACATTTAAACCAATAGAAAATTTTTGAAAGCGGAGAAACAGAGCGGTTCAAACAATCTTTCTATATACAATCAAGCAATAATTTTAAAAGGGCTTTCAAAGAAAACCACAGCATTTCAATATAAACAACACAGGGATGAGTATCAACTCAGTTCCCTTAAATCGATAACCATTTTTAAAATACTTAAAATGCAATAAACATAAATTGGAAACGTTGAACATGAGCAGTACAGAAGCAAAGCACCCCCGGCAGTGCTCAATCGCTTTACATATGCATATGTAACACTGACTAGTCCATCTAGGTACTAGTTAAACCCATCCAACAGACCATCCTTATAACGCCAATAATACAGACCATCCTTATGGCTCCCAAGTTACTAACTCATGTCAACATTGAGAAGTAATAAAGAATTTAAAAATAATTTACGA
Organism: Escallonia herrerae; assembly: GCA_033070095.1. Classification (NCBI taxonomy): domain Eukaryota; kingdom Viridiplantae; phylum Streptophyta; class Magnoliopsida; order Escalloniales; family Escalloniaceae; genus Escallonia; species Escallonia herrerae. The sequence goes on along the minus strand of JAVXUP010000250.1, from coordinate 164,197 downwards.
TGAGCAATCAATAAACATATCAAATGAACAATGAATTCCAAGACGAAATGAAACAGAATTCCAAACGATCGCTATAAGGCTCAATTTAGGGTTTCATGGGCAATTCAAAAAATATATTTTATATCAAACATAATTTCGAATCAATATAGTTTGTAAGACTATTCTATAAGCATTTGAAAAAACAAAGTAACGAAATAGGGTTCGGACAGAAAATCATTACCTCGGTCCAAGCTAAGCGATACTACCAACCTCGATCAGTATTTTCTGAATCAACCTAAATTTATAATTTAATTGTTAGAACAAAATTTATGTCTAATATGCTAGAAATCCTAATATCGACTACCCACCACGTGCTTACTTCTAATCCCGAAATCACGCGACTCGAAACGTATTCCACACACGACCAACGTAGCTAACCGGAAATCTTGTACGCTACTTAATACGTAACTATATTCCAAAATTTATAATAAATTTCAATAAAATACTTTTATAGCTGAAAACATTAATAAGAGTCAAAATAGGAATTTTCTGAAATTTTCAATATTTTCGAATTAAAATAATTTCTTTAAATACAATAAAAACCCAATAATACCCATAATTACTTCCAGTGGCAAAACAAGTCCCATAATTTTTATAAGAACATTAATATATATATATATATATATATATATATATATATATATATATATATATATATATATATATATGGGGGCCGATCCACATCTACCGGTGGGAAAATAACAATTTTCCCACCGAACCGCAGGTAAGAGCAGCGGTTGGCCACGTGGACGGAAAAAGGACGAAAAAGACCAAAAAGGACCAAAATGGCACGAGAAATTCACCAAAATATCACGAGAAAATGAAAATCTCGCGAGAAAATGGGCATAATGCCCAACCGCGTGTGGGAGTTGCGGTTGGCATTAATGCCCAACCGCAACCCCTACATGCGGTTGGGAATTATTTGCCAAGTTGCATTTTTTTTAAAAAAAGGACACATATATATTATAATAATAATAAAAAGGACATTTAAAGGACACATATATATTATTATAATAATAAAAAGGACATGAAGGACAATGGAGAAAACCCCAACCGCCACACTTAGTGGCGGTTGGTATCATTGCAAATTTTTTTTTTCTGTGGCTAAAAGTGAAAACTTAATTAGACAGTTTTTCATGAATTTATAAAAAATAGCTAGAGCTAGATCTTGCCAAATTGCAAAAAAGAGACCGTAGTTATTTTTAAAAGATCTATATTAGGGAAAAATTTCAGATTTTTCCAAAAACTGGAAAGGGGTTAACTGAAATGGGGAACCTTGTAACTTTGCAGTATAATTTAAAATATCAAGCTAGCGCGATTTCGTGCGAAACTTTTATGAGAACTCTAGGATGTTAGGAAGTTCTATTTTCCAGGACTTCGGGCCATTCCGAAGTCGTTAGCTAATTGTTTGGCCGAACGGGCTAATTTTTTTAGGTCCATTTCCCAAAAAATTGCACCGTTAGGCCAAAAAATTAGCTAACAATTTCAGAATGGCCCAAAATCCTGGAAAATGAAACTTCCCAACATCCTAGGGTTCTCATAAAAGTTTCGCACGAAATCGCGCTAGCTTGATATTTTAAATTATACTGCAAAGTTACAAGGTTCCCCATTTCAGTTAACCCCTTTCCAGTTTTTGGAAAAATCTGAAATTTTTTCTTGATATAGATCTTTTAAAAATAACTATGGTCTCTTTTTTGCAATTTGGCAAAATCTAGCTCTAGCTATTTTTTATAAATTTGTTAACAACTGTCTAATTAAGTTTTCACATTTAGCGATAGAAAAAAAAAATTTGCAATGATACCAACCGCCACTAAGTGTGGCGGTTGGCTTTTCTCCATTTTCCTTCATGTCCTTTTTATTATTATTATAATATCCTTTCATGTCCTTTTTATTATTATTATAGAATTTTTCATGAATTTATAAAAAATAGCTAGAGCTAGATTTTGCCAAAGTGCGAAACAGAGACCCTAGTTATTTTAAAAAGATCTGTATCAGGTAAAAATTTCAGATTTTTTCAAAGACTGGAAAGGGGTTAACTGATACACGCAACCTTGTAACTTTGTAGTGTAATTTAAAATATCAGGCCAGCGCGATTTCGCGCGAAACTTTTATGAGAACCCTAAGATGTTGGGAAGTTCCATTCCCAAGGAATTCGGGCCATTCCGAACCCGTTAGCTAATTTTTTGGCCGATCGGGCTTTTAAGCGCTCGATCCGGACACCGGTTCGGGATTTTTAGGCGAAAAATCCGTAAAATACTTTTTAGATCAAGAATGAACTCAGGAAGCTTTAAAATAGCTTTTTAAAGCACTTTTGATATTTTCTCATGCCATGGGGCATTTTGGTAATTTGCCACCCCGCGAGGGGTGTTTTGGTAATTTTACCGTGTCAAGTTTTTTAGTCCAGAAATGTAAGTAAAACATCTGAAAATGTTGTTTTGAAGCTGGTTTGATGGGCGTTAAGGTGACAATGAACCCCCGGGGGCATTTCGGTAATTTGCCGCTCATCGGGGGCTATTTTGCTAACTGAACCAGCTTGAAAAATTTCCCGAATGATTTTTAGTTATAGGATAGGGGTGTAAGACACCCGGAAAGTTATTTTGTTCCAGTTGTTCTGAGATGTTTGTTGGGGCGATGGCTGTCAGGGGGTGTTTTGCATACGTAGCGGGGCAAAGGGGTTAACTGATACGGGGATCCTTGTAACTTTGCAGTGTAATTTAAAATATCAAGCCAGCGCGATTTCGTGCGAAACTTTTATGAGAACCCTAGGGTGTTGGGAAGTTCCATTCCCAAGGAATTCGGGCCATTCCGAAGCCGTTAGCTAATTTTTTGGCCGAACGGGCTTTTAAGCGCTCGATTCGGACACCGGTTCGGGATTTTTGGGCGAAAAGTCCGTAGAATACTTTTTAGATCAAGAATGAATTCGGAAAGCTTAAAATAACATTTCAATGCACTTTTGAGATCGTTCTGATGCCAGGGGCATTTTGGTAATTTGCCACCCCGCGAGGGGTGTTTTGGTAATTTTACGGTGTCAAGTTTTTCAGTCCAGAAATGTAAGTAAAACATCTGAAAGGTTATTTTGAAGCTGGTTTGATGGGCGTTAGGGTGACAATGAACCCCCGGGGGCATTTCGGTAATTTGCCCGCAATGACGGGGGCTATTTTGCTAACTGAACCAGCTTGAAAAATTTCCCAAATGATTTTTAGTTATAGGATAGGGGTGTAAGACACCCGGAAAGTTATTTTGTTCCAGTTGTTCTGAGATGTTTGTTGGGGCGATGGCTGCCAGGGGGTGTTTTGCATACGTAGCGGGGTAATTTTTGTTAACGCATTCCCTTTTAAATCTTCGGAAGAAATATTTGGTATATAATTGATGTGATACATTTAAAAAGTAGTAAGCAAAGCGGTTTTGAGACTGCCGGTGGTGTAGCCGCCATATGGGGCGTTGGGGTGATAATGCACCCCCGGGGGAATTTCGGTAATTTGCCGCTCATCGGGGGCTATTTTGCTAATTTTACATTACACAAATTTGTGCTTAAAATAACTTTTAGTTCATGAAAGGGTGTGAGACACCTGAAAAGTTATTTTAAAGAGTGAATTCAGGAAGCTTAAAATCCCGTTTCAAAGCTTAAAATCCCATTTCCGAAAAAAGTTGTAATTTTTTTTGTCACGTTTTTTTCGCTCATTGCACCTCAGGCACGCTAGTTAGCCCATTTGTAAGAATTTCGGCGAAAAACGAGACATATTATTTTTTGGGTTTTCCTAGGAAGGGCCTATTCGGGCACACTTTAGGCCCCAATTGATAGCTTCCGAAAAAAGTTGTAATTTTTTTTGTCACTTTTTTTTCGCTCATTGCACCTCAGGCACGCTAGTTAGCCCATTTGTAAGAATTTCGGCGAAAAACGAGACACATTATTTTTTGGGTTTTCCTAGGAAGGGCCTATTCGGGCACACTTTAGGCCCCAATTGATAGCTTCCAAAAAAAGTTATAATCTTTTTTGTCACTTTTTTTTCGCTCATTGCAGCTCAGGCACGCTAGTTAGCCCATTTGTAAGAATTTCGGCGAAAAACAGGACACATTAGTTTTTGGGTTTTCCTAGGAAGGGCCTATTCGGCCACACTTTAAGGCCCAATTGATAGCTTCCGAAAAAAGTTACAATTTTTTTTGTCACTTTTTTTTTCTCTCATTGAACCTCATGCATGCTAGTTAGCCCATTTCTATGAATTTCGGCGAAAAGCGAGACGCGTAATTTTTTCGAATGCGTCATATGAAAGGTATATTCGCGCACATTTTAGCGCCAAATTCATAGCATGCGAAAAATTATGTACATTTCTTTTTGGTACAGTTTTTTGTAACATCACAGCAGCTAGCCACGCACGTCAGGATAATGGTAATGAAGGCGTCTAGCTTCATTCTTTTTCAGCTCCCAGGCTATCCTATACCTAAACGTCAAGGCATCCTTCCTAGTCCACGAGGAGTGTTTGAGCACTTCCGAGCGAGCAATGTAGTCCATGTACTTGAGGACGTAAATCCCGTAATCGTGACCGTTATATTGCTTTGGTCGGTCCTTTATCATCACGACCGTCCAAGGGTCCCCCTGTGGCCGTTCGCATGCTAGCGAGAGGACAGTAGTCTGCATCCAACAATAAAAACGAGAATCAAGCCTATGAAACAAGAACAATATACTATGAGCCAAGGTCAAAAAATAAAAACTAACCACTAAAGTGATGTACTCGTTGTACATCTGTGCCAGCAGCTGTCCAGGCTCGTCCTCCCTTAGGCTATCGTATATGTGCACTGTTCTGAACGCTGGATGGAAAACTAATAGGAACCAGTGGTTTGCATGATGACAAGGTATCATGATAAGGTTCGCATCAGCAGCGGGACATTGATAGTCTGCGTTCATCATGCGATAAATTACCGAAATGCCCCTGGGGGTTCACTATCACCCCAACGCCCCCGAACCAGCTTCAAAACAACATTTCAGGTGGTTTACTTACATTTCTGGACTAAAAAGTCGTTTGAAAAACTTGGCGCGGGAAAATTACCAAAACACCCCTCGCGGGGTGGCAAATTACCAAAATGCCCCTAGCATCAGGAAAAATATCAAATAGCCTTAAAATGCTATTTTACGCCTCCTGAGTTAATTCTTGATCTAAAAAGTATTTTACGGATCTTTCGCGCAAAAATCGCGAACCGGTGTCCGGATCGTGAAAAAACTGTCTAATTAAGTTTTCACCCCTAGCGCCAATTAAAGGGCCGTTTGGCCAAAAAAATAGGTAACGGCTTTGGAATGGCCCGAATTCCTGGGGAATGGAACTTCCCAACATCCTAGGGTTCTCATAAAATTTTCGCTCGAAATCGCGCTAGCTTGATATTTTAAAATACACTGCAGAATTACAAGGTTCCCCGTATCAGTTAACCCCTTTCCAGTCTTTGGAAAAATCTGAAATTTTTACCTGAGACAGATCCTTTAAGAATAACTAGGGTCTCTTTTTTGCATTTTTCCAAAATCTAGCTCTAGCTATTTTTTATAAATTCGTGAAAAACTGTCTATATTTGGCGCCCTAAAAAATCGCTATTTTGGAATCTATAAATGTAATACGCTGATTTGTATAAACCTAACATTGAATTATAAGGAAATTCAAAATACTTACTTGTTGTGACTTGATGTATTTAAAGAAAAATCTACCGATCTTCTAGCGGTTATCCACCGATCTTTTTCCCAAAAATTTTTTTGGTTTGTATTGTTGTGGAGATTATGTAGGTGAGATATGAAGTACGAAGGAAGTTGGTAAAGATGATAGAGTGCAGAAGAAGGGTTCGGGGGGAGGGGATTATAAAGAGAGAAAAGTGAGGAAGAGAGAAGAAAAAAGACAGAAAAAAAACCCGTGATTGAGCGGTCAAAGGCTGCGGCAAAAAAAAAATTTGGCAGAAGGACAACACGTGGGGCATCATGGGGGGAGGGGGGCATCACCGGGGGGGGGGCGCCACGTGGCAGGCCATCGCCCCCCAACCGCGGGTTGTTTATGCGGTTGGGCCACGTGGCAAGGGGAGGGGCCGCCACGTGGCAGGGCCATCGCCCCAACCGCGGGTTGTATAAGCGGTTGGGCCACGTGGCAGGGGTGGGGGGGACGCCACGTGGCAGGGGCCATGCCCCAACCGCGGGTTGTATACGCGGTTGGGCCATGTGGCAAGGGTGGGGGACGCCACGTGGCAGGGCCCATGGGGTTGGGCCACGTGGCAGGGGTGGGGGACGCCACATGGCAGGGGATATTAATGCCAACCGCTGCTTCTTCATGCGGTTGGTGTCCTTTTTCTCCTTTTCGCCATTTTCTCGCCATTTTCTCACCATTTTCTCACCATTTTCTCATGCCTTTTTTGCCATAAATGCAGTGTACAACTTTTTCCCAACCGCTGCTCTTACCCGCGGTTCGGTGGAGAAATTGTTATTTCTCCACCGGTGGGTGTGGATCGGCCCCCTATATATATATATATATATATATATATATATATATATATATATATATATATATATATATATATATATATAAATTATAGAAATTGAAATCAGAATTTAAAAGACATAAAAACTATTTCTTTATTTTTCGTTTTGCTAAATTCAATGCGATACTGAAAATGATAACAAATCGATTCCAAAAATCATCAAATTTATACTGAGTCTTTATTATACTATTTAAACACTACTCTAATTTTTTCCAGAACATTTTCAGGGTTTAAAGACTCCAAAAGAATTTTCCAAATCTGAAATTATTGAAAATACTATAAATTCATACGATCTCAGAAAATTATAAAATTTTGCCAAGAATTCTAATATGGTCTAACGTATTATACTGTAAATTTTCACGTGCTAACGATAAGCGTGCGCTAATATATACACGTACAAACTTAACGTTAACTATATTTACACACTCCGTTCTCTGCTTCTTCATCTCCTCTTATGCACCCACTACCTTGCAAACCCATTACTTAGATACATGATTATACACCCTTGCATCACTCCAAATTGTACCGCATACACAGCACCCACATTCTCTCCCTTTCACCATTACTTACACAAGTTCAAAAAAAAAAAAAAGAATAACACTACCCATTTGCATGCCCACTACTGTAAACCCATCACCTGCTGCCTCATAACCTACACAATCATGCATACAATTTTCCCACATACACAACCCGTGGATACCCATTTTAGTTCACTCCCTCTCTCTCTATCTTCTCTTCCTCTAGACCCACAAACAAACACAGCACTACAGCCCACCACTCATGCACTTATATATGCACACATGACACCCACAAAGCACACATAATTCTCACCATTCTTTCACCTCCACACACACTAAACCCACTCACAAAAATACACGCACATCATTTTCATATGGACTGTTTTGCAGCCTTGTTTCACTTCACAAAACACCACATACCTGCTGCCTTTTGTTCTCTCATAATACCTACAAGCACACACCAGAAAACTCCCTACTTCCTACGCACAAAGAACTCACACATAGGCACAGGTTCACAATGGCACATACCATTGCTCACAACACACGGTTGAATCTTTTTACTCATACTCTCACATATACGCAGCTTCCATCAAGCACACTCTAAACTACCTGCAAACACCCGCACTCACACTCCGCGCAGCCGCATACAACCATGGCAATACCCTTCTTTTGCTGTCCATCCCATATCTTTCTAACTTGGCTGGAAAACATTCACCCCACGGCCAACACCAAACCCATACACCCAAGCACACGGCTGAACTTTTAGCCTTTTCCTTTTTGCCCATGCACACAGAAAACCCACATGATCTCACGGGGTCTCCCATGCCTCACTATGTCACTCCCGAAAACCCACCACAATTTACTCTCACAATATCACACAAAACACACACTGATCCAACAGATTCCCGCACCTTTTTATTCCCTTAAAACAATGAACATGGTAAAGAAAAAGGTTAAGAGACTTACCGAAAAAGTCTTCACGGAAAACCCTTCTTCATCTCCTTCCTTTGATCTCTCTCTCTCTATATATATATATATATATATATACCCGCAGCCTTGTTACGGCTGGTTCTAACCCAACCACAGCTCCTCACGCCGCTTACTCCCATAGCCATAAACCCATAAATCAAGAAATATACAAGAAGGAAGACTAGAGCTTACCGGAAAGTTCGTCGGAAAAATCTTCGTCACAACGTGCTCGATCTCTCTCTCCCAACCGTGCGCAGAATTTTAGAGGAAGGGTTTGGACGGCTGCTCTCACATAAAGCTCTCTCTATATATATATTAAAACCCTAAATGGAAGTTTACCAAAAAAATCCCTTAAAGTTTTGATAGTCATTCAAAGTTTACCTGATTTTTATTATTATTATTATTATTATTATTATTATTATTATTATTATTATTATTATTATTATTTATTTTTTTTAATTGCGAAAAGGCCCGAAATAATTATTTACGATAATTTTATACCCTAGAATAATTTTAATAGGTTGTTACACTACCCTTCTTCAATAATTGTCGCTAGAAATTGCTATGTAAATACGCTGATACTAAAAATTAATCGCCGCTAAAAGTTACTAAATAAAATATCAACGCTAAGAAAAATATATTTGCTGCTAAAAATTTTAAATAACTCCGAAAGATGTCGGAGTGTTACAATTTGAGTCTGAGAAGGCGTTTGGGTGATTTTACACCTAGGGGCATTTTGGTAATTTTACATACGAGGTGAGGGAGGTTCATTTTGGGAGCATGTGTGAGTCCATATTAAGTTATAATATTGTACTGCAGGCTGTATTCTGACGATTTAGTTATTCTGTTTAGGTTAAAGTTAAAGACTTATAACCCTACTTATAAGTACTCCTTTGAATTACTTCCTACTAATGCCGAACTCTGAAGTTTGCATTGATATCAATATGTTCTTTTCCAGAAAATCCTAATATTGAACCTGGATCGATTATTTTGAAATCTTGTGATGCTCGCCTATTATTACGTGCTAAGAAAATTTGACAATTATTTGTATCTATTCTTCCGGATTGTTGTGCTTAAATACAATAATTATTCACAATCGTTTTTGCTTTTTATTTGTAATTTTTCTTCTGAAAATTTTGATTTCTTCTGAAAATTACGAATACTGACTTACATCAGTACTTTTATTGTGATTGGAATCGGAATTGATTTCGGTGATTGAACCTATGTTAAAGCTCATTGATATTTTTAGATTTTTCTGTGTTGACCTGGATTTTTGTTTTGTGGGAGGGCATAATACGGATGGTTTGAATCCTGCATGAAAAGCAGGCTAGTACTCAAGTGGACTAGTAATTATTTCGGTACAGCATGCATGTATACACTACTAACTTTGCCTGAGTGACATTGTAACCGCCCATGATCAACATTGATTTTTGAATTTTGTTTGCACCATATGTGCCATGATTTGTGTTTTGGTTGAAATCCCATGAAAAATTTAGTGTGTTTTGGAAAGAACTGTCTCAGATGATCTATGTACGTTTTGAAATCCTTTGAAAAACCATCATCATATTTTGGAATGATGGCTTAAAAAATGATCTTTTATTGATTGTTTTGGAACCCATTGTGATGGCATTTGTCTATTTTGATATTTATTTATGATGAATTTCCATTATTTTGGAAATCATTGAGCTGTTCAGTTCGTTGAAGTATTTAAAAATCATTGTTAATTGGATTCTTTGGAATCGTTTTGTAATCCTGTTGGTAGTCCTTGTACAACCTTACTGAGCTCTTAAAAGCTCACTCTTCGTTTGATTCCCTTCTGGGGGTGATGATAAGCTGTAGCAAGTTCGGGAATGTGTTAGAGTCTGTGTGAGGTTCCAATAAGCCAGCCACTACAGGACGTGAGACCCATGCGTGGGTTAGAACTGTCACCTTGTTTTGTAAGGTCTCGAGTTTGTAAAGAACCTAGGTCTTTATAGACCAAGGCTCCGCATGACATCACTTTCAATTTTGATTTTCAGAAAAAAAAAAAAACAAATGGGTGTTTGACAACCCAATTTCTATTTTTAGTTTTTTTTGGGTGTTTGATTACCTCAGTTTTATTTTGAGTTTTTTCTTTGGTGGTGGTTTGCGATGGTGGTGGTGGAGCATGGCGGTGGCTGACGGTTGTCGCCAGTGGTCGTCGGCTGTCGGCAGTTGTCGGCGGTTGCCGGCGGTGGGAGGAGGGTGGTGGTGGTGGTCTCAAAATAAAAATCAAAACTGAAAACCGAAACTCATTTTTGGAGTTTCAAAAACAGCCTTGATTTAAAAACTGATCTTTTAAACTGAAAGAAAAAAAAATAAAAACTGGTTGCCAAATGCGTTTATTTTTTTCAGTTTACAAAACTGAAAAATATATCCTGTCAAGCAGGGCCAAAGTTTAAGCAGTTTGTAAACTTGTATTTGAAGAATTTAAGATGGTATCGGATTAAATATTTTGAAGTATGTGTTAGTGAACACATTTGACAGGTTTGATGTGATCTGGTAGGTTCACGACCCAGGAGTTCAGGGCAGCGGAGCTCATAATTTCTGGGGGCGTTATAGTATGACCGACCCTTTGATCAAAAAATGATTAAAATCAGATAACCGAGATGTAAAAAGTAGGAAAAAAAATAGCAAGGCACTTACAATTGTCGACCGCATTATAAATTGAAGTATTGATCAGGCAGGCAGAGAGAGTACAGTTGGTGTAACTCAAGTAGAATTTGCTTTGATACCACGGCTCAAAGCCACTAACTCCCATAGAAGTATCGCTCAGAAAATTCTTCATCTTGAATGCTTGCATTGACTGATCGACGTCTCGGTCGATTGCATTAAGATGGTTGACTGTGGCTTAGCCTTTTCTTAAGCTTTACAAAGTCGCTAATATTGATGAAGAATGGGCAGGAATTCCCTATATAAGTCCGAATTGTTGAGAAAACTGAGAAGGGGTATACCTTTCATAACTGCAGACAACTGAAGGAGAATTGCTCGTTTGACCACCAACATGGAGAAATCGTCCGCACAAGAAGCTGGCCCAAATAGTCTTGACAAACTCCTGCCGTTCGTGGCTCACATTGGATGTTAAGAATGAAGCTATTTCTCTAAACCAGGCTGGCCCAAGGGATCGAACAAGAAAAGGTTGGTGTCTCAGAATTTTGAAAAAGTCGAAGAAGAAACAAAAGCTGTATGTAAAGGTATCATGGCTGATTTCACCCATAGACAATCAGTAGCCAAAGGTAAGAGAGAGAGTTATACTAAGAAGAATTGTTGGCCCAAATTCTAGAAAATAGGCTTGAAGCCATAACCGGACAAGCCAAAAAGAGCCATCTGTATTGCTGTGAATTTTCTTCTTGACCATGTTATACATCGACCAGTATAACTACCCAGGACAAAGGGGCAAGAGCATACTTTTTCCCTCGGCTAAAGTGATGGCAAGGTTGGTGTATTCTTTAGTGAGTGACAAGCTCACCACACAAAATACATGTCTCAATAGCCAAATCCACAGAAAAATAGCCAATTCAGTAACACTTGACTCATCCGTATGCCTACCACCCTTATACTATTAGACCCCTCATATTTAAATGCTTATAAAAAAAAGGAGAAGAAAAGAAAGAAAATAAAATTAGAGAGTTTGGGGATGTAATGGGCATTTTAAAATTGTAATTGTTTTAAGAATACAAGTATATACCTTTTAAGAATTCTGATTTCGTACGTGCAATATTTTTATAGGAATATAACAAAGTCCGAAAAAGTCTTCAGAGAATCTGTAACATCCCGGAATTTTCGGAACGTTAAAACTCGCTCGATCAGTTCACTAAGCAATATTATCCTCAAAATTTTTCCAAAGAATACCATAACTTTCAGAGCAACTAAAACATCAATCAATGTTTTTCTTTCAGTGTACTGTCATACTTGAAAACTAAATTTAAACCCGAATAATTAATAAACTAACAAAGTCACCCGCGCAGGGGTTCTAACATTCGATACCAATAATTTAAATCATTTTCTCTCTTTCACTCGGCTCTAATCCTTGTTCAGGTAACCTACTGCTGGCTGTCACCTGCAGAAATGAAGTTAAGGAGAGTGAGCTTTCGAGAGCCTAGTAAGATCGAACAAAGATTTAAACAACAATAAAAAATGATTCGGACGATTTTCCATTCAAACCGAATAACAACTCTTAAAACGAGACAATAGGACAATTCAAATGATTTTCTAAATACAATCAAATGATAATTTCAAAAAGGGTCTTTAAAGAAAACCACAACATTTCAATATAAACATAGGGATGAGTATCAATTCAATCCCTTAAATCAATAATCATTTAAAAACAATTTAGGTGCAACAAAACAGAAACAGGAAACATCGAACATGAGCAGTACGCTATAGCAAAGCCACCCCGACAGTGCTCAATACACTTTACATATGCATATGTACTCTGACTAGTCCATCTAGGTATTAGTTTAACCCAACCAACAGACCATCCTTATAACTCCAATAATACAGACCATCCTTATAACTCTCAAGTTTACTAACTCATGTCAATATTCAAGGAATTTAAACACAATTCAAAATATTTTACAATGATTGAATTAAATAAACAGATGGGGATAACGAATTCCAAACGATCGCTATCAGGCTCAAATATTTTACAATGATTGAAAATATTTTCATGAAAAATAAAATATCAGAGTTCATTAAAATTTCAATAACAACTCAGAAAATTATATTTGATAACAATGATGAAATGGGGTTCGGATATAAATCCTTACCTCGATCCACGCTATGCAATGCCACGTAACCTCGATTAAATTTTTTTGAATATACCTAGATTGGCAATCCATTTGTTAGAATACAATCTATACTAATATACTATAACCTAATATTCACTACCCAAATGATGCTCACTTCCAACTCCGAAATCGCTCAACTCAAAGTGCGCCTCGCACGCGACCAACCTAACTGAGGACCCGATACGCTCTTTAATGCGTAACATCATTTCAAATTTCTTAATAAATTATAATAAAACAATTTTATAGCTTAAAACATTATTAAAAGTCAAAATATGCATTTTCTGAATTTTTTAATATTTTTGAATTAAAATAATTTCTTTAAATACAATAAAAACCCAATAATAGCCATAATTACTTCCAGCTGTAAAATAAGTCTCATAATTCTTATAAGAAGTTTAAAATATATATGAAAATTATGGAAATTGAAATTAGAATTTAAAAGACATAAAAAGTATTTTTAGATTTTTCATTTTTGCTAAAACCAATGCAATATGGAAATCATAGCAAAACAACTCCAAAAATTATCAAACTGAAACTGAGTCTTATTTATACCATAAAGACATTACTATAATTTTTTCCAAAACATTTCCAGGGTTTAAAGGCTCCAAAAGAATTTTTCGAATCTGAAATTACAGAAAATATTAAAAATTCATACGATCTCAGAAAATTATATTCGTTTGTCAAGAATTCTAATATGTTCTAACGTATTATACTGTAAATTTTCACATGTTAACGATAAGTATGCTCTGACATATACACGTGCCGAACTTAACGCTAACCCGGTACGCGATCCACACTTCTCTTCTTCTTCCTTAAAATCTCTATCCAACTCAGAAGTTACTGACATATACACGTGCCGAACTTAACGCTAACCCGGTACGCGATCCACACTTCTCTTCTTCTTCCTTAAAATCTCTATCCAACTCAGAAGTTACTGTTCACGCAGCTTCATTGTCACCTCCTTCTCCTTCCTCTGTAACACTCCATAAGACACCCCTCCTTCACACAAAGCACAGCTGCTACACCCACTATATACACAAAAACATACACTAAAGCACACCCTAAAACTCACACAAACACACCCTTTCACACCCCATACATGCACATCACCTACCTTTGCACCGCACTGCTTACACTACTTACACCCACACAGCACCTCACATGCACTCACTGTTCTCTCCCATATTCAGGCATTCACACACACAACACTACAGCCCACACACGCCAAAAATCACCTTGCCACACACATATTCTTATACATATTTGCACACCCACTGATTTCATGTATATATACACAGCCATACCCACCTCCAAAACACAACTCACACACCACTCAAAACACACAACCAAGCACACTTCACACCCACTTCTTCACATATACCCACCTGATACAAACCCACATATATACACACATGCATTCAACACCAACACACATACGCTAGCTGCCACCCATCTTCTCCAACATGCACCACGGCAGCTCCATGGCTGCTCCCTCTTCTCTATTTCCCCAACACCCACTTATGAGCACACAAACACACCTACACATATGCACTTACACTTAACACAGCACTACAGCCCACTACCCGTCTCTCTTTTCTTCCTTCCTTTTTCACTCACCACTTCATCTCATTCTTGCTGCTTAATCTTATATACAGTACATGAAATTCATGGCCCATTCACATTCACTCACTGCTTACACACACAAACACACACACACAGACACACACACTCAACAACTACATTTCAGACCCGTTAAACTCACACACGCGCGCGCTGCTATGTACTCAGGGACATATACACACACCTAATAACTCTATACAAGTACCTCTCTATACATTCACCCTAAATTATGTCCACTTAAGAACATTCTTTGCAGCCCCAACACCCCACAGCATTACACCCCTTCACACTTTCACACACTGTTACACAGTCACGGTAGTTTCTCTTGACAGTCCTCCCTCTTCGTTTTCTCTTGGACACACTAATTCACACACATATTTCCACGTTTAAAAACCCAACACCCTCACATATACACTCATGGACACGCTGCACACACATTGACACAACCCTATGCACGTGTACACAGCGACAGACGCACACCATCACAGAGCAACGCGCACATCAACATACCCAGCTGCATAATCATGGTTGTACATAGCGGCACCATGTGCATGCTCGCACACACCGTCTCTGTACACGCTTACCTCTGCTCACACCCTTGCTCACACCCACCAACACTACACGTACTCGCACACGGTTGCACAACAACCCGCAAAAACACTACACGCAACAGCTAACCTGCTAACACACATACCTTTCTCACAGCTCACCAAAACCCATATGCACGCTGCCTAGCGGCAGTCCCTCTCTCACACACACCTACAAATCTACCCCTCATTTCACATACACAAACACATCCGCATCACACACTACACATAGCAGCCCTTCACTCACCCACAACACCCAGTTTCACGCATACACACATAGCCCATGCTAGCGCACAACTGCACAACACCTAGACCCAGTAAAGCACTGTCGCCACAGTCTCTTTCTCTCCCTCTCTCTCTCTCTCTCTCTCTCTCTCTAAACCAGCAGCCTTGATACGGCTGGTTCTAACCCAACCACAGCTCCTCACGCCGCTTACTCCCACAGCCATAAACCCATAAATCAAGAAATACACAGGACAGAAAGTTAGAGCTTACCGAAAAGTTCGTCGAAAAACCCTTCGTCACAACTGTGCTCGATCTCGATCTCTCTTTCTCTGCCTCGATCACTTCTTATATGAAGAATGGAAAGGCTATGACGGCTGCTACGCCTTCCCGTTTTACATATCGCCGCTAATAGTACACCGAAACTAAAAGAAAAATTTAATTGTCGCTAAAGTATATCGACGATAAGAAATAATTCCATCGTTAAAAAAAATATAGCGATGCTAAGTTAAAAG
This sequence comes from Escallonia herrerae, assembly GCA_033070095.1. Taxonomy (NCBI): domain Eukaryota; kingdom Viridiplantae; phylum Streptophyta; class Magnoliopsida; order Escalloniales; family Escalloniaceae; genus Escallonia; species Escallonia herrerae. The sequence continues at coordinate 148,415 of JAVXUP010000250.1, read as the reverse complement.
TATTGTCGCTAAAAAAAATTACCAATAAATTTTGAGTCGCTGCAATCAACGTTAAATCTTCGTATAAAGGTTGCTAAAATCGTTAAACATAAATATCAATGCAAGTCAAAATTTTCGTCGCTAAATAAAAATATCGGCGCTAAGTAAAAATAATTTTTGCCTCTAATTTTTTTTAAATAAATCGAAAAAATATTGGAGTGTTACAGAATCCCTAGGAAGGGATATTTGGAGATCATTTTGAGGTAAGATTTCAATTCGATTTTGAATTGAGATGAGTAGTAGGAACCCTATGAATTTTCTTTATTGTTAGAACCTAATTGAAATATTTGGGTATGTTAAACTTTAGAACTTTTGATACAATTAGATTGAGAAGATCAAAATTTTGGATTTAATCGTGCAATTAGAGGTAAGAATTACCGTTTTTAAATTGTAAATCAGCATTGTACTAATTACTTGTTCAATGGTTTATTGTTTAATTTGACTGTCAATTTCCGTGCCATCACTATATATTTACGGCTGAAAACTTTTGATGGTTAATGGCTGTCTCAATTTCTATCCCATGGTTGTGCACGACTAGAAATTATGACCCGTATTGATATATCGAATATCGTGCCCACCAATATTAACGTTGGCTAAATCTTTCTGACGTTCTTTGTTGTCTTGATCTCTGTGCCACCCTCTTAAAGTCTCAGTTGACATTTTTCCAACGTTTTTTTCTCTCAATTTCTGTGCTATCACACAATTCCCATGCAATTTCATTTCTGTAAGTTACCGGGCATATGACTACTTCTCTATTTTGATGAAGTAGTCATTATACTTGCCACACATGAATCTGTTCTTTTTTTTTTAGTCCTTGTCTTGTTCATAAGAAATATTTGGTCAGACAAACGGGTATACCCGTCGGATACGGGTAAAAATTGATCGAGTTCGGGTAAATTCGGGTCGGATAAAAATTATCCGATTTTTTTTTGGTAGTATTTCTTGACACCCATACCCTACCCTTGCAGGTAGGGTAACCCGCGGGTATACAAATTTTTACTTCTATTATTAAAACTATATATTCACTAGGGTATTTCTCTAGAAATATTTTCTCCATCCTTTTATTACAATTTTCACAGTTTAATTTCTACATGATTTCAATTTTGTTACTACAATTAAACATATTTTTCGGCTCTAGATCCAATAAATCATCTCAAATCCAACACAATCAGAGCATCAATCTTAACATTCCCAAAAAAGGAGCTAAAAATCAATCATAATAGAAATAATACAAGTAGATCAAGATCAGATTGATGACCATTACATAAATCAATCAAAAATTAACAGAAAAATAAAACAAGATCTGATTGATTTCATAGTCAAATCGACTATGAAATCAAAGTTGAAGGCCTCAGCTTTTCCACAGAAGACAGTCGCAGATCTGTGGTCGTCAGAGCTAGACGATTGGTGTCGTCAAGATGCGGGGAAAGGCGGTCGTCAGGGGATCTGACTCTGGTGGACGGTGGGTGAGAGGAGGGAGTTCAGAGAATGAGGGAAGTGGAGAGGGACGTCATGAGAGAGATAGCGAAGTCGTGACTCATGAAAGAGAGAAAGAGGAGCGGCGCCAATGAGGAAGATGAGAGAAAGGAATGAAAGTATGAAACCCTAGCATTCTAGCACTTATATATAGTTAACAATTTGGGTAGGTCGGGTAAACCGTATCCGACCCAGGCTGACCCAAAAATTACGGGTCAGTTCTGGTAGGGGTCTGGTTTCGACGGGTATTCAAAACATGTACCTGTACCTGTGATTTTTAGCCAGGTACGGATCAACCTGCGGGTCTGGATAGATTTTTACCAGGTCTAAGAGAGATACAGAGAATGTGCATTTTGTTGTCTTCTGTAAGGTTGATCCATGTGGCATTCCACATGTTCTCATGATTTAGTTGCATGTGTGTTATTTTCTGTGTCCGTTTCTTCATTGTTCGTGTTGCATTTTTTTAGCGGATTAATTTTGTTAAGATCGTCATTTTACTCTCTTCGATTTATGCCTAATATTGTATGAGTTCTAAAATTGTTAGAAATATTGTACATGAATTATTTGTAAATATCTATCTACGCTTATACCGTACTAATTTGTATAACTTATTTTTGTGAGCCATGCCACAATGTATGTGACTTTTCTGTTTCTGACTTACCCGTGTGGATTGGAATGTGGGCTAACTCAGTGAAATGAGTTAGAGATCGCGATCTTATTTTCTGAACCTGGTTCTACGTGTTAGTGATGGCATGTATGACCTTATTCTGAATGACTCCAAAATGTCTATCTTGGTACTGTTAAAATACATCCGTAATTTTGTTTTCTCAAACATTTTATATCCTTTTTGGTTGGTTTGTTGAGTGACCTTATCGGGCATTTTACTCACTCCCTTATTGTTTCCCTTTCAGGTGATCAGTAGGTGGGATTGGATTACAGGGCTAGCTGTGTGACTAAGAGTTAGTAGTTTTTATCTCAAAATTAGTACTAGCATTTTTAAATTTAATAATTAAGATAAATTGAATATTTTTAGATTTTATTTTGGAATGCCGTGTCGGAGTAATTTGGATTATATAAATGCTTTGAGCAGATATGGCATTTATATATGTATCTTTGAGATTGATTAGTAGATGCTCTGAATGACCACTAGGGAAAATTTTTGATATTTTGAGGATTTCTGACTTAGTTTATTTGATATTTATGCTCCTAAAACTCGGGGCATTACATATACCATCGGTTGAAAGTTTCATGTACTTTGGTAGATCTGAAGAGGGAGACTCAAACACAATGCCAGTAGGATTATGATTGACTAAGGCACTTGTGTGTTCACTGATATGTAAAAGCCCAGTTAGGGTGCAGACGTCGTAGATGGACAAAGCCATCATCTTAGACCTAAACCTGAAGGCATTGATGGAGTATGACTAGAAGCAAAAGGCTGCACTTAATGGCCAACGATCAGGTTTTGGGGGTGGGGGGGGGGCTTAGACATGTGAATCAGTTCATAGATACCTTAAGCTCGCCATTGGTTAGCATATTTGAATGATAATCGACCCACCCATGACTCCCGATCAGTATGGACAACTGTAGACCATGATCTGATTAGCAGTCTGGTGGCGGACCAACCAGTCCATGCCAGATAGGGTTGATGAATCAATAGGATTTCCAAATCATCTACAGGGCATCCTCTTAGAAAGCGGTCCCATGTTTAAGGGAATGGCCCAGGATATGGTGCTTGAGGTCTCCACGAATATTCTTACCCCTAATCAGGGCACGATGGTCTATATTTTTAGTATGATCCCTCAATAATCCTATTCCCCATCTAATATCGGGCACTAAAGGACTAGCTGGTCCTCCATCACCTCATGGAATGAATTTTTTCTTTCCCATGATCAGAAAGTCAAGGGAAAAGTCACCGGGAAATCACCGATATACAGGAAAAGGGAAAAGAGGTAAAAACGAGAAGGTGAAGAAAATAAAAATATTGATAGAGAAAGGTCTGATTTAAATGGACTGTCAGAGTCCTACTTTTGCTCGATTGTATCAAGTAATGGAGTAATGGTTGGTAATTGTCGAAACATGAAAAAGAAATCAAATTGACTAGCACGAACAAGTTCACACGAGTCAAGGGGGCAATGTTAGCAAACAAAAATTTTTGTTACCTACGAATGTTAGCTGTAACCAATGGGTGGCAAACATTTGGCCAAAAGATAACCGGTGAATTTAATGAATTATTAGTATCGACAAAAGTGGTAGTTTACGGTGGAAACAGATAATGATGGGTAGTTTATAACGGTACTGCAGGCTTCTGTGGAACTTAGGGCAGTAATGTTGAGGAAATTGACACGTGGCTAAGATAGAACAAGGGAAGTTGCCAGAATTAATACCTTAATTGACAAAGAGATCAATTGGAGCAGTTGCTGGCAGTTTACAAATGGTTTAAGTTGAAATCAAATTGCAAGGCTGGAACGGTTTGGATAGAAGACTGAATAAAAGGAGAACCAAGGGATAGAAAGGCATCATCATCACACTCAACTCAAACAAATGACTTGAACTCAAGTTTAACTTTTTCTTTCTTTTTTCAAGACTCTATTATATGCAGTGCTTTTGTTTTCTACGATTAGGGTTGTTCTTCGTTTATGTCCGATTCAATTGGTACAAGTTATCATTTGTTATGGGCGCGCAGTCTGTAATTCGATTATCCAAAATAATTAAGGTTGCTATTTTGGTGTATCTCTTTTTACTTGAAAGTTTGCCATTTTAGAGAAGTCCTCGTCAAGAGGCCGAAAAGAACACCAAGTTAATAGCAGTTTGCTATCGAGCGCAAACAGTATCTAACTACATTAAAGTCACCCATTAAAATCCAAGGTATATGTATAGCCAAAAGCTATAGCATCTTCAAAATTTGATCCCATGCATAGCTCCCTACTTTTGATGCCTTCATTATTTTCGTGAACACGTGACAAATACCAGGATTCAGCGCCATTTTGCATCGCTAGAGCAGTGATGGCCTGGATGTAGTTGAAAGGGAAACAAAGTTGTCAAACAAGTGACATAAGAAAGAAAAATGTCACTGACTCTGGAAATACGTGTAAAGATTCGTCCAACTAAAAGGTGATTTCTCAATACCGAACCAAATGAAAGCTGGAAAAAAAAAAAGGACAAAGAAGATCAATAAATTACATATCAACTCCACCCCATCGGCTATTGAGTTTTACTGGCAAGCCAATACGGAAAAAAAGACATATGGTGGATGGGGACGAAGATAAATGGCTGTGACGGTGGATGGGGTTGAGGGGCAAGCATATCCGCCTCTTTCTGACTAGCTACTCTTCCAATCATCCAAAACGCTTGTGGTCGACATCAGTTTAACAATCATAAAGACCCCCAACAGTTAGTCATTTTGCTCCAAAACTTTCATGCCTTCCACATAGCCGATAGATAGTGGACTCTGTTGAAACGCACAATTCGATACATGACCTTTTAAATACTACTAGGGATGGCAATGGGACGAGTCAGATGCGGATCTTATAAATTTTGAACCCGCCCCGGTGCTAATAAAATCTCGCCCCGCCCCGCCCCGCTACCGGGTCATAAATCTAAAATACCATACCCGATCCTACATTTATTAAAAAAACCCGTTCCTCCCCGATCCGTCCAGCACGTCCCTGTACTCGCACACGAGGATCATCTAGACACCGATGAAGTAGACGATGTTGCGGTGCTCGAAGCGAGAGAGGAGCTCGATGTCGAAGCGAGCTAGGTGGCGCCCTTGCGGGAGGAGAGGCTTTAGTGCTTCAGGGTGATTGTCCAACCGTTGTCGAGGAATTTTGAGGGCCATGAACACAGACCCGTAGCTGCTACCGCCGCTACCGCCGCTGATGAGCATGTGGCGGTTGAAGTTTTAGGTGGCGCCTCTAATTTCATCGCTGATGAGTAGTATATGTGAGTAGTATTATACTACTCACATATACAAAGAATCGTTTGTGCAATTCACTATGTAGAAACATGTATGTCCCCCAATTTGACCACTTAAAGGTGGAAGTTGACGTTTTAACGTAATTATCAACAGAATATGAATATACTAAATTATATCGAGACATTTCTTATTTAAAGATCAGATCATTTAAACAACACTACACGTATAAATAACGATTATATTAATTTACTCAATTACGAACTTGGCCTTAGATAATGTCACGTCAGGCTGCAAGATCGAGTTCAACTTTTGGGTAGCCAACATATGCATTAAGGAAATCAGAAATGGGAGGTGACCTGCCAAATGCATTAAAGTCAGTTGTGGTTTTTCACCTGCAACCTGCCTACTTACGGGTTACCACTTGCCAAATTTCAGATTACTCCAGGATTAAACCTGATGATTCAACTGAGATTTTATGGTGAGACCCTCAAGGTTTTTCTGGATCCAGGAGGGCTAAGAACCCCAACTTACAGGTTGCAAATTGCCAGACTTTGAATAAGAGGCGAGAAACGAGGATGGAGAACTGGATTGTCTCAGGGTTTGGCTTGACTTAACTCAGCTTTTGGATAGGTATAGTCAGTGAAAGCAAGTGAGCCACGCGTCTCTCTCTCTCTCTCTCTCTCTCTCTATATATATATATATATATATATATAGTGGCACACTTCCACCATTGGCATGCCCAAACTTGTTGGTCTTCCTTTTGGGTGCATTATTATACTCTAATAATTTATACAAAAGCCCAAAAAGTTTTTTCTTCAACCAACCTTGTAATCTGAAACTTGCCCATTATTCCTTTATAGACGGAAGAAGATAAAGCGCCCGTCACTAGATAAGTGGTCACCACTCAAAACCATTCTGATTGTTCCACTCCACATCTGAACTTCCTAGTACATATATTATTATTTTATTACTAAAATATAAAAGACTCTACCAGTAATGCTGTGATGTACATCAATTGATGGTGGACATATAATGCGTATATTACGTTAATACATGACAAGATTACGTGCATGAGATCAAATTGATGAGGATAAGAAAAGTTGGAAGCACCATAGGTGACAACACAAGCATATTTCTACATGCAAACTTGGAGCAACATGCAAACTCTATCCCCATGTGAAACATTGATTCTATAACTCATAACTGTGGATGCAGTAGGATTTGAAAATGTTTTTCTCGTTGGAAAAAATAATGATTCCGGTCCTAAAGAGCTTTCTCATGTTAAAGAACTTGTAATACCTCTAGAGTTCTGCATGGTAAAATATGTTAGCAAAGTGGTGGTGCCTGGAGTTTCTGCATTCTCCTTTATACCTCTGAGTCTGCATTGTTCTTGCACCGCATCCCGTCGTGGACGATCTGGACTCGACATTCTGCCAGTCCAAATCAAGAGGTACAATACTACACTTTTGTCTTTACTTTTCAACAATTAGTTTTGAAAGCCTTAGATTAGATTTCTTCCACGCGATTTTGTTTTGGTCCGGAAAGTATAAAAAACAAGTTTATTACATTCAACGGAAAGAAGTTTACTTCAACTAGGGGTAACATTCCAAAAAGTTCAGAGCTCCGTTGTCTGGAACTCCTGAAGCGTTAACCTACGACATCATATCACATCACATTAGATCATGTTCTACTACAGACTCTAGGGCTTCTAAAGAGACACTAGCTCGAACTCACCAAAATACACGGTCTAAAAAAACTTTAACTTAAGTTAGTAAAACTTAAGTTCTTTACGAAATAAGATAACAGTGCTGACCCACGCAGCGGTCCTATTACACAAAATAGTGGTGGGCTCTCCAAAATCTCATGCGGTCTCTAACCCATCCCTGAGCAATCTGTAGTTGATCATTACTTTCAAAAGGGAATCAAATGAGAGTGAGCTTTTGAGAGCTCAGTAAGAGGTCGCTCAAAGAGCAACAGAAGGAATTAAAAAAACGATTCAAGAGTTCATTCGATGATAATTTTTCAGAACATTTCAAGCAATCATAAACAATTTGATAACAATACGAGGAAGGGTTTCACCTCAATCATCTTCAATTAGATACAAAAACAATCATGTAAAGATCATTTTCAAACTCATCATTTTACGATACAATGATAATTTTTCAAAGGATTTCAAACAAGTATAGAGAGTTCAAAGACAAACTAGGAAAAGTTTCACACAGTCATACATAGTTTGATAACAATATGGGGAAGAGTCTCAACTCAATCCCCTTAAATCAGATATCCATGCAATTATTTTCTATCATTTTCAAAACAATCGTTTCAAAACCCAATGTAAACAAATTCAAAAGATATTGACCATAGGTAGAAGCAGTGTCACTCAAGCAATACAAATACAGAGTACACATGCGTGATGTAGAATAACTAGTCATTTTCATCAAGGTACTAGCCCTTCATAATTATATAGGAACAGAACATCCTTATAATACCCCCCATAGAACAGATTCTCAGGTCAATATACAAACAACAACAACAACAACAACAACAACAACAACAACAATAATTACTGAAGCAACAAATAATTCAATGCTTGATATACAATAAGAAATGGGCATTAACATGAATTCAAATTACTGATTTAGGCTCGATATTAGAGTTTCAATGACCATTAAATATGTTGATATCAATTCATCACTCAATGTTCAAGAAAAGCCACAAACAAATAGAAAGAACAATTATCAAAGACACACAGAAGAAAGAATATGAACATTTATCAAATTTGCTCAGCATGTAATAAAAGGCGAGCATCGATGAGAGTTCAAATAACCGATTCAGGTTCAAGATTAGAGTTTCCTTGGAAATAACATGCTGATATTAATGCATATATCAGTGTTCGACAATAGCCATAAGTAAATCAAAAGAATACTTACAAATGCGAGTTGATGAATTTGAGGTTCGGATAAAAACTCTTACCTGGATCTGAAGTCAGTCTAATTGGAAAGTCATTTACTTTAACCTAAAAGGTAACAATCCAATGATTAGAATACAGTCTACAGTATGGTATAATGAACTTACTACTGACTCACGCATATTCCTAGAATAACCCCTTCCCCCCCCCCCCCCCAAAAAAAAAAAAAACAAACTAGGTAGGTAAAATTAACAGAATGCCCCTCATGTGTAAACTTGCCGAAAACACCCCTCACATCAAAATCACTATAACGTCTTTCTCGTAGGTAAAATCACTAAAATATTACTATCATATATGAATTTATCAAAATTAGCCTTATAGGTAAAATTACCAAAGCACCCCCTTTGGGTGGCAAATTACCAAAACACCCCCGAGTGATCCTTACACCGAAAAAATCTCAAAATATTTTAAAATACTATTATAAGTAACCTGAAGTCATTTTAGGGCTAAAATGTGTTTCAAAAAATTTTCGCTCGAAAATATCGAATCGGTATCCGAACGAGCGCTTAGAAGCTGTTTTCGTTAAAAATAGCATTTGACCTCGAAATGGCACGAGATTTAAAAAAAAACATATCAGTAATATAAGGTTTTCTTAAAAACTTTAGATTAAAATAACTTGATTTACTATATTAAATAAATCAAGAATTCTTTTTCATTAATACCTAATTTAGCGTTCTTCGTGGACACATAAAATTCCCAAAGAATTCCACAGTGTATGTCTCGGAAAAATAACAGGGATCACTATTTTAAAATTGGTCAAAATCTAATGGAACAATTTAAAAAAATATTGAATAAAGTGCCTAACCTTAAGCAACCCCCCCCCCCCTCCCACCCCCAGGTGACAATTACGGTCACTTTTTAAATCCCAACCCACACTATTTAACCTTCAAAACACATAGTCCCTTCTTCCTCACCATTGTCGAGACATAAACACAAACTCACCCACCCCTTACCCAAAGCACATACTAAAACTCTGTAAAACACATTACACTATCTAAAACACATACATTAACACATAATCATACACACAAATACACATATACTCACCGACCCGAACAGACACACACACACATAAAACACACTGTAAACACTCAAACACACACAAAACACACTGTGACACACCAAAAACATTCACATACTCTCGGCAACACACACAAACACTACTACCCATCACAATTCCCTTATAACACACACACACACACACACACTGCAAAGACACACAAAAACACCCACTACCACACTGACGACCCCTCCCCTACCCCTACACACATACACACACATACACACACTGAACACTCACATACATGCCAAAAACACACAAAATCACACCCTACTAACCCACACCCAAAGCATCCAAACACACACAAAACACACCCCATGCACAGCCATGTTCATGACTTACACACACTGCACAATTGTAACAGCCCTAATATTTTGGAGCTCCATTGCTCTGAACTCCCAGAGCGTTAACCTACCACATGACACTAGACTTTACTTACTGATAGAAACAATCTCAACTGAATTGCAATTTCCAACATATTAACCTAATATCTCCCAATATAGGGAGTATAATAAAAACTTTAACCTAAGCAATTAAAACTTAAGTTCTTAACAGTACAAGCTAATAGTGATGCCCCATGCAGGAGTTCTACTACTCAAATAATGGTAGGTACTCCATTCTCAAGTGATCTACAGTTGGTCATTACTTGTAGAAGGGAATCAAATGAAGAGGTAAACTTTTGAGAGCTCAGTAAGGTCGCTCAAGTTTCAATTGAAGGAATTTACAGAATGACTCACATATTCAATTGATGATAATATTTCACAACATTTCAAACAATCATAAACGGTTTGACAACAACATAAGGAAGAGTTTCACCTCAATCCCTTTTGATCAGATACCTAAACAATCATCTCAAGATCATTTTCAAATCCACCATTTTAAAACACAATGATAATTTTTCGAAGGATTTCAAAACAAGTTCAAAGATAATCTGGGAGGGGTTTCAAGCAAGCACAAAAAGTTTGAGATAACTATTTTCATTCATTTTCAAAAAAACCGTTTTAAAGAGTGACTGTGGCTTAGCAACCCGAACAACTGGTAAACTATTCAATATCCATTTTACACTTCACACATAAAACTTCATCTACTTGCTCCCGGTATCCTTAAACAAATCTGTCAAAGCTTAGCTGTATCAAAAACATAACATATCATGCACACAGACAAATCACTCGAGCATTATCATTTATCCAAATTATTTAAGCCACGCCACATAAAACGTATGTCAAAATCAAGATATTTCTATATGTTCAAAACAAGAATTTGTACAAGATCAACAAGATCCAATTTGAGGACACTTTTCCAAAAGATTACAAAACTGTCACAAGTAGTTTGGTAATAATATGAGGAAGAGTTTCAATATAATCTTCTTTGCTAAGATCTCAAAAACAATCATTTCCTATCATTTTCAAACAATCAATTAAGATACAATTTAAATAAATTAAGAAGATATTGACCATGAATGATGATTTTCCAAAGAGTTTTGGATTATCTCAAATATTTCAATCATTATGAAAAAAAACGGTTCAATTCAATTCCTCTAACCAAATATTAACACCATCACTTCCAAATATCATCTAACAAATTCAGATAACATTGATACATGCATAGGTTAATAGATGAGCAAAGCCACACAGGCAGTGCACAATAACTGATAGGCAGAGCCACACAAATAATTTTGACATGAGCAACGTGTAATAGATGAGCAAAGCCACACATCTAGTGCACAATACAGAGTATATGTGCACAATACAGAGTATATATGATAAATTTATCAAGGTATTAGCCTGCGTTCCATGCAGGAACAAACCATCCTTATAACGCCTCCCACAGAAGATGTGCAAAGTCACATAGGCAGTGCACAATAGTAGGTTCTCATGTCAATTTCCATAGGAATAACATACACATTTCAACATTCAAATTAATGCTCGAATACACTATAGGGTTCAAAGTAGGATTTCAAGGGTAATAACATATGCTGATATCAATTCATATATTTAGAGTCCAAAAATAGTCATGAACAAATTGAAAGAATATATACGAATGCAAGTTATCGAATTTAAGGTTCAGACAAAAATCCTTACCCAAGGTTCAAATAAAAACCCTTACCTCAGTCCGAAGCTAAGCTAACCGAAAAATCTTCTGCTTTAACCAAAACTGAGCAATCCAATTATTAGAATACAATTTACATTATGGTATTGTAAACTCAAAACTGACTCACGCACATTCCCAGGATGACCCATTCATCGGGTATGCAAAATTACCAAAAGCACCCCTCTCATACCTAACTAACCAGAACACCCTTCCCCTAAATACAATTGTTAAAATATCCCTACTGTATGTAAATTTACCCAAAAGTATCTTTTATAGGTACATTACCAAAATACGTCCTATGGGTGGCAAATTACCTAACATCCCTTAGTGGCTCCCGCACTGGAAAAATCTCAAAAAAATTTTAAAATACCTTTTTAAGCAACCTGAAGTCATTTTTGGACTAAAAAGTATTTTAGATTGGTGTCTGGATCTAATGCTCAGAAAAATCACATAAATTTTCACAGTGTACGTCGCAAAACTTTGGACAACACAATATCTTAGCTACATAAGATTACTATAAAATTTTTAGAATTTAATAGCTTAAATTACTATTTTAAATTACACCAAAAATCCTTGTTCAGATAAAATCATTCAGCATGCTTTGCAAACATAGAAAAATCCCAGAAATATTCAGATTGTACGTCTTGCATAAAAATAGGGGTTACTCTTTCGCACTTTGTCCAAATAAAATTCTAAATAGGTTTTAAAAATTGGGATAGAAACTGGTAAAATAAAATTATCTTTAGCGACCTTTTTAGTTTCAAAATTTTAAATCCCAGCTTTTTCCCCCTCTCTGCGCAGCAACTTCTTCCTCACTAAAACCCAACTGTCCACCCCTTCCCAAACACACCCACACCTCTCACCCCCAGTCACTCCCAAACTTTAACACACACTTACACATATTTATACACATCAATACACTTATACACACACAAACTAAGACACACACAACACAACACATATACACCCATGTGCACTCACGCATACACAGTAAACACATGCACACCCACTACCGAGGCACACACGGAAATCATACACTATTTCACACACTAAAGAAAAGTGGATTACCCTTGAAGAATTCCCTAATTCCTTCCTTTCCCTCTTTTTCTTTCCTCTCTTCTTCCCTCTTTTTTTCTTCCTGCTGCCTGAACTATTATTCCTCTCTTTCTTTTTTCTTCCTCTGATTCTATTTTCTTCTCCTCTTTTTCCTTTTCTTTACTTCTCCTTTTCTTCTCTTTTTCTTCTCTGTTTCTCTCTTCTTCTACCCGAAGCCCTTCTAATTTCTCTTCTCGACATAGTTGGGTTAGTCGCCTCTTATAAGCAAGAGGTGGTGGCAACCATTCCAAGACACAACCTACATGTACACGTGCACTTACTTTTAAAATTTACAAATTAAACCCCAAACTTTGTATAATTACATTTCAACCCCAAAATTAATCTAACTTTTGTTACTTTAACTCTAATAGTAGATATCACCAAGAATATATATACCACCACTCATTTCATTATTTTTTCCATCAAAAATAAATAAATTTACATTTTATCTCCCAAAGTTTCCATAATTACAAATGAACCCAAAACTTCTTAAAATTATATTTTGACCCAAAATCACTTTAACATTTCATACTCTATTAATTCACACAAAATTATTGCCCTTTTTATTTTCAAGCAACAGATAATTATTTTAGACAACTCGAAAAAGTGCGGGATGTTACAACAGTGCCTAAAACACACACTAAACATGCACGACACACACTAAAGCGCACATATTAAAAGAATTAAGAGATTAGCCGGAAATTTTTTTCTCAATCTCTCTTTGTCTGTGATTTTCTGCTCGAGCTTCTCCTCTTATGTGTTCTCTCTTCCTTTTCTCTATTTCTGTTTCTTCTTTCTTTTTCTTCACCCGGATTTCCTTTAATTTTCCTTTCTTTAATTTTTCTAAAGATTCTATCCCATATTTTATAATAAAATCATATTAGTCACCATTAAAATAGAAAAGGTGGCAATTGTCTATGACATGGTTTCTAAAATCTTGATACGTTATGGCTAACGTACAAATTGCAAAATACCCCCCAAAGTTTTTGATATTTACAAAAATGAACCCAAATATTCCTAAAATTATATTTTGGACCCAAAATTATTTTAGCATTTTATACTCTACTAATTCCTGAGTATCACTCAACTCTATCACCCATTTATTTGTTGGATCACAAATACTTATTTTAAATAGCTCAGAAAAATACGGGATATTACACTAGGTTTTTAAAAGTTGCATACCAAGATTGAGGTCACTTCTCTAGGGTCAGAATTGTGTGGTTTTGATTCCGATTTGTCTGATTGGACACTTAGGCCACTCAGCCCATATTGTTGACTTCAAACTAACTTTACTTAATTAGGTTTTGTTCTCCTATTATTTGTGCCTGGGATGAAAATCATTAAAACCCGCACATAAACATGCAACTAATTTAGGGTATGGGAGGTGCCTAACACCTTTCGATCATATAACTTAATCCCAAAATTTGAAGCCCAATTTCTCAGATTTGAAAGCTTCGCTTGGACACGTAGAGTTGAATTAGGTTTTCTCCTGTTATTTATTTAAGTTAACCCTAAAAATAAGATCACAACTAGAAGAACTTAGTCTTTTTTCAGATGAGTGTCTTCGCAACTATGTTTGGCGAATAGGGCCACCACCTTGCTGGTGGGAACTATAAGTCCAAGAGAACTGTGAGCAAGTGTGAGAATTTTCTGCTCTAGAAATTATTTTTGACTTTGTAAGTGCCACCTTTATGTTATGCACACAACAAGAATTAAGCTTGACAACCCAGTCTTTAATCAATCTTCAATAAGTGATGTTATTTGTTAGCCCTATGATTGGATAACCTAGGCTTACTTCTTGTGTTGATGACAACCACACATTATTTATGTCCTAATGTGTGCTTTGAGTGAATTCTTAATAGGTATGTACATACACTCTCATGAAGAGACATTTAAGAAGTTGGATAAATGGATTAAAGCCAAAGAAGCTTAAAGTTATAATGTACATGCTATGGAAGTTTCATCAAGTCCGATGTCAGAAAGCAAAAAAGAATGCACAGGCTGAGTTACAATGGATTATGATAGATCTTTACTTTTACATTACTAGTCTTAGTTTGATGCTCGGATTGATGACTATGACATTAAATGACCCTAGGACACCTTGTGCATTGCATTTGAGTTTATAACCTTTCACATAAGAGTGTGTTTCTTGAAAATAAGTGAATTTTAGAGCTTACTCAGATTTTCTCAAAAACATTTTTGGTGCTGATCTTTTCATATTTTGATAAAACTTTTCATTATCTTTCCAACGCAAAGAACGACACCAAAAAAGCTTTTCATATTTTGACCATCCTTCAAGTCATTAATTCTCTCATCTCTCTATTATTCTAGAGCATTATTTGTACTCATTTTCTTTTAAGAAGGTTCCTTTTTACACAATTGATCTTTGTAAAAGGATTATGATCAAGGCTTGAGTTTGTCAAGTCGTAAGGAGCTTTGTGGATTCAAGGCTTATGCTTAGTATGGGGATATTAACAACTGTTGTAAGGGTTTTAATCTTGACTTGGAAGAAAATTGTTACTAGTGAATTCTAGTGCTCTTGAAAGGAACTTTCTTAAAGATGTATATGTAGGCTTTAGGGTAGTTCAAGCCAAATCATTAAATCTCATTCTCAAGTATATCTAACTCAATCTGTAATATCCTGCACTATTTTGAGGGTTTAAAGATAATCATCTGGGACCAAAAAAATAAACAAGCGTTAATTTTGAGCAATGCTCGGGTATTCGTAGTGTACAATAGCTCAAACTAATTTTGGGACAAAAATATAAATTTAAAAACTTTTGGGGTTATTTTATAGTTTTGAAAAACTTTGAGGGCTATTTTGTAATTTTTGAAAGCTAGGCATTATGTGTCAAATTTTGGAGAGATTAATCTGTAGACACAAAATTTTGAAATGTAAATTTTTGTTGACAGGTCAAATATTCAATATCGTAGAAAGTACGGCTCGAATGCTGACTTGGAGTCCAACAAAGTAATGAACTTGGACCGAACTTGAATTGGAAGAACTAGCCCAATAAATATTTTGGTCAACATGCTTAGCCCAAGTGTGGTCTTGCTACCATAAAAGTCAAATAAGTCAACTTTGACTTAAGGAAAGAATTTCTAAATTTAATTGAAAATAATTATCAATTTAATCAAGAAATCCTAATTGGAAAGGGAGACGAAATCTCTTTAATTAAAAAGTCAAACCTCAAATCATGGGCTTTTCAAAATTAAGCCCACTGCCTTGCCTATAAATAGAGAGCTTGGGGCAGGAAAGAAAGACACAGAGGGTCTCTGCATCAAAGCCAAAGTTCCGCCGAAACTCTGTCATCTCTCAGGTTACGCTTCATTTAAAGAACAATAAGCACTAAGTTAGTGTCGTTCTTTAATCAAGTACTTTCGACACACAGAGTCCCTACAAACAAGCTGGCGCTCTGTCGAAAACTCGATGACAAGCACATCAATTAAGTCCGTCCGCTACATTATGTAGCGGACGGACTTAAAAAAACGTAAAAAAAAAGATCTGGACCGTCCACAGATCGCCCGTGGACGGCCAGATCGCGTTTGCAACTTATCATATTTTGCTAGCGCTATCAACGGATCAGCTCTCATATATATATATATATATATATATATATATATATATATATATATATATATATATATATATATACACATATATATACATACATATATATATACACATATATATACATACATATATATATACACATATATATACATACATATATATATACACATATATATATATACATATATATATACATATACATATATATACATATCTATATATATATATATGTATATGTATATATACATACATATATGAGTTGATCCGTTGATAGCGCTAGCAAAATAGGATAAGTTGCAAACGCGATCTATCAGTCCACGGGCGATCTGTGGACGATCCAAATCTTTTTTTTTTATTTTTTTTGCTTTTTTCTAAATCCGTTTACTACATTATGTAGCGGATAATTTTTTGACCAAAATACTCTCTAGTTTGAGGCAGTGCTCATCCGCTACATAATGTAGCGGACTATTGAAGCGCTATTTTTCTAACTTTTTTTTCTCTTTTTCTCTGTCCTTTCTTTCTTCTTTCTTTAATGTTCTGATACACACTCTCTCTCCCATCAATTTTTTGACAATCTCTTTGTCTCTTTCTCTTCCTCTCTCCTTTCTCTCACGCTTAATGGGTATAGGGTGAAAGTAGAAGTGGCGCAGCTCCTTAGATCCATCTAACCAGAGCCAGAATCGCCAGTGACGCAGGTGAAGTTTCTTGTGGTGGAGTTCACGGCACAGAGGGTGCGGCCCTAGAAACCGACCACCCCATGAGGGTGGTGCCGTGATGGTTCTTGACTCTCCCTTTTGGAGCTCGAAACCACTGGTGGGTGGTGTCGTGATGGTTCTTTAATGTGTGTCTCTTGCAAGTTGCTTTTTTGATGACAAATATGATCTATTTCACTTGAATGTCAAGTATCCATCCACACAGTAAAGTAAGGTTCAATCACCAAAAGCATATAGCCTATCCTTTTTGCATATGTGTATAAGGAAAAAAAAGTGTAAAGTTTAGCAATGAGCACCCACTGGGTAAGGTATTTCAAAGAAAGGTAAGCTTAGAGAGTGAAACTCATTGCTGGAGACTATATATATATTGGCTTGGAAGAAGAATGAACAAAAACCAGGATCACAAGGCTTTTGCAGACACAGTGAATTTCAGAGGTTTCCAGCTTGCAGTTTGTCCAATATCTTTCTCGTCTTTGCCACCTTTAATTACTGCATTCCATCTTTCTTCGGAGAGAGAGTCAGAAAATTGATGGAAGAGAGAGAGAGAGATAGAGTCAGAACATTAAAGAAAGAAGAAAGAAATAGAAAAAAAGGCAGAAAAGAGTACCTCAGTAGTCAACTACATTATGTAGCGGATGGGCATTGCCTAAGGGTATTTTTGTGAAAAATTTATTCGCTACATAATGTAGCGGACGGACTTAAAAAAATACAAAAAAAGATCTGGACCGTCCACAGATCGCCCATGGACGGTCCATTAGATTCTGTAAGTGGTGATGAACATTCGATTTGTAAAGTGTTAAAAATAACAAGCTAGAGATTGCTCGGCGAGAGACTGAGACTCTAACAAACTTAGAGAATGGAAATGCATTTGAGTTATGAAGTGACAGGAAAAAGTGGAAAGATGTTAACTGCCCTTCTTCGGGGTGGTTTGGCACAAAATGGTTAAAAAAAAAAAAGGGATCTACACCATCCCCGGTGCGTGGGTGTGTGTGGGGGTGTGAGTAGGGGGGTATATGTATAAAAATAATGCTTTCAAAAAGCAGTAATTGGACACGTACTTGTTCCCACTGCCCGGAGTTTAGGCGCCCACATTCTTGTAAGAATGAAAATTAGCCATCAGAGGAAGAGGTCCCGTTTTGAGTATCGTGTTTAACAAAGCACGATAGTTGAGGAAACAAGTTAAATATACAAAAATTGATCTTTTCTTTAAAATCTCAAGCACATTAACAGCAAAGGAGAAAGAATAACATGAAAAATCTCGTATATTGATGAGCATTTAATTCATTGGCTTGAAGTACAAGTTAAGTTAAACTAAAAAAGAAAGCATAACACTCGAAACGGAAGAGATAAAATATTCAAGTTTTCACAAAAATTTGTAATAACTTGTTGCTCTTTTAGTTCAAATAGACAATATTTGTAAAGAATATTTGCAATTACACTGAGGAGTTAGCTTGCCTACACTTATCCTTTCTCATCAACTGAGAAGCATATCATCATGTCCCACTTAATCTTAAAAATTCCACACCCCCATTATTACAGTAATCCCCACATTAAATAAGACAAGGTTTGGAGCAAGTCAAGAAAGCCCACAAAAACAGCCACCGGCGATTGCCGGTCACCCACCTCACTCCCTCACCTATATAAGCTCCCCGCCCTTTCTGTCCAGTTATCATTAACCACTAGGAAAGAAAACTTCGAAAGAAACTCCAGAAGATGGTACGCGTCACTACTCCGATGAGCCACGAAACCGGATCGCCGAAGCAGCTCGCCGTCATGTTGCGGGACTCCGTCGCCAACCTTTGGGTCCAGTGCGCCAGGCGCGCGAGCCGAGCCTCGAAGAAGCTCGTCGCGAGCAAGTCGAGGATCGGGTCAAAGTCGCCGTTGACCCGGCCGAAGCAGCTCCTGGCGACGATCAGCAGCAAAGCAGCCAATCTCCGCCACAAGAAGAAGGGCGGAGAGGAGTTCGACGCTCAGAGAGAGGAAGGAGAACAAGGGTTTGGCGACGGAGGGCTGTGGCAGAGGTCGATCATGATGGGGGACAAGTGCCAGCCGTTGGATTTCTCCGGCGTGATTTACTACGACAGCGACGGGAAGAGGCTGAGCGAGTTGCCGACTCGGTCCCCCCGTGCGAGTCCGCTGCCGAGTTACGCGTACAAGAGTTCATCAGCGGTTTCGGAGTGATGTTGACGTCACCGGAACGACATCTCAGTTTTAGTAGGGGCCTGTGATGATGTCACCCCCTGTCAGGTGGTGATGAGGTGGCTCCGTGGTTTTCATGCTTTATACAGTAACTATATATGGTAGACAGGTTTTCTGTCGTGCCTTTAGACGAATATAATAGAAATGATTTTGTTACCATTCTCGCTGTAGCAAATTTGATTTGAATTCTTTATAGAAGGTCATGAAGTTAAAGCATCAGCGGAAGTATCTATTCTCAGCGTCATCATAGAAAAATAGGAAAAAAGGTTTTATGGCTTTTAAGTGTTGGCAAAAGTATTATGAAGATAGATTGTTAAAAGTTTTGTTACCCACACAAGATGATATAACCCAATTATAAATCTTACATGTAATTTCTTTTACTTAAAACTTCAGCGAATAGTAGGAGATGTTATTGTAAAACTTCGTTTCAAACTTTTTCCAGTTGCTTCGGTGATTCAAGGGCGATCGCGTAGTCACCGAATGAGTAATGAAAGTAGTTTTATGTGCCAAAAGCATCACCGAATGTTTTGAAGAACAGTTTAAAGCAATTAACGTCCTTTAGTACAACATGGAGGATTTCTTCAAAGTTATCTTGATTAAATATGATTCTCCCAAAGTGTAAGTCAAACTTGCTTGATTTATGAATTTAAATACTTTCACCTTTTAAGAGTGATGCAACCAATATGTAGTCCTTCGTATTATCTCCCTGTACAAGGAATGCCATGCAATGTTTTTGCATACTTGAAGGTGATTAATGCTTAAAATGAAGAGGCTTAGACAAATATTTGACATCAAAGATGTAAGAATTTTCTTTTTTTCCCATGAAAAAACTGAAATATATTGACCCAAAGACGGAGGGAGTACATTAATTTTTTTTTTGTGTTCTATATTTAGCTAAAAGATGAAAGTTATATGGACATAAAAAAAAACTGGAACCAAAGCAGGAAGAATTGCCCCCCACGTTAGTTAAAAAAAAATTATGACATCATGCTTGGATATTGCGGTAATTTTTTTTTTATAAAAACTTTAGTATTCGTAAAAATGGTCCGAAAACATACCACGTCATGAAAGAGTCAGATGCTTTTGAATCTGTGCCACAAGAAGTGTAGGGAAAGGCTGGCAAAAAGCTTTGAAAGCAGATAATTATGCACTCTCTAGGTAAGGACGGAAGTTAGGACGAAAACAATATTACTCACTAGTAATAATAATAATAGTATACAATCTGAGTACATCAGGTCAACTCCCTTGGCGTCTGGCACTTTATAACTTTATTATTATTAATAAAAAAGATAGTTGTAATGCATTTTCTTTATTTAAAAGATTGTATAGTTGCCACCCAAATGCAAAAAAAAAATGGTCTTTGGACGGGACTGCTTGCGCGGGCTATTCTACGGTACGCACATTTTTCATCACTTTTGATTAAAAAAAAAATTTTAAAATCATCCAGCTCAAAATTAATTAATAATGAGGGGAGAGGTATACAAGCCTCATATATTGTAGTATTATTTATTATTTATCTGATGTGAGAAATATATCTCTAAACACGGCCCCTCACATTTAGCCCGACTAATTCTTGAGCTGGCCTAACACAGAGAGAAATAGACTGAGTGACGGTAGAGTAACTAACTTTTTTAAATTGTTGGCCAGGCCTGGATCGACCAGTGATGATACCGTGTAAAAGCATCGAATTCAGAACGAAATGACAATAAAGGCCGAGGCACACAAGATTTGTATATTAAACTATTTTTTACCATTTAGATTATGTGGAATTTCATATTCATGTAGGATTTATATTTATCAACATATTTACCGGCAAAGTATTCGTAGCTCAAGCGGGTGATCTTTAAAAGATGTTCATAATCAGAAAGAACATCTGAAAAGCCTGACCCTTTGCTATAGAGTGTAATGTGATCTTTTCATTCTTGAATTTACTTTTGGTATATAAACCGAATAGTCGGAACTTATAAACGGTGAGCTTAATTTTACTATTCCAGAAACCATGGCTCACACGGAATAAGGTGACATTTTTGTGGTCTAATCCTTTTGGTCAGACAAGTATAATAATGTAAAGGGAATCTTTGGTGGAAATCCAAACTTCACTTGGTCTTTCTTCTCCTTCATTTAGGGCAAATCAAAGTTTCTGGTCAATATCATGTTCGAAGAATAGCAGGTTCTTTGATTCCTACGAAAGAGATGACTCGCTTCCAAAGTCTTTCTTCCAAAGCCTAACTACTAACTAAAATTAATACTATGGTCTCAAATAATTAATTTTGACCATTTAAAATCATTAAATTAGAAGGTTTATGCGATAAGAAGAGTGACTAAAGAAGATAAGAAATTATTGTGGAATATATCCAATTGAATTTTTTGAGAAATTGGGTGAGTAATTCTGGATATTTGGAAGCATTGGCCGCAAACCACGCTTACAAACTAGAGTATAATTTCAGCATGCATGAATGCTTTTCAACATTTTATTGGTCGCTGCAGTTAAATTCAAACCTGATTTCTTTCGATAGATCAACAACCCTTTTTCACCAAAAATAATATCTATGGCAGTTTCCCATACTTTAAAGACAAATTAGTGTGAATGTAGCTAATTTCTTGTAAAATCTAGGAATCCTTAATATACATGTATAAGGCTTATCTAACAATGGTAACTGTGATTCTCTTCTCATTACTTTTTACACAATAAATGTTATATATGCATGTAAGGTTTCTCATAGAATTTGGTACAGTATGTTGCAAAAAAAAAAAAAAAAGGCTGCTTTGCCATAAAACTTTTTATATTTTTTATTGAATTAGATAAACTCTCTTCGTCATAACTTATTTTGACTAATTTAGCTTATATTATTTCCTTTTTTTTTTTTTTTGAGAAGGTGGAGTGCAGCCTAGCTAGCTTATTCCCGGTCACATCTACGTTTTCTTTGTTCGGGGTAAGCTATACGCTTAGTTGGGTCATTGTGGGGCCAAAGACAAGAGGCAACGTGTGCTTCCATCCCAGATTCGAATATTAATTTAGTTTAAAAGGTCATTAAAAGTCAAGTATCTAATATGTCTAATGTCCTTAGAGTATGTTTGAAATCACATTGATTTTTGATTTTCTGTTTTTAAAAAAATAAAAATTAAAACTAGTTTAAAATTTATTTTTTATGAAAACAAATATGTGTTTGATTACCCATCTTTTATTTTGAGTTTTTTCATTAGTAGTGGTTGCGGTGACTTTGGTGGGGATGGCGATCGCAATGGCCTGCTAGTCCGCGGCCGGCAGGGGGTAGTGTCCTGCCGGTGGTGGTGGTCGGTGGCGGTGGACTGTGGTGGTGCCGGCGGGTGGCGATGGCCAGTGGTGCTGGACGGCAGTAGTGGGCAGTGGCGACAGGCGCTGGCAGGTGACAGTGACGGTGGGGGTGGGGGGAAGAGGGGCGATGGTCTCAAAACAAAAATCAAAACTGGAAACTCAAAACTCCAAAATGGAAGTTTTCAAAAAAACAGCCCTACTTTAAAAGCTGATTTTGAAAACTGAAGGAAGAAAACAAAATTTGTGTTCCAAGCACGTTTTTTTTTCTCCAGTTACAGAATTGGAGAAAAACTAGAAACGCTTCAAACTCTACCTTAGGTGGCGTTTAAACAATTGGTGATTATAACCAGCAATTGAACATGGTGGTGTTGGCGATGTTGTTATTTGATAGGGGAGGGGGAAAGGGGTTGCCAGATTGATGGTGGTGGTGTGGACTAACAACAGTTCTTCGGAGGTGGCAGGAGGAGTTTTGTTGGAGAGAGAAAGCTAGTTTTTGAAGGAAAAATTATAGAGAAAAAATAATAAATAAAAACTCGCTTACCAAAAACATGTATGTTTTCGTAAAAAGTTAAAATCAAAAAAAGAATTTAACTTCTACTTTTTTTATAAATAAAAAAACTGAAAAAAAAGCAACAACAGTTTCAAACGAATAAAGTGGATGGTGAGTGTCAGTCAGGTCCTTGTTCAGAAGCTGACTCCCCTGCCTCTTCCTGACCAGTCGTTACTAGCGCCTAACATTAGGATTCCACCAAACGCACCCAATCT
The DNA here is from genome assembly GCA_033070095.1 of Escallonia herrerae. Taxonomy (NCBI): domain Eukaryota; kingdom Viridiplantae; phylum Streptophyta; class Magnoliopsida; order Escalloniales; family Escalloniaceae; genus Escallonia; species Escallonia herrerae. The sequence goes on along the minus strand of JAVXUP010000250.1, from coordinate 125,224 downwards.
CTAGTGCTTAAGCCAAGTTATTAAATAAATTAATAGATAAATATATAAATAAAGGATGGCACCGGCCACAAGCAATTATGAGGTGAATCTCCTCCATCCACTAATAGCGGCTCAAAGAGCGAAAGAAAACATCACGTGCTCTCATTGATTATATTCTCGTAATCTAGGCTAAATTTAGTGGTTCGGACAGTATCTAATCTAATTTAATTGTATAAACAATTCATTAGAGCATGTTCGTTGTAAGAGGGCAAAAAGATAATAAATAAATAAATAATTATGTAATGGATCTCGGCCGTAACGGCACAATAGCAGTTCTCATAATGCGAAACACTTTTCATTTGCTCCTAAAAGAGCAAATTTGTAATTTATTTCAGCAATAATTTGTTCTCTTAATAACGAATTGAAACTTTAAGGTGACAGAATTAAATTACTTCTTAATACAAAGACATCTATTTTCTCAAAAACTAGTTTCACTTTGATGCACCATGAGTGTAGGGACTTTTAGTGAAAAAAGTAAACAAATAAAAGAAAAAAATGAAGTTTGTGTGTTTGTTCGTTTTGGTTTTTGAGCTAAAATTTCTTTCTATTTACTTGATAAAATATAAGCACACACGAGTTTTTACTAGAATCACTGTGTAATTTTGTTGCGCATTCAAAACTTGTGGCGATAGAGGACTCATACCACGACGTGTATTCAGAGGGAGTCTCATGTCACAATGCCATACAAGGCCTTTCTGTTTTTTGTTGGTAAAGGTAGAATAAGTTAATTGATTGTAAAAGCAAGAACACTTAGCCCACCTTGACACCGGCCGTGAATGTGCAGCGTATATCGACACACATCATCTAAGAAGAGTAAATCCAAAGAGGGGTAAATGATTGTCAGAAGAAAAAAAAAATATATGCACAACAAATTTTGACACCCAACTTAAGAACCTAGTTGACTACTTAGAACTTTATTGGATAGAGTGACTCGTTGCGATGACAAGTGCCATGTCCCAAACCCAAATTGGCTTTTGCGGGTTGGAGGATGACGGGTCGCAGGCCCATTAACAATCATTCATGAGCAGTGTCAATCCTCACGTGCCAAAACAAACAAAAATAACAAAGAAAATTAAGTTTCATTGCAAATCTTATATTGCGACATTCATACAGATGATATTAAAAATTAACAACTACATTCCTTGAAATCGATCGCTTTTGTATAAATTTCAGGCTCACGATAGTAGTCATCACCTTACTTTTGAACCTGAAATGTATATGTATGAGTGAGTTTTTAGTAGCTCAGTTAGTAAACCATCATTTAACTAGCTGGATCACAGCATATCATAAAATAACTCAGATTATAAAATATTAACTGTATAAATACTTATTTCTCTGAGCCGAAAATAAAGCGTAACAAAGTATAAATGAAACAGTTCTAAGGGCAAAATTAGTCATATAGCATGAAAGAGATTATCACACCAATCCTTCAATCTAATAATCATTCAAACGGTATATTTTGGTCGGCGTATGATCCTACTAACTTGGACCCAAAATTCTACCTCAGAATAATCATCATTACGGGAGCAGGGACGACCAAATGCGAGAGTACTTGTGCAACACATCAACGTATAGTCCCTTCAACAAGGACATGAATCTAACTTTTTTTCGTTAGATACGGAGCATAACAATTAATTAATTAAAGTGCCAATTTCTTCCATTATAAACAAAATTCACGAATATGTAATGATCAAACCACTTGACGGCATTTCATTTTCTTTCCTAGCAATTTTAGATAAGCACGCTTTTTTTTGAAACCGTTTAAGATAACAGTCTCCACCAAATCTATTATCTACATGCCGGTCCGATTTTAATGAACTAAGTGTTAATAAAAGCAATTAATAATTTGGTAAACAATTTTTTCCCCTTAAAAATAGATAAACATCTTTACTTTTTCTCTAGGAAATAGATAGACATACACATTGTACGTGAAAACATTAGACCGATGAGAAGGTCACTTATATTTAACGCTACATATTTTTTCGATATCAGAATCCGGTGCAACCGGTGCAATGATCACCTTGCTAAATCTCATCAAAAGAATTGCCAAAGAAAATCTAAGCTCCTCTTGAATGGAAGAATTGTCTAATTGCTCGTCTCCACTTCTTCTAAAGACCCACTTAACATAAATCATATATTTTTTTCCCACAAACTCTTCCATTCCCATTCCTAGCTTTCCAAATCCACGGCGCACACGACACCTACACCTACTGATAACTAGCAAACACATCCATCCTCACAACCATACTGTCCAAACAGCAAAATTCATATACGCACCACATAACTGCCTAAATAGCAACATACACCGTACCACATAGTCACAGCCCAGCAAACAACTGAAAATTTATTTCCACCCAAATAACCTGCCACTTATAAAATCCTCCAAACAACCTGATACAACACCTTCACACGACAAAAATGCACAATTATCACAAGCACACAACTATACACCTAGCACAAGGACACAACTATACGCCTAGCACATAGTTGAACCGTAACGCCTCAGAAATCCGGAGCTCTGCCGCCCTGAACTCTTGGGTCGTTAACCTACCGGATCACATCAAACCTTTCAAATTCCAAAAATCCAACTGGCGGAGATTTCCAGAATAATTCAAACGGTCACAACTCAATGATTTCCAAATAGGATCAAAATTCATCATAAATAAGATACCAAAATCGCCAAATAGAATCACAACGGGTCCCAAAACAATCAACAAAAGATCCTTTTCAAAGTCATCAATTCCGAGATACAATGATGGTTTTTTAAAAGATTTCAAAACGTACACAGATCATCTGGGATAGTTCTTTCCAAAATACACTGAAGATTTTTTCAAAAATTTCAAAATTAGTACAAAGTATTTCAGAGTATACTTTCCAGTCATGTCCGTAGCAATCACAACAATATACAGAGCAGAGAAAATAAAAAATTAACGTTGCTCCTGAGCAAAGCAATGCCATTCCGGCAAGCTAACAGAGTGTACACATGCATGCATGATGTACCAGAATAATAACTAGTCCGCTTGGGTACTAGCCTACATTCCATGCAGGATTCAGATTAGCCTTATAACGCCCGCCTCAGAACAGAACATATTTATGTGACTTCGGCGCTTTGTTCGTCATGTGGGTACAATTCACGTCGACAAATTCATCATGACGCAACTTTTGGATTTGTCAGCGCTCATCAAAACACTTACCGTCGGCCCGCCCGAAGTTTGCCAAAAGGGGAAGTGGCCTTGGGCTCCAAAAATGGAAGTTGGCCATTTAGCCTTGGCCAACCCCAGGGGGTCGGCCTCGGCCTACAAGAGGAGTTAGCCTCGACCACTTTCCCCCGGTGGTTCACCCCTTCGCGCATACTCCTTTTCACACTTTTTTTTGCTTTGTACATGATTTTAACATCTTGATCCTCACATAGATAAGACTCACTTCGACACACTCGTCATAAAGCAACTTCTGGATTCATCATTGCTCATCAAAACACCTACCGTCGGCATGCCCAAAGTTCACCAAAAGGGGTAGTGGCCTTGGCCTCCCTTCATAGGAGTTGGCCATTGGCCTTGGTCACCCCTTAGGGTCGGCCTCGGCCTCACCAAGGGGTCGACCTTGGCCTCACCAGGGGTCAGCCTCAGCCTCCCCAGGGGTGGTGGCCTTGGCCTTCCCCCAATCTTTGGCCTATGGCCTCCCCTCCCGCGCGTACTTGTTTTCTCGAGTCTTTGCACCACCGTGATGTTTACGGACTTTCGTACATCAACCTCACGACACCCGTCGTCCATCAACCTCGCGACACCCGTCGTCCATCAACCTCACGACGTCCGTCGTCCATCAACCTAACAACGTCCGTCGTCCATGAACCTTGCGACGTCCGTCATGCATCAACCTCATGACGTCCATCGTCCGTGACCGCATACCGCTCCCGCGATGCCCATCACCCCAAAGTCGCGCACTACCACCAAATGACCCGTCGCCGACGACCGCATACCATCACTCCCTACTTTATCATTACTACATGTTGCATTCATTATCTTGTTATGATAGGTGCACTCAGCTCACATACCGTCTTCGGGACACCGGATGCGCACCCATGTGACGACTTCGTGACGTTCGTCGCCGCGCCCACGCGCCATTCTCATGATAAGTGCCACCGGCACCAAGTATAGCTCCGCGACGTTCGTCACCATGCCCATGCACCATTCTCATGATACGTGCCCCTGGCACCAAGTATTGCTTCGCGACATTTGTCGCCCCACCCTTGCGCCACTTCCATAACATGTGCCCCGGCACCAAGTATATATCCGCGACGTTCGTCGCCGTGCTCATGCTCCACTTCCATAACATGTGCGTCGGCACCAAGTATATCTCCGCGACATTCGTCACCTGCACCCTTGCACCATTCTCATGATGCGTGCCCCCGGCACCAGGTATTGTCTCTGCAACGTTCATCGCCGCGCCAGTGCGCCACTCTCATGATACATGCCCCAGCACTAGGTATTGTCTCTGTGACGTTTGCCGTAGCACCCATGCGCCACAATCATGTTACATGCTTCCGAGGGGGGGGGGCTCTGTTCGTAGTGCTCCGGCACGAGGACCCCTCGCAACAGGATGGGCTCACAACCTTAAAGCTATCGCCGGCACAATAAACTACAGGATAGGCTCACAACCTTAAAGCCATCAATGGCACAATCAACTACGGGATGGGCTCACAACCTTAAAGCCATCGCTGGCACAATCAACTATGGGATGGGCTCACAACCTTAAAGCCATCGTGGTCACAGTCACGGGGGGCTCTGGCACGAGGACCCCTCGCCACGGACCCTGAGCACTGAGCTGCGAGCATGTCCACTCATGTTACCATTGATCGTCGACACCACCAGGGCAATGACCCCCGGGTCACTCCGGGACGAGAGTAGGTCCTTGGAGGGCATGGCGCCTAGTCCACCTGACAGTTGGCTACAGGGGCAACCCTCACCACTGTTAAGTTCTCTGCGCGTCTCTTGATGCAAATAGTGGGACTCAGTAAGGGCTTGGATCGGTGGCTGGAGCAACGGGCTACTCTGACCATGCTATCACGGCATGATCAGTTTCCTCAGACAGGCAGAAATATGTTGCAAAGGCAGGGCAACACGAACTTGAGGACCGACAGTCCAACGGAGAATCGGTATTTTGGGACCCCCTGGTGACGTGTCACTCCCAGGGGATGACATGTGGCATTTTATGACATAAGCACACTGTTTCCTATAAATAGTGGACTTTACAACTCAAAAAGGGGACTTTTGGCTCATTCTTACAAAACCACTTTCTCACTCTAGAATTTGAGAGCTCTTGGGTTCTAGTGAGAGAAACATAACTTTGGACCGTAACATTGGACCCCGACTCGGACCTTAACTTGGCTATCGACTGCCGGCCCTGTTCGTCTCGTCCTCGTCTCCGCAACACTGCCACTCCTCAAGGCCTGTCTGGGAAGCCTTGCTCTCAGCCCTTACTCCGTCCTTGCTGTCTCTCATTTTGCACACTTGGAAGCTGACACAAACTGCAGCCTTTGTGGAACCTCCACATAGGTACGAACCCACTTTCCTTGGCATCAAACCTTCAATCAGCTGCACACCTGGGTGCATACTTCTCACAATCACGCAAGAATTTTCTCAATAACTCATCTTAAATCAAATAAACTCATTATAATCCAATTGTTCATGCCCTAACCCATTTAATTTACACCATTACACACAATCATACCCGCTAGCAACCTGAAATACACACACACACACACACACACACACACACACACACACACACACACACACACATATATATATATATATATATATATATATATATATATATATATATATATATATATATATATATATATATATATATGCACACCATGTATATTCAACCGAATTTCAACTAAGTTTCCACAATTTCGCAATTAGGGTTCAAGATCAAACCTTGATGGGTTTAGGTTCTTCCCCCTTTTTTTCTTTTCTTCCTCCTTCTTCCGTCCCCCCTTTTTTCTTCTTCTTCCACTGGTTCCTTCTTGTTCCTGTTCTTTGGTTGTTCTTGACTTCCCTTTATTTCCACTTTACACCCCAACCAATTTTCTTTTGTATTTTCACTTTATGATTCTTATCCCCACAATAGTTTATTATTTCCCTACACTTAGTCAACTCAATTAATCAAGGTGGCAAACATTTGGCTGAATTCTTTCCAAATTGTGACACCTTTGTAAACTTTCAAAATTTACACTTTGGCCCCTCAAGTTTTTAAAATTGCATTTTGACCCCTCTAGTTTAGAAAAATTACACTTTGACCCTAAAGCCCTATTAACCCCTCATTTAACCCTTTAACACCCAATTATCATCAAAATGATGCTACTTAATAAAAACATGCATCTCGTGCACCATATTTTCTAAAATTACAAAATAACCCTAAAATTTTCAAAAATTATATTTTGCCCCAAAATTCTTTTAAGCTTGCATTCTCCACTAATACCCAAACATTAGTCAAATTTAACGCCCATTTATTTTTTGGGAGCCCAGATGGTTACTTTAACCTGCTCCGAAGTTCGAGACTGTATACACGCATACCCACCACATTGTTACACATTATGATCAAAACAACGCGCGCACACATACCCGCACACATACCCACACACTCACAGCTGCACACACCACTCACTTCCTACTATTCCAACGACCACAAGCACCGTCGCTAAACGACCACTACACATCCAACCAATATCACATTCACACCCACAAAACCTCGTTTCGAAATCAATACAAAGAAAACCCTTCAACCCTTAAAGTCGCCGACCTGGAAAATAAGGGCAAAGTTTTTGGTGGCTATAGTGGTTGGGCTGAGGATTTGTAATGGCCTTTTTTGTTGTGATGGTGTTTGCGCTGCTGGGCAAACTCACTATTGATCGTGTGCCTATGACACAACCGATGAACAGTACGGGATCTTTTTTTGTCTCTCGAGCCTGAGAACTTGGCTAAAAAGGAAAACTATTTGATGATAGTATACTGAACAAATCTAAAGACGATGCGGCCACTGAGATGCTAAAGACAATCTTTACAATACAACGAACACAGGTACGACAGCGTACTGGGTTTCTATCGATACGAGACAAATCATCTAGTAGACTAACTAAAAGAAAGAGCTAAACAGACTATCTTCCTATTCTACTTTTGTTGATGGATTGACGACCCCTTTTCCTATTGCTGTCTCCCTTTTATACTTACATCATTCGTAATCGTCTCTTCTGTAACTGCACATCTTTATCTTTATTAAAGATAACTGCTTAGGCTTCACCATTAGCTATTTCTAATGATAAACGCTAGAAATCATCTATCAACAACTGTTATCGCTCGTCATATCTTCACGTCGTCTAGTGTTGTTGGTTTAGTTGTATCTTTCGGTGGTTTCTCTTCTCTGTATGGGCCAATTAAATTTTTTTTCTTCCCGAGTGTTTTCTTCTACACACCTATCCTTAATTTCACATTTTGTAATTGATAATAACCATAACAGTCATGCCTCCTTCCAGTTCCTTTATCACGGCACTTTATGCGGTAATTATTATACCACGTGTCTTTATGTCATCTGTTGGAAAATATTTATGCCAACATTGCCCCCTTAACTTTCATGACGTGTATAGTCATGCGAGTTAATTATCGTCATGTCTTAACTTCTCGCATGACGTCTATAGTCATGCGAGTTAATTATTGTCATGTCTCAACTTCTAACGCTTCTTCTTTCAATCGTTAAGATGAGATTGAGCTTAAATTAAACTTTGTTTACTCATTCTTGAGCATATCTTCATATTTCCTGATTTTAGCAAAACCCTAGAATCTCTGCTCACTCCTTCCTTAAACCCTTCGAGAATCATGGTGAAGAAAAAAGTAATTCCACACGGAGATTAAGGTGAAGGGGTCAATTGTCCTCCTAACCCTCGATGGGGTGTTGGTGCCCTTATGGCCCATATTGACCCTATCGATGCCAGTGTTCTGTTTCCTTACAAGAAACGCCCAAAACCCATTAGCCTCATATCTTGGGTCCGTCTTTTAGGGTTAGGCCTCCATCTTTAGAAGGATATTCAGTTGATGACTTATAGAGATTGCTACTCAGTTTGTTCTTTTTGAATTGGAAAGGTTGGCACGAATCTAGATTTCTGAGTAGATCTTGGCCAACCCTAATTCATGATGATTGGGCTTAATGGGTTGATTGTTTGTTAAATTCTTTTACTGATCGATGGAGGTGGCAAGGTATCTATGAATTAATCAACATGTCCAAAGATCCCCCCAAGGTAGATCAATGGCTTTTGCCCTCCTTCTTTTGTTTCTGGTCAATCACTACCAATGCCTTTATGTTGAGGACTAAGATGATGGCCCCCACCATGTTCGACGTATGTGCCCTAACAGGTCTCTTGTCGATCTGTAGTCACGCTAATACTTTGACTAATCACAACCCTACTGGTTCTCCCTTGACCTTTCTTCTTCAAAGTACTCAGAAACGTTTGAGAAATATTTCCTCAAATAGTGATAAAAAAAATTGTAACAATTCACCCAATTTGAAGGAACTAGCTATTTTTCGTTGGATATGGCTTTCTTCGCATTTTTTTGTGTATCGAGCCTTTCTCTAACCAAAGAATACATGAACTTAGCTATTAGCTTAGCTCACGGTAGAGACTATGCACTTGCACCTTTATTGTTGGGCAGACTATATAGATCAATGTGTACCATGGTAGGTGAGAAGATTCACTTGAGTATCAGTGGTCCCTTCTGGCTAGTCCAATTGTGGTTACAAGCTTATTTATGGGAATTCGCTCCTTCTATCCCTGTTCAACCCGATATTCCTTTCTTAACCTATGGACATTGTCTTTCTTTGAGTGAAATCAGACTTCATTCCTTCATAACTTGCTTTCGTTTTTTCTTTGACCTTGCCTTCCTCAAGCGTGCACATCCATTCCTTTCTCGAGAACATAACTTGCTTGGTTTAAAAACCTCTCTACCATATAGATGAAGCCATGTCTGTGGAGGTTCAGGATTTTACTCTAAGGATATGGGCCAGTTTTCTCTATGGACATTTTCTTCACATGGGTGGTCAAATCACGACCTTGCCATTGGGGATTTGCGGTTATGAGCAATATACCCCTTCTTAGTTAAGTCAACAACTTGGGTTGGTGCAAGGGATTCCAGCTCCTTTCTTTATTGCAAATGGTTTTTTGGAGGCCAAAGAAAGAATAAAAAGAGTCACAAAAAATCATGTTAAAGCGATATATAGAGCAGTGGACCGATCGATGGACAGTTACACCATGTCCAACTTACAATTCGTATTGCTGTATCGGTTTTCCATTTTGATTCATGGTACCAAGATTGCGTTTCCAAATTGTATGATGGTATCATATATATTGACTGCCTAATTTGTCTCCCTCGGCAATCTACATCGATTGAATACTTCTTGTTATTTAATACCATTTAAATTATTGGTATTAGCTTGTTTATGATGTTGTGTTTCTATTGGTATAAGAGACAGCAATCATCCTACTATTCCTCAAAGGAGAGGCCAGTCCCTTTCTGAAGGGCCTTCTCAACAAACGCAGAGAAAGAAAGGGAAAGAGCCTGTTGTTGAGTCTTTTTCAAAAGAAGCCGATACTGCTGGAAAGTTAGATGATTCTTCCAAAGACGTGTCAATAGAGAAAACATAAGAGGTTGAAGAAAGAGAAGAAAATGACGAGGAATATGATGTTCCTCTTATCCATAGGAGAGAAGAAATTTGAGTGACCAAAAGGCGGTTAGAGCAAATTTATGATGACTTTTCCCCTACTTCTCAATTAAACGAGCCGATATCAGTCGTACTTTTCCCCTAATAAGGGCTGAAGAAACTATTTCAGTGCTTATTAGTTTTTTGCCATCCTTGGACTCAATTAGTAGCCTTTGTTATTATATATCATGCCGATAATGGCCTATCGAAAATCTTGATTATGAATTTGTTTCATTTTGCTGATGAAAATGTTAGACCGGCCAAAAGATTGACTACTAAAGTAGGAGCCTCTGCTGCTCTGAGTGGATTATCTGAGAAGGATGAGGAAACCTTTATTGCACTGGTTGATCAGTGCGAGGTTTCTTTAACTACTTAGGTAAACACAGCTACGACTAAGCCTAAAGCCACTCGGAGGAAAAGTATAGCGCACAAGACACGTTTTAGCACAGGAATTATATCGCTAAAGGTAAACTTCTCTTTCCATTGATTTTCTGTGTTATTCATTCTATTCCATTTTCTCACCCTCTTATTAGGATTTGGGTGGTATCACCATCGATTTGACCTAGGAAAGTGCCAGTAAAGAGGATAGCCCTTCAAATGACAATGTTTCTACTATCAATCATGTGGATGAACCAACTGAAATAAAGGCTGTCAGTGGTGGAGATTCTCACGTCGCTACCATCCGCCAATCGATGCTTTCACCTCAGCAGGTTCGTGATTTTATATGTCATTGATTAGTATTATTATAGACAGCTCATACCTAGTTTTTTTTATACAAGAAGGCGGTGGATTGTGGGATATTCAAGGTGAGGACGATTCTAATGGAGACTCCAGCAACCATTGTTATGATCGATTGGGAAATGTTTCACGTATTATTTCTCCTGCAACTGAAACTTGTCTTCGAACTAAATTTCATTCCCCTGATGTTGCAAGTCCAGTTAGAATTTCAAAAGCCAATCCTATTCCACTTGCTCAGACCACTGTAATTTCTTCGGTGCCCGAATCATCAACTGTTTCGATTGTCTCTAGTTCCACGTTGATCACGCAGATGGGAGTTACTGGCGTTCTGATTGTTCAACAAGCAAGCTCCTTTGTACCTGTTTTCGATGATATCAATCAGAAATTTCAACAACTGCAAAAGGCGATCAACGCCTTCTCTTGGCCTTCAATGGGAACATCCACTTGAACCTCAAATGTTGATGTGGCTGCTATTCTTGACATTTTCAAAAGTTTACTTAGTCATCGTCTTTCTGATGTCTTTGCCTATGAGGATGCTTTGTCGAAGATAAACGACTTGGTTGATACCCTTGCTGATAACGCATCTGCTCTGAACGATGCCCAATCGGGATTAATATCTACTCTGAACTTCCAGATTTTGCTTATACCCGCTTCTTGGAGGTAAGGTGTCGGCATGAAGTCAATGCCCAAGTGGTGGACAAGGACATTAACGATCTAAATGCAAGAACTGAAGAAAGGCATCAGGTCAGCCTACAGATTTCTAAGGAGATTGAAGAAATTGCCACCGAGAGGAAAGAATTGGAGATGCGAATGGCTGCCCTAAAGCAGAAGGAGCAAGGTTTGATTGAATGACAAGGTGCAGTTTATCAAGAGGCTGTTGACTTGGCTGCAGCTATGGAAGAACTACTGAAGAAGCGAACTAGGACTCACTCCCAACTCATCTTTGCAGACCAGATTATCTCTAGAGCAGAAGACTGGTGGAAGGATATATTTAAACTGTTTTTGGTGTTTGATCCTTTATTGTGTAGAAAATTTCTTTCTTTTAATCAAACTACTTCTCTTAGGCTGTCCCTTGCAGTTTTGTTTATTTTGTGGTTTTTTAGCCTTCATCAGGCTAATGCAAACTATCTCTATCTATTGGTTCAACTCCTTCCCACATGGAAGGAACATATTTCTTTTGATATCGACCGTTGATAGGCTTGGCATGCACTTCTCCTTCTAAAGACTTTAACCAATATGCCTCACCCCTTAAAACTTTGTGTATTAGAAAAGGTCTTTCCCAATTTGGGGTCTATTTTCCAATTTTTGGATCTTTTGATCCTATTGGCAGGATGGTTTTCCAAACCAATTCCTTTTCTTGAAATATTTTTGGTAAGACTCTTCTATTGTAAGATCTGCTTACCTTTAATTTATGGGCATGCAACCTATCCAAAGCGTCGAATCGATGGTCGTCTAAATCTTCTAATTTGATTGCCATAGCCTCATTATATTCTGTCACAGGGACATTATTTTGCGTAGCTACTCGAAAGGATTTGTTGCCAACCTATTCTGGTCAGGCCCAAGGACCCACCAGAGGTCCTATTTTTTGCATGACATGTCACCTATTCAACGGTCAACTTTTCACCGCTGTCGACATGTCACCCAGTCAACGGTCAATTTTTCAACGCTGTCAAACAGGTCAAAACATACACGCACGCGCAAGTTACGTGTATTGTTTTCGTTGACTTTTTGTACGACTAATATTCTATCGCCAATGCGACGACATTGACGACACCAACACTTGGAAAATCTACAAGAAGAACCACAGCATGCCTTCCCCTAAGGGGGTCGGCCACTCCTTTAAAGGGGGGTCGGCCACCTCCTTAAAGAGGGGGTCGACCACCTCCCTTAAAGGGGGGTCGGCCACCATCCTTAAAGAGGGGTCGGCCACACCCTCTGAAAGGGGGTCGGCCACCTCCTTAAAGAGGGGGTCGGCCACCTCCTTTAAGGAGGGGTCGGCCACCTTGGTCCCGGGGGGTCGCCGACGCTCCTTTTTTTTTTTACTTCTCATTCACGCACAACGGTCCCTAACGCTCACTCATCACTGCGATGGCATGTCGCCCGTATATCGTCGCCGTAATGAATGTCGCCCGCGCGCCGTCTTCGCGACTTGTCTCCCACATGCCATCTTCGCGACCTTTGTCGCCGGTGTCCTCGAGATCACTCCGCTACCCCTGTCACCCGAACATCATTCCGTGACGCCTGTCGCCTGGAAGTCACTTCGCGACCCCCGTCGCCTGGACATCACTCCGCCACCCTCATCGCCCACTCATTCCTCTGCGCCCTTGCGCCACACCACTGATACTGCCGTGCCCCAGGCTCTGTCACTCTACGGTGCCCTCGGCGCCACTCACTTCACCAGGCCCGTGCACCACGTCTATGACATGTGCCCCGGCACTAGGTATGGTCTCGCGACAGTCGTCGCAGCGCCCGTGCGCCACTTCCATGACATGTGCCCCTGCACCAGGTATGGTCTCGCGACAGTCGTCGCAGTGCCCGTGCACCATTTTCATGACATGTTCCCCCGGCACTAGGTATGGTCTCGCGACAGTCGTCGCCGCGCCCATGCGTCACAATCAATGTCTCGTGCTGTAGGCACCGCGCCCATGCACTATAATCATGTTGTATGCTTACGGGATGGGCTCATAACCTTAAAACCATCGCCGTCACAATCACAGGGAGGCTCCGGCCCTCGCAGCGGGATGGACTCTTAACCTTATAGTCATCGCTGCCACGAGATGGGCTCACAACCTTGAAGCCATCGCCGTCACAATCACAGGGGGGCTCCGGCCCTCGCAGTGGGATGGACTCTCAACCTTATAGTCATCGCCGCCACAGGATGGGCTCACAACCTTGAAGCCATCACCGTCACAATCACAGGGGGGCTCCAACCCTCTCAGTGGGATAGAATCTCAACCTTATATTTATCGCCGCCACGGGATGGGCTCACAACCTTGAAGCCATCGCCGTCACAATCACAGGGGGGCTCGGCCCTCGCAGCGGGATGGACTCTCAACCTTATAGTCATCGCCGCCATAGGATGGGCTCATAACCTTAAGCCATCGCCGTCTTCATTTTGGGGGGCTCCGTTTGTAGTGCTTTGGCGTGAGGACCCTTCACAGCGGGATAGGCGACTCCTCGGAAACACTATCTCTGCCAGGGTGCCTGCGTGACTGGCCTACGTGCTCTGGCACTAGGGGCTCGCGTCAGTACCCCTAAGGACTATGACCCCTGGGTCACTCCGAGATGGGAGCAGGTCTTCGGAAGGACATCCCGCCTAGTCCACCTGGCAGCTGGGCGTCGAGTGTTCCCCACCGCTGTCAGGCCTGTGGGATTTAGTAAGGGCTTGGACCGGTGGCTGGGGCAACGGGTTTACTCTGATCACGCCGTCATGGTGTTTTCAGTATTCTCAGACAGGTAGAGAGATGCTGTGTGGGGCAAGGCAGTGCAAATTGGGGAACTGGCAGTCTAACGGAGAATCGGTATTTGTGGACCACCTAGTGACGTGTCACGCCCAGGGGGTGACCCGTGTCAGCTGGTGACACATTGATGACACTGGCACACTTTTCCCTATAAATAGGGGACCTTGGATTTCATTTAAAGAAGAACTCTTTCATTTGTCATTTTCACTTTCTCTCTCTAAAACTCATTCTCTCTGGACTTCTAGAGAGAGATACATTCGGACATCTGACATTGGACTCTTGATGCTGCACCCTTGACGTTGACCTTAGCTTAGACTGTCGGTCACCGGCTCTATTCGCCTTCACCTTGCCTGCGCAGCACTGCCAGCCCTCGCAGCCTGTCTGGGGAGCCTTGCTCTAAGCCCTTACTCCGTCCTTGTTGTCTCTCATTTTGCACACTTGGAAGATGACTCGGACTGCAGCCTTTGTGGCACCTCCACGTAGGCACGGACCCACTTTCACTGGCATCAGGATTTTACCGTTATTTCCATAGGTAGCATGGGATCATGTCCGTATGTCAAAGCATAAGGAGTTACTCTTGTGCTAGACTTTAGCATTCGAAAGGCCCAAAGAACTTCGGACAATAATCGGTGCCAATCGTTAGGAGTATCTTAATGGCTCTTTTCATGATGTGTTTGATGGACTTATTCATTGCTTCAGTTTGGCCATTTGCTTGAGCATAATAAGGGGTAGAGTTTATTATCTCAAACTTATATTCTTTAAGAAACTCACGTAGTTGCCCCCCAATGAAAACCATACCCCTATCGGCCATGATTGTCTGAGGTAATCCATATCGATGGATGATATTCTCTTTTATGAATGTAATGACATTTTCTTGAGTAATTGTTTTCATATGCCTGGCTTCTGTCCACTTTGTAAAGTAATTAGTCGCCACAATTATAAATCCATTTTTCTTTGATGAAGAAGGATGTATTTGGCCTATTAATTCCATGGCCCACCCTCAGAGAGGCCATGATTTTACTACCAACTGTAACTCTATGCATGGTACACGATGAACGACACCATGCTTTTGGCAAGCCTGACGTCCCTTTGTGTATCGGACACAATCTTCCATTATGGTAGGTCAATAATGGTCATGTCGTCTAATCAACCATCTCATTTTGATACCTGCTTGATGGGCCCCACAAACACCTTCATGCACTTCAGCCATTACTTGTATAGCTTCTTGTTGTCCTAGACATCTTCGTGTCAGTCCTTCTGGTGTTCGTTTTAACAAATCGCCATCTAATAGGAAATATTTAACTGCTTGTAATTTTATTTTCATGTCTACCTTTAACTGAGGGTTTTGTAAATATTGGATGATGGGTGTTCTCCAGTCGTCTTGCATTGTATCGACTGGGTTAACCATTTCTAGTTGCCCATGTCTATCTTCGATCAGTGGCAACTATTTGGTCACTTTCACCGATTGTTCATTAACTCCACCATTACATTGGCACTCCCATTTTCTATTCTAGGGACGTAGGTTATAGTTATATCATCAAATTTTGTTAGCAACTATGATGCGATGCGTAAATACATTTCTAAACCAGGAGCACTACATTTAAATTCTCCATTTACTTGCTTTATGACCTACTAAGAGTCTCCGAATATCTGTACTGTTGCTATATGCATATCTAACAATATTTCTAGACCGATAATCAAGGCTTCATATTCTGCTTGATTTGAACAGTCCTTTTCAATTTGAAAAGCAAATTGATAGATACTCCCAGTGGGAGAAATTAATACTACCCCTGTACCAGCTCCTTGATTAATTTTTGATCCATCAAACATCATTTTTCAAGGAGGATTACCCACATATTATTCTCATTGTCATCACTTGGATGATTGGTTTAGAAATCAGCCAGAGCTTGGCCCTTCACTACCTTTTGAGAGATATAAGCTAAGATGTACTCTATCAATGCAAGGACCCATTTTTCCATTTTTCCTCTTAAGACTGGTCTTGACAACATGTATTTTACTAGCTCAGTTTGTGCAATTACTAATACATCAAATGGGGCAACATGTAATGTCGAAGCTTAATTGCAGTAGAATACAAAGTTAAACATAAATTTTCTACAATAGAGTATTTTTATTCGTTTATATTTAAACCTCGACTGAAATAGTAGATAGCCTGCTCAAAGCCTTGACTGTTTTCTTGGGCTAACAAACTGCCAAGTGATGACTATGCGAGCGATATATAGCTTCAATGGCCTCCCGATTCTTGGTGACATTAGTACATGACGTTTGGACATATATTCTTTTATCGATTGAAAACCTCGTTGATGTTCTGCTTCCCATCGATATTTGATATCTTCCTTTAATCCTAACAAAGTCTAGAACACTTTTTTTTCCTGCTAAGGTAGTAATAAGTCGGCGTAAGAAATTAACTTGACGTAAAAAATGCTGAAGTTCCTTCTTATTCGAAAGAGGTTTGGCATTTATAATGGCCTTTGCCTTTTCTTTTTAATCGATTTCGATTCCCTTATGATGAACCAAAAATCCCAAAAATACCCTTCAGAGACTCCAAAGGCACACTTCAAGAGTTCATTTTTAAATTGTGTTTTCTCATTCTCATGAAGGCATTTTCCAACTGTTGGATATGTTCTTAATGATCATCTGATTTAACGACCACATCATCTATGTATACTTCTAAACATTTTCCAATCATATCATGAAAGATCAAATTCATTGCTCTTTGATATGTTGTCCCATCATTTTTTAAACCAAAAGACATTACTATCCATTCAAGCGTTCCTATTGCACCAGGACATCTAAATGTTGTTTTATGTACATCTTCATCTTGGATAAAAATTTGATTATACCCAGCATTTCCATCCATGAATGACATGATAGTGTGTTTAGATGCTGAATCAACTAGCATGTCTACAATAGGCATGGCATATTGGTCTTTAGGAGTAACATAATTTAAATTTCTAAAATCGATGCATACTTTTAATTACCATTTTTCTTTAATACTGGAATAATATTAGATATCCATTCAATATAGCTGGTTGGCCGAATGAATTTTGCTTTGATCAGTCGCTCCATTTCCTCCTTAACCAACAGTGTTACCTCACTTGACATCTTACTTGGAACCTGTATGAATGGCTTGAACACTTGCTTGATTGGAAGCCTCTGTTCCACAAAGTTTTGTCTAAATCGGGCATCTCCTCATTATTCCAGGCAAAGCAGTCTTTGTAATTCTTGACCAGCTCAATAATTTCTTCTCTGATCTCAGTCGATAACTAAGCACTAACGCAAATAGGTTGTGGATCAGCCTTTGTTCCTAAGTTCACTTCTATTAAAGGATCCTGCATCTCTATCTTCAAATCGTCTAACTTGGCTGGAGCCAATTTAAGATCCTGCAATCGGACTCCATCCCATCGATCTCTTTCATCATCCTCTACACATTATGCCCAATCGATAGGAGATAATTTTGCAAATTGCTTTTCCATGGTGTAAATCATCAACCTTTTGAAAGTCTTTTTTACTTCCTCTCATCCTTCTTTTGCCTTGTCTGATTCTTCAGCCGTCATCGGGTCCGTTCTAATTTTTTGAGATTTTTGTTATTTTTCTAACTATCAACATTGGAAGCGTCCTTCAGCTTCCATTGCGCATCTTTTCCCTTTAGTACGTCCTTATCCATCAAAAAATGTGAGAAAGGACCTTCCGCTGCCAGGTCCAACAATGGAATCGACACCTCGACCACAAATCAATACTCCATCTTCATCCAAGACTATTGGATTTATGTATTTATGATAGAATTTTTCTTCAATACAGTTTGAATCTGCTAGGAATGGCTTATCATCAGCCACTTTCTTACCTCCTCTCCCCAGAAAATTAAAACTTGATGAAGGGAAGATGGAATGCAGCCATTGACATATGTATCCAATCTCTTCCTAGCAAAGCATTAAAGCTTGAAGAAGAATCAATTACAAAGAATTGAGA
The DNA here is from genome assembly GCA_033070095.1 of Escallonia herrerae. NCBI lineage: Eukaryota > Viridiplantae > Streptophyta > Magnoliopsida > Escalloniales > Escalloniaceae > Escallonia > Escallonia herrerae. The sequence continues at coordinate 107,246 of JAVXUP010000250.1, read as the reverse complement.
CATTTTCATTTTTTTTTAACTATAAGCTCTATTGGGACGAACATTTCGATTTTGAAACACCTCCAGCAAAATTACATACCATAACTTCAGATGGGATCAAATCCCTTTCATCTTTACATAGCTTTTTCAATATTCTAGTTGGTAGAATGTTTATTGCAGCACCATTATCGACTAGGACTTTGGCCACTGGCTGGCCATCCATTAATGTGAAAATAAACAAATGTTTTAAATGCTTTGTTCTTTGAGGGTTTGGTCTAGTTAATATGACCCGTTTTCCACGATCGATTATGATTCCTTTATTAGAATGATTCTGGCTCACCTCGCTTAGTGAATCATCTGCCTCTTTGAATGCAAAACTAGTTGGGGTTGGTGTTTTATCATCTTCTACATCCTCTTCCTTGTTAAAAAATGATTCCTCTTCCTTTGCCTCGAACGTGAGAGGGAGAATGAACACCATGTTGCAATCAATATTTACCTCAAGTTCTTAGAAGAATAACTTCCTTTTTACTTCCATCTTTTTGTCTTCCAAAACCACTCTGCTTCCTTTTTGCTTTTCTTCTTTGTCGGGGATATTTGTCTATGCTTATTTGCCGACTGATAATTTCTCAAGTTGTTGGAATCTCCCATTCGTAATTATTTCCTGGAGAATGGCTTCTTCTGCATGTTTTTTTTTTTGCGTGATCCTTGCTGCATTTTTGGCATTCCGACTCCCTAGTTCAGGTCCATTTTTTCCTCTCGAGTTGGGCTTGTTTGATTTCCAACTCCTTCTGCATAATGGCTGCAAATTTTCTTTGCACCCTTCTTTTTTGTGTCATGCTTAAGTCCTCATACGTCTCCAGAAATGGAACCTTCTCCTGATCGACTGTGTGCCAATGATCATAAGGCGGTATCTTTGGCTTTAACATTCTTGGTTCCCCTCGATACTCTCTCCTCATCTGAATTCATCCCATTGTCCAGTTGTTATGAGATTTTTGCCTTGGTATTTTTTCGATACATATGCGGGATCAAACAGTCTAAACCTTGGTTTTACCATTTTTTAGCCAAAAATATCCCGGTCCTACATTATTCTGGTAAATGACTTGGTTGGGCATATTTGGCTGCTTAAAGCTCATTCCGGACTGATTATAATTATTTCAGCCTCCCCTACTCATTTTTTGATACCCTTCTTGTATCATTTTCTTATGGATTTTATTTTCTATCACCCGCTATTTCTGCCACATCTTCTTTGACCATTCTTTAAAAGAACCATAACTCTGACATACTGGTTCTCCAATTGGCCCAATCTTGGACATAGATGTGCCTAGCTTTAATAGCAGGCTCCCTGTATTGGAATTATTTTCATCAGCCCATAAAAGCTCTCTTTCTTCCTGTTACTGCCATCAAAACTATCATCCATCTCATAATCAGAGCTTACCTTTTCTCTAGTGCTCCCTTGATTTTGATCTATCTCCAAAGGCTTCCTTACCTTGAAATTATTGCCTTCAGAGCTTTCCTCATCACTCAAACAGTTGATTAGATCATAATCTACTGACACCATGTTGATGTCGAGTGCCATCTTCGAGAAAGGATCACTATCTACTTCCATCACTTCTTTATCTTTATCAACAAACTTGAGAAGCCCAGCTTCTAGAGATGTCAAACGGGCCGGGATTGGGCCGCCCGGCCCGGGCCCATCGGGCTTGAAGCGAAACCGGGCCGGGGCTGGGCCAGGGCCGCAGCCATCCGGGCCGGGCCGGGCCGACTGAGGAGAAATGCTAGGCCCGGTCCAAGCCCTGGCCCTAGGCCCAATTTCTAGGGCCGGGCTTGGGCCGGCCCGGGCCCTTTTTTTTAATTTTTTTTTAAATTTTCTTGTTATTCAATTTTAAATTTCATCTTTAGGCATGTCCAATTTTCAAATTTTGACAAATCTAATTTTTATCATTTTATTTCATTATATGTAATATTCATATATATATATATATATATATATATATATATATATATATATGTATGTATAGATATATTTATTTGTCTCTCATTTTATTTTTTGCTATATGTTAAATCTTTTCTTACTCTTCTTGGTGATCTTTATTAATAAAATCTGAACACATAACTAGCCGTTATATTGCTGTTGGGGGGGTAAAAGTAGAATTTTGGGGGAATATATCCGTTGGAGGAAAAGGGGGAGAGAAAGGGGAGGAAAAACAAAAAAATTCAAACAGGTGGGGCCGAAACCGGGCCCAGAACCGGGCCGGGCAGGGCCCGGGCTTTTCCCCAGAATTTTTTGGCCTGGTCCAAGCCCAGGCCCTAAGCCCAATTCCTCCGGGCCAGCCCTGTTCATGAACGGACTGGGCCGGGCCGAGCCGCGGGCCGCCCGGCACGTTTGACATCTCTACCAGCTTCAATCTGATCCTGCAAATTATTTTGAAAACCAACACAATTGTTAGTGTTGTGACTTATAATATTATGCCATTTATAGAATTTAGCTTTTTTATCCTTTGGGGCTCTAAGGGGACCTTGAAGTTGGATAAAGTTTATCTTCAAGAGATGATCAAAGATTTGATCTGCTTGGTTGATATCAAATGAATATTTCCTCATCGGGGTGAGCGATTCAACTTATTAGGTTGTCTCCCAGGTACGCTGATAGAACTTCTAACTTTGACTAAAGGCTCGCAAGTGATTGGTTTCTTTCCAATCTTTCCGCATCGTCTATTTTCACATTGACAGGATCTTGATAGTAAGTTCCTATCGAGGAATTTTTTTCTAATCTATTCTTCCCTCAGTAAGGTCTCATATCGAGTCACTCTAGATGATAATTTGAACACGTTTTTGAATTCCATCCCCTGAAACTTTTTCCTAATTTCCAAATTTAAGCCATTGAGAGCCAAATTTGCCAGTTCATACTCTGGAATTTGAAAATGGCATTTATTTTTTAAGGCTTTAAATCTTTCTAAAAATTATTCTGCGTTTTCTCCTGAAAACTCTTTTAGTCTGGCCAAATTGGCCAGAGAAATTTCTGGTTCCATCTTGAAAACTGAGCATGGAATAAATCTTCCATGTTTTTCCAAGAAAATACTGAATTCGGTGGCAAGTTTGCAAACCATGAAAAGGCCACCCCAGTCAGTGAATTTTGAAACCATTTTAACTTCACCCACTCATGTTGACCTAGATCTCCACACTGGAAGGTAAACCTAGCAATGTGTTCAATGGTCAATCGATTTCCTTCACCATGAAACAAGCTGAACTCTTGGACTTTTACCCCTCTAGGTATTTTCATTTGATCAATCTCATCGGGGTATGGTTTTCGGTATAAAGGCCTATAGATAGGCCTATATCCTTGACCTATTCGACCTTGGTGGAACTCGTGAGGAAGTTGTGGCCCAAACCTATCACATATCCTCTCTCTCTCTCTCTCTCTCTCTCTATCGTTCATTTGAATAGTATCATTTGCTTCTTCGAACATGGGGTTCTCGAATCGATTGATTCTTTCTAAATTTCTTCTAAGGGGGGCATATTCACCCTCAAATCCCTGACCTCCATGATACTGGCCGTTCCCGTTTCTTGGAACTCTGATATTATTAGGCCATGTGCAGGGCCTTTAGGACCATTCACTCCTATCTCTCTCTTACTTGGCCCAGTTTCCCCTCTAATGATAGGTGTAGGTATATACCAACCAAACTCATACGACTGGTTTGAACTCAAACCATTTGGCTATTTTAGGGCATTTTCGATCCTTATGGTAAAGCATTTGCTTCAATGGACCAGCCTGATTGTTTATAGGGGCTTTCCTTTTTTGCATGTTTAAATTCACTACTCTAGAGATATATAAGGTCTATTTTTGGATTTCTCAAGATAGACCTTTAACCATTTCTCTTTCAGAGGCATCTCTATCCTCCGACACTCGTATTACTTCATCTACTATTTTGGAGCTGAACTGACTTTGATCGTTGACCATTTTGTTTAAAACCAAATTTTGGTTTTGCATAAAGGTCATGAATTGAGACACTATATTCTTTAATTCTTGAGTTGATGAACTGACCTGGTCCATCGCTTGCATCAAAGTTAGGTCATTACGGCCAGTGTTTGGCCTCTCCACTTCAGGACTCACACCATTATTGAAACTTCCTCCATTGGCATTTCCTGAGCTTTGAACGTTGTCATTCACGCTATCATTTCTGTTCATGCCATGAGTGGCTTGAACATTTCTTACTTCTCCAAAATTTCACCATCATTGGTATTAGGGGTTTCGGTACCATTATTGGCACTGTGCAATCTCCTAACATTACTATGTGCGCTTGGCATAGTTTTCTTTTCTAACTACAAGTGTCCCACCAGGCGTGCCAATGTTTGCGCTCTTGGGAAAACTCACTATCAATCGTGTGCCTGTGACACAACCGATGAACAGTGTGTGATCTTTTTGCCTCTCGGGCCTAAGCACTTCATTAAAAAGAAAAACTAACTGATGATATTATACTTACCAAATCTAAAGACTACGCTCCCAGTGAGATGATAAAGACAATCTTTACAATACAACGAACACAGGTACGACAGCGTACTGGGTTTTCTATCGATATGAGACAAATCATCTAATAGACTGACTAATAGAAAGAGCTAAATAGACTATCTTCCTATCCTAGTTTTGTTAATGGATTGACGACCCCTTTTTCCTGTCGCTATGTCTCCATTTTATACTTGCATCATTCGTAACCGTCTATTTTGTAACTGCCCATTTTTATCTTCATCAGAGATAACTACTTAGGCTTGACCGTTAGCCAATTTTTAAAGATAAACGCTTAGGCTCCATGATCGGTCGTTTCAAAGGCAACTGCTTAGGCTCCACGATCGGCCGTTTTATCAAAAGTCTTATCAGTAGTGCTGATAGCTGTTCATTCTAGAAACCATCTATCAACTGCTGTAATTGCTCGTCATATCTCCACATCGTCCGATGTTGCCGATTTAGTTGTATCTTTTGGCGGTTTCTCTTCTTTGTATGGGCAGTTCAATTTTTTGCTTATCGTGTGTTTTCTCTTACTCACTTATCCTTAATTTCACATTCTGAAATTGATAGTAACCATAACAGTCGTGCCTCCTTCCATTTTTTTCATCGCGGCACTTTATGCGGTAATTATTATGCCATGTGTTTGTACGTTATCTGTTGGAAAATATTTGTGCCAATAGATGGTCAAAATGCGGACCCACAGTAGTAGTAGGATTTAGACGGCAGAGCTTTGGCAGCAAAAGTGATCCGGTGGTCTCTATGACTCACTATATATATATAAAAATAAAATAAAAAAACAGGTGTAAAAAATCACGAGTGGGTCGTGGGTTGGTTGACAGTTGATCAGGTGCAGCCATTACCGGCAGCTACTCTTGTAGGTGTCTCTGTAGCCAAGATAGCTACTGGTGGTCGCATGAAATTTGTCCCACGTACACATATCAACACACGAACACACATGCTCCCATTCGCATTAGGTCTCCTCCAATGATCCTGCAGCCGCCAGCTATGTGCACCGTCGTTCCGACCAAGTACGCACATAAGGTCCATTTGGGTCTGGATGAAATTTTGTGTCCGCCCTGTTTTTCCCTTTCCTTTAGCGTTTAATCCTTCCTAATATCCCTAATATTAGCTTAGACATTAGTGCGTTACCAAATTTCTATCCCGTTTCTCTTATATGTTCTTCTCTCTATGTTTAATGTAAGACCTAAATCAATGCATATAACCAAATAACCCTGTTAGTTATGAGTACTCCAAGGCACCCCCTATTTTCATTAATTTATCTAATCCGGTCAACCCATTATTTGTAACTTATGGTCATAAAAAGATGTCGCTAAATTTTAATCATTATATCGTCATTAAAAGATAATAACCTTAACCATCAGGAAAATCAATGCTAAAAATCTAAGCAAACCTAGCAATTACCTAAAGCCCAAAAACTGGGTGCTGCAGGATATTACATTCTACCCTTATAATTTCATCCTCAATATTTTGTGTTTCCTAAGTTGCTTTTCTTAATCATGTCTGATATCAAATCCCCACCGTCATAACACCTCAAGTGGGGTATATAACTAGAGCTATATAAGTGATTGGCAAACAAACTCAAAACAATTTCGAGCAACTTTCAAAGTACATGCACTAAAGGCCTAAAAGCATAAACATATTTAACACTCTTCAACCTCTTAATAAAGATTACGTCAAGTATGAATACTCTTAAATTACAAACTCCATCATGCTAGAATTAATATTTTCATGTGTTATTAATCACAAAAATATTGTAAGTGCTATCTCTACTGCAGTGAGCCGCATTGGAAAATTTTCCAAAAGGATTTTAGGGGGTAGCCATCTTATTCAATTAAAAAACAAGGAAACAAGGAAAACCTAGAAAATGACTCAAAATGTTCAAAGAACAACTAATCTATGAAAACAAGGAAATGAGTTGGGGACCAAGTTATATAACGGGAAGGTATTAGGTACCAACCACACTCCTTTGGTCTCTACTTCATTTATATTTGTTTTTTGGCCTTTAAAGCACATAAAATGTAAATATGCAATAAAACTAATGCTAAGTCTAATTTTGGATTATTGGCTTGAACTCGACATCACGGTTCAAACGGCCAAAACTATTGACACTGATCCTACTGGTGGCAATCTCAATTTCGATATTAGACTAAGACTGAGAAATGAAAATGACTAAATGATTCTTGTAATGGAAAGGTGATCACGGAAAATGAGAGACAACTCTATAGAAATGAACTAGACTAGAAAGCTACTAAAAGTTACCTCTGCTATTTGTTTGTCTGGATGACACGGGAACATTCTCCAAAAGATCCACGATGCAAGATATTAAAAAATTCAAAATGAATATGAAGGGCAAAAATTCTTGAAAGAGATAATATACCACTTCAAAGAGAAATAGTATAAAAGCCCAAAGGAGAAAAGCTAAATTAAAACTCCGACCCTGAAAATGAAGGCCAATATGCCTATTTATAAAACTCCGGGGCGGTAGAACTGATAAGAATGGTTATGCCAATTTGCGATTTGAAGATAAGTCAGAATATTCGATAAAAATTGCAAACGGACAAAAGTGAACTAACTGGCCGGTTCATCCCATAATTTTGTAATGATTTTTTCATAATTAAGTCATTATCTGACCCTAATTTTGGTAATTATCTCTAATTTTGTAGATGGGATGTACCAGATTAGGCATCTATCTTCATTAACCGTATAAATCATTGATTTAATCCCCTTGCATAATGGATGATTCAAAGGATAATTTTCTAAATTATCTAGATAGATCACAATCTAAACTTAGACCATATTGACACAATTGGACTGGACAGAGTCCAATCACTGACTGGACCACTAGATTGGAGAGGACAAGACTACTGGACTTTATTGATGGACTTATAAACTTGACAACTGGACTCGAATGGAACAAATTAAAAAATTAAGTCATATTATCAATCGTAAGCTTAATAATAAACTTTAATCAGTAATGAAGCCCAATATTTATTTAATTAATAATGATTACAAAATGTGGTGTCTACACAGCCCCTCTGTGAGCGAGCTCGCAGGGGGGCGAACATCAGCAAAAAATAACACTTTTTTTGTAATGAAACATGGAAAATACCACATGACTCTAAACAAACTCACGGACCATGACAGGGGTATAAGGTTGGACCTTTAAAGGGTTTCCTATGTATCCTCCAGGGAGGAATCAGACCAATGTTATTCATTGAGATACATGTATTATTTGAAGCCGGAGCCAACAGTAACAATGATTAGTCTTCAAAAAATATTACAAGGAAAAATTTATATTGAACCTTGTCTTGAGTCGGAGCCAACAATTTGTACAAACGGTTGGTCACTTAGACATAAGGAAAGGAGGAACCTACGAGTCGGACCCAATAATGTGTACAAGATGTTGGTTGCTTAGGAACATTGAAATACATCCAAAACTTAGTGCCAACAACATGTACAAACAGTTGGTTGCTTTGATGTATCAAAAGGGAGTGAACCTAATAGCTGGAGTAAGCATGTACAAACGATTGGTCACTTAGGCACATTGGACTCGTATCTTAGAGCCAAATACAACGTGTACAAATCGTTGGTCTCTTAGTTACAAGGAAAAGGCAATCCTAAAAGCCAAAACCAACAATGTGTATAATAGGTTAGTCGCTCAGGAATACAACATATGTCCAAGAGCAGGAGCCAACAACATGTACATACGGTTTGACGCTTGGACATATGGAATTTTAGAAATATCACTCAAAGATGGAGCCAACAATGCCATAAAGAGAGTTGATCATTGAGTGCTGAAAATATCAATTAACTTCATATGAGAAAAAATGTTGCTCCTAGCAACAAATGTGGGATCTTGTACTGCCTTACACCATACAATAATCATTGAACTGAGCATTAGATTGAAGTACTTGAATCGAAAAACAATCCAAAATAGTGATGCCAAGGAAAGTGGGTTCGCAGTCGACATAGAAGTGCCACAAGGACTACAGTCCGAGTCAGATACCAAGTATGTTGATGTGAGACATAGCAAGGGCGAATCAAGGGTAGAGACCAAGGGCTTCCCAAATAGAGCCTGAGAGTGGCAGTGCTGTAAGGGCGATGGAGCAGGGTGAATACACGACGACAGTCACAATCCGATGCTTAGGTCCAAAGTCAAGGTCCGGTATACTTCTCTCTCTAGAATTCTAGAGTGAGAAGGTGAGAAGTTTGAGAATGTCCAACTATCAGAAAATGTCCAAGCCCCCTAAATGAATTCTCAAGACCTCTATTTATAGAGGTTGAGATGATGATGTCATCACACAACACGTCGTGCTCCCCGGGAGTAACACGTCACCGAAGGGTCCACAACTGTCAGTGCTCCACGGACTGTCGAATCGCATATTCACCTGGCCTGCCCCGCACAACGTCGCTTTGTCTGTCTAGAAAGACTGGCTCCCACAGTGTCAGTGTGGCCAGAGAATTCCCTTGATCTAGCCACCAGTCTAAGCCCTTACAGAGTCCCAAAGGCCTGGCAGCGGTGGGAAAGACCTGACCCCCAACTGCCAAGAGGACTAGGCGTGATGACCTCTGAAGACCTGCTCCGGTCTTGGAGTGACCCGGGGGTCATAGTCCATACGGGTGCCAATGCAAGCCCTCAGTGCCGGGGCACGTAGGCCAGTCACGAAGACACCTTGGCAGAGATAGTGTCCCGGAGGAGTCGCCTATCCCACGGGTGAGTCCTTGTGCCAGAGCACTCGGAGCACATCAAGGTAGCATCTCGAATAAGCCGTCTACCAGACGGCCGAGGTAGCATCCCGGAGGAGCCATCTACCTAGCGAAAGGGGAGTTGAAAAGCTCCCTGGCAGAGATAGTGTCCCGGATGAGTCGCCTATCCCCGCGGGTGAGTACTTGTGCTGGAGCACTCAGAGCGAGTCAAGGTAGCATCCTGGAAGATTCGTCTACCCGACTAGCCGAGGTAGCATCCCGAAAGAGTCGTCTACCTGGCAGAAGAGGAGTTGAAAAGTGCCCTGGCAGAGATAGTGTCCCGGAAAAGTCGCCTATCCCCGCGGGTGAGTCCTTGTGCCAGAGCACTCAAAGCGCATCAAGGTAGTATCCTGGAGGAGCCATCTACCCGATTGCTGAGGTAGCATCCCGAAGGAGCCGTCTACCTGGAGAAGGGGAATTGAAGAGCTCACTGGTGGAGATAGTGTCCCGGAAGAGTCGCCTACCCCTGTGGTGAGTCCTTGTACTGGAGCACTCAAAGCGCTTTAAGGTAGCATCCCAGAGGAGTCGTCTACCTGGCGAAATGGGAGTTGAAGAGCTCCCTGGCAGAGATAGTGTCCCGGTGGAGTCACCTATCCCCGCAGGATGCTGCACACTCCGGAGAGTGGGTCGAAGCATGTTCCACGTCCATGGCTGGGACGCATGGTGTGGTGAATGAGTGTGGTGCCCGGGGGGGATGTAACATGATTGTGGCGCATGGGCACAGTGAAGTGTGTATGGTGTCGAGGGCATGACATTGTGATAGAGAGTCTGAGGGCATGACTGTATCAACAGCACGGCGCATGGCGTGATAGAGTGAGTTAGGTGACGGGGGCACGGTAATGTGACAAGGAGCCGGGGGGCCCGAATGTATCAGTGGCGAGGTGCATGGCGCGATAGAGTGTTGGAGTGCGATGCTCAAACATCGGTAATGGGGTCATAGAGTGACGTCCGGGCGACGGGGGTCACGGAGTGACGTCCTGCGCAACTGGGGTCATAGAGACATTGCGACGAGGGTTGCAGAGATAGCACGACGGGGTCAGGGAGTGACGTCCGGGTGACAGAGGTCACGGAGTGAAGTTTGGGCAGTGGGGGTCACGGAGTGACGTCCGCTCGACGGGGGTCGCGGAGTGACGTCTGGCGCTACGGGGGTCGCAGAGTGACGTCCGGGCGACGAGTGTCACGGAGTGACATCCAGGTGACGGGGGTCACAGAGTGACATCTGGCGCGACAGGGATCGTAGAGTGACGTCTGGGTGACGGGGGTCGCAGAGTGATGTCCGGCATGACGGGGGTCGCAGACTGACGTTTGGCACGATAGAGGTAGCGGAGTGACGTCCGGTCCCTTGAAGAGTAGTGCATATGCTAAGGAGATCGACCAAAGGCCAACCTTGCAGGGAGGCCGAGGCCGACCCCCAAGGGGAGGCTAAGGCCGAGGCCCACGCCATGGGGAAGGCCAAGGCCCACTTCCTTGGGCATGAGTCAAGGTGCACCGATGGGCAACGGGGGATGTGTGACGGTCGGTGCATGATGAGCAGTCGTGCAAGGATGAGTTTCTTGGTGACGAAGTCACGTAGAAAAGTGAGAAGTGCACATGACTTGAGCGTGCATGTCTTTAACTGATTGAAAACGTTGAATATTTGTGCTGATGTGTCGTGCAAAATGAAACCCCAGTGGGCCTTTTGGGTGTGACCAGAATAGGTTGGGAACAAATAGTATAGTGAACATACAAGCATGCAAATATTAGATAAAAATGCCTAGGCGAATGAGCTAGGTATCATGAAAAAATGTACAGGCAGGCAAAACACACAACCTTAGGAAAAACAAATGGTCACGCAAACACACAAGGCATACAAGCACAAACACAAAGCTACAAACATGTATTTCACACAAAAGTGCAAAAGGTTTTCTTTTTTTATGTCGAAAACCGGCTAGTTAGTTAGAGAATATGAAGAGTTAAAATATTGAATAGAATACCGGCCGGTTAGTCCGCTGCTTTGAATTTTTGAAAACTGAAGTGTTGAAATCTGGGCGGTAAGTTAGTAGGTTTGACTAATTTAAATGGAAAACTAGTTAGTTTATCTATTCAGATTTGGGCGTGATTCGCCAAATCCTAACCCAATTACATCTTTAGGCTATAAAAACCTAAGATTCTTTTCCATCCTCTTTCAATTTCTGAGGAATTATGGAGTTCATTCAAACTCTAAGGGTTGGCTTGAAATTGGCCTTATCTCGCACTTCTGTTTGAAGAATCGGATGGATGATCACTCTCTCTTGACTTCAGATCAGGGATTATACTTTAGCAAGCACATTTTTGTGGGCAAGGTATGTTTTCTAACGAATTATCTTCAATCTTGTACACCAATTTATACTTTTTCATGCATAAGTCAGTCCCATACAAAATAGGACCCACACATAATATTTTTTTCATGCACTTCATGCGCAAATCTGACGGTTCCTTTAGATTTTTCTTTTTTTTTTGTTCTTGACTTTACAGCCCTCCCCGTAAATGTATGATGTAGGGGTCTCCTAATTTGGTAAGGGAATGGTGGGGTAAGGTACCCTAATCTACGGAAGCTAGGATAGCCGAGACCGGCCTTGAACCTTTCCTAGATAGGTAGCATGTTTTCACCCGTAGTAAAAAAGCATCTTTTATGTTTGGCCGAACGTTGATAGGATTGTACCAATGCTTTTGTTTGAGGCTGAATGCTTACCCCGTTCGATAGGATGGTATTCGTGTTCGAGGGAGGCATATTCTTTGGGCCTATGACCTCGACAAGCGTCGGGACCTCGTGTTCCGATTACTAGGTTTCGAGCAGTTCCATCTTACTTGGTACCTTTCTTTTGTATTACGAGGGTATGACCTTGGAGGGTGCTGACGGGCCGGCTATCTATTAGTATATAGGGGAAATGTAGCTGTATGTCTTGGGGGAGACATTATTCAGTAATGGAGATGACTTCATACAGTTGTGGTGCCTACGGGATTTGGAGGAGGTGGGAGAGATATGGGAGTACGACTTGGTACTCCCACTATGGGGCACTTTTATCATTCTATGGGTGAGGTGTCCCGGGACCAGTGTTCGACCTTCATGGGGTACTACGACATTTGGGAGGTATTTTTATGCTCTTTAGTTCTTTTTTTATTCTTCTCATGCATGCCTTTAGACATCTTGCTCACATGTTGCCTCTATTAAGAGGTTTAGGCATTTGAGGTCCTAGGATTGAGTACCCCGTGATTGGGTGTGGAACACATGGTGAGATTGAGCCACCGATGTTCTAGTGGAACTTCCAGGATGAGCGGGTAGAGGCCACAGTGGGAGCCTAGCAAGATGGCTTCAATGGACTGATGCAGCCCTGGTAAGTGATTCATATAATTTTTTTAATTTTCATTAGTGCATTCTTGCACAATCTTTTCATTTTCTTTCAAGAATCTCTGTCCAATTGGGAGATTGTTGAGGCTTACCCCAAGGAGTTGGCGCTCACCAAGTGACAAGATGAGGTGCCCCAGGCACCCCCCGGTGCCAGGAGCTGTTGGTGGGACCCTCGTAAGAGGAGTTCTATCTGGGAGAATAGGTGTTCTTCCAGCATCATATGGACATCGAAGCCCGTATTGCGGTAGCCCTTTCCCTTGAGATATTTCATACAGGGACCTGAGACCAGGGATTTGAGGAAGAGTTTGGTTAGGGGGATAAATGTATCCTCTTTGAGGTGGCTGAACGATCCTTTAACCTACGAAGCATTCACAAGAGAGGACCTGGCTCCCATGTTAACTGCGGAGTGACTGAGGATGATACAACAGGCAAGGGTGGCCTGGGACCGGAAGGGTAAGGGGATGAAGGAGGCAAAATTTGCAGATGATATCTTATTCCTCCCTTGGATAGTGCCGGTCTTTCTGAGGGGCAAGAGTAAAGAGCAGGAGCCGATCTTGTGACACCCCAACCCCAGGTGGTGTCACCGGAACTGAGATGTCAGTCCTGTCAACGTCACAAACAATGAGCTACTACAACTCTAAGATAATAAAGGATTGTCACAACAAGTCCTTCAAAAAAAATTCCTTGAAAGTACATATCGTACTGTAGCAACAAACGGTACAACGTAGTACAACTTAATGTTTACACCAAATTCGCACCAACGTGGTGATATATTTCCTCACAAAACATTAGCATAATTTCTCTTTACGTCTACCAAACGTTTCTCCTCAATCAAACCTAGTACTTAAAGAACACATCAGATAAGGAATGAGCACAAATCGCCCGATAAGAATAATACGAGTACAATGCACAATCCTTTCAAAAATTTTGGGGAATCAATTATGAATTCTCAACAAAGGTAACGAATTTAAGAATGCCAAAGACAAACATCTACAAACACCTTGATAAATCACTTTCATTCAGACTGAGTGGCTTAAGGCCAACCAAACACCATCACTTCCACTTGGAACAGACTCATGGACTATGCAACTGCAATGCAAGAGAAAACACTAAAGAAAATAATCAACATGAGAATAACAAGAAAAAAAATCAGTAATATCAAATTAAATCAAATGCAATGCATAGTGTGTTTTATTTATTGGGTAACGTATTAACATTAGGTTCTCTTCTCTGCTAGTTTCATTCGTTCTTTTGAGTTCTTGGTTCCGAGTTTTTATTTATGGAGGACAATGTGTTTCCATGATCTTTGGTGTGAGGTTATGGCATTGATGTTAACTATCTGCCGCCAAAATTTACAATGACCTTTCAATTGATGACTTCACTTGACATGGGAAGATGACCTTGGAGTAACCTCGAAGGTTGGGGAGAGAAGCTCTTTTTTTACTTTCAACTTTGCCAGGGATGTTATAAAATAGGCTTTTGTCTTATTATACACTTAGGACGGAAAACAAATGTCCATGTTATTTAGATCCATCAAGGTGAGCTTTACTTGATGTTACTTGTAACAATTTTAGTGCAACCTTGTTTTGTACTTTTTATTAGTTACAGGTACAAAAGATCAAATTCTAAAAGAAACCTGCTTTTTCACTTGATAGACAGTTAAACAATTCCAGTTTGATCTTAAAATTACTTTAGATGATTGTTCAAGTCTAATTGCAGTGTAATTAGAAGATATGCTCAAAAACTTGAATTAATTTTAGGTTTGACATGGTCATAATGTAACATCCCAGATTTTCTTTTAACCAGGATACTTTGTATAAGTACTAATTAAAATGTATTGTGACTTTGAATTAAATGGTGAGCCTAAGAACCAACTTAGATTTTTCCTTCCGAAAAGTGGGTTACACTTTTGAGACTAGATGACCTAATAAATATGGGCTTTAGTTTGACCCATTCGTAAAATTAGAGAATTTTGAGACATAATGGGTATTTTAAGATTCTAAACATTCTAAGAACATAATTATATTTATTTTAAGTTTCTGATAGTTCATGTATAACATACATTCTCTAGGAGTACAACAAACTTCATAAGAGCCTCCAAAGAATTTTTAGGAAGAGAGCTCTTGGGATTTTGCACATTGCTTTAGGGTATGATTTTATTTTGATTATTGAATTGAGGTTTATAGTAAGAACCCTATGAATTTTTGTTATTTTAGAACCCTAGTTTGAACTTTTGGGTATATTGATTTTTAGAAATTTTGATGTAATTGGATTGAGAAGTTCAAAACTTTGAGTTAATTGTGCAATTGAAAGTAAGGGTTTTCTTATGCATTTACGCCATCTGAAATCTAAGTATCAATCTTTTCTTAAATTATTTTTTTTGTTTAGAAGGGATTCATTGGTGCTCAAGAACCCTAATTGCATTCTTGGTCGTTATGTTAAATTGATTATTTACTATGATTCACAATTTATTTTTACTAATTCTGCTTTAACTTCAAGAGTCTTCATCTTCTTCATTCTTTGTCCAACTTCTGTGTTTTTACACTCTTGAAACCTGAAAAAGTCTACTATAACTTTGTAATTTTGAGTTTTCGCAAAATCTAATTGATTAATATTTAAAAACCTAAACATTTCTAGGCTTATATGTTTGCCAATTCAAGTCAGGAAACTTCGATTTACTCTATCTTATTCATTTCTCATTATTGTTTTGATGATCTTGGACATTCTAAAATCTTTGAAGAGTCCTATTCAACTTTTTAGTCTAAGATTTTGTTAGAATCCATTTGGTTCTTGGTTGAAATTGAGTTTGGGAATTATTATTCAGTGTAGAGTTCTCAATTTTTGACACTGGAAATTAGCCCACTTCGATTTGTTCTATCTTCTTTGTTTCTCATTGGTTTTCGATGATTTAAGACATCATGGAATCCCTAAAGATTCTTATTTAAATTCCTAGTTAAAGATTTTATCAGCATTTATCTATTTCTTGATCAAAAGTTAGTTTGAAAGTTATAAGCCAGCGTAGAGGTTGTTGTCTTAACACTGCAAATCACCTTACTTTGACTTGCTCTATCTTAGTCATTTCTTATCATTTTTTGATAATTTTAGACATTATGAAAACAATAGCGATTCTTTCTCTACTTTTAGGTTTGAGTTTTCACAGAACTCGCATTTGCCCTTGAATAAAACTGTTCTATGTAGAATCATGTGAACAAGGATGACTTTGTCTGCTTCGAACTCCTGGTATTTATTAAATTGATTTGATATACGTCATTATAATTTGGTGAACCGTGTCACAGTGTATGTGACTTATGAATTTCTAACTTGTCCACTTAGGTTAGAACGTCTACTAGCTCAACGAGATGAGCTAGAGATCATGATCTTAATTTCTGAACCTTGTCTCACGTGTCAATGATGGCACGCGTGAGACAATTATGAATCACTCCCCTTGTTCCAGTCTTTATTCTAATTGAATATTTGAATTTTGAAATCTGATCTATTTGAAGATGTTTTCAAACTTATCTAATGTAGTATTAAATTTATTAGAGTCTTCATATATAATATTATTATCTAAACTAGTGGAATCGTTTTGAACTTAAGTTCGTATTATTTTGAACACATTGAAATGTTTTGAACCACTGTAAATGCAGTTGTCTATGGGAATTTGTTACTATGACATTGTATTGTCCTCTGGTACAAGCTATTTGATTGTATTGCTAGTCTGACTTATGAGTTGACAGTTAGTTCATTTGGTTGGCTCCACAAGAATTTGTCGAAATTTCCAATTTTCCTGGAGCTTCCATAGGAATATATTGTTATTATGTTCCTCCATAGAGTAATTTCTCCTCATACTAGGATAAAAGATTCCATTGAAGCGACTAATTTCATGCTAAGAAACCTCAAAGTTATGAAACAAATGACTAGAAAAAAATGGTTAAGAGGACATTATCAATACGATTGATTACAGTATTCGCCGTGCACCTTGGTATCGTATGTTATTAACTCCAACTATTGTTTTTGATAGCATGATTTGTACTTTGTGGGTGAGTGTGTGTGATTATCTTTGCTATACCTTGTGCTTACCCCCTTACTTTCAGGTTATCAGCCGAAGTTCGGATCTGTGCAAAGAATATATAAAGCATGGCTAAGTAAGAAGCTTTTTAATGAAGGGTTTTTCTTTTATATTTACGGATAGATTGTAAAAGATAGCTGAGTGGCCTTTGTTATATTATGGTCTAGACCTTGTTTTGGAACATAGGAGTAATTGAGGGCTATGTAACTATTTTAAGCCAGTGTGGCATTTATCAATGTTTATTAAAGACATTTAATGCTCTGAATACATAATTGGAAGACTTTAGGATATTTTGAATTTCTTTTGCCTTTGTTTATTTGTAATTAATGTTTTGAAAAATTGGGGTGTTACAGTTGGTATCAGAGCTTAGCTATGAGATTATGTAAACTCTTAAGCCTTAGATAAACTGTGACTGAGATTTGACTTTGGAAAGTTGGATTAGGTTTTGACGGTTTATTTGATGTTTCAGCACAAGATTGAGATTTGAGTTGAGTATGCAATAGTAGACACATACTACTTGCCTTTAGATTTAATTATTTTAAGTGTTAACCACAAAAGGCGGTTAAAGGATAGATTTTGATATTCTGGTGTTATTTGATGTTTCAACATAAGATTGAGATTTGAATCGAGTGCATAATAGTAGACCACATGCGACTTGCCTTTGAAATTCAAAGATTTTAAGTGTTAACCAAAGAAGGCAGTTAAAGAATAAGATTTTAATATTATGTTGTCTTGGAGAAACTCTAGCAACTAGTAGCTATAGGAGGTAAAGGATGTAATTGTGAGATACAAATAATGTGATAACTTAGAGACTTTAATTGTTAATGGATGATGCGGATATGTTTGTATGGCATTAGATTTTGGGTCCTTTTAAGGTAATACATATCTCTGTGATAGATTTGTTAATAGTTTGAACTAGTTTGATTTGAGACATCAGAGTGCGTAGCGAAAGCATGGTGGTTACAATTTTCATTCTCTGGTGTGATGTTTGAGTGCTTCTAGACATTTGTTATATGCACTGACTAAGTCAAAGTGG
Organism: Escallonia herrerae; assembly: GCA_033070095.1. NCBI lineage: Eukaryota > Viridiplantae > Streptophyta > Magnoliopsida > Escalloniales > Escalloniaceae > Escallonia > Escallonia herrerae. Next base: position 89,530 of record JAVXUP010000250.1, on the reverse strand, counting down.
TATACCTCAACGGTTGTTTGATAGTATTGGTTTTGTATTAGAGTAGTAAAAAATGATGGGAGAAATCTATATTTTTAAGTGATCTCATGGTTTTGATTTAGTGAACTTCATAGATATTGCGTCATTGCAGTTTTACTTAAGCGTTAGACATTGAGTTTGTGGTCTTGGTAGTAATGGAATATGAATGGGAGGAATGAGTTTGATGTTGTTTTCATCAATCATGTGTTCATGATATTTTGATGTTTGTGGGCAAAGAATATATACGGCTATAATTTCATGTTGATGAGTTGATTAAGTGTATCATATTTGAAAGGCTAATAATGTGACTGATGCAGAGGGAAAAAAGCGTGCGAATAACTTAGTAACTTTAGTTACAAGTTAGTCTCAGTTATCGATGAAGTGTCGTCAAGAGAGTATTGATATGAGCTCATTTTTAGCTTTCTATAGGTGTAGATTTTGATCACCTAGGTGCTCGTATGAGGTTGGAAAGGTGATGAGAATGGAAGTTAGAGCTCAAGGTTTGGATCCAGTAGAGTACAAGGCATGTGATAATTGCTTAATACTTGGTACATCTTAGACTTGAAGCTCAGCGTGTTACTATTGGGAAGATTATGCAAAGGGCATGTTTTAGTATATTATCTGGGTACAGTGCAATCGAAGGGTGATGGATTAAATTTGAGTGCAATGATTAAGTTTAGTGTGTTTCCTCTGCTAAGTAAGTCATAAAAATTTTCTGGTTGAAATTTCATTTAAGGTGGGCAGAATATAATGACTCATGTTGCCATGCAAGCAACTATTTTAAGTACATGCATAACCTTTGAGATATCATAGAGGTTAGGATTTATCAAATTTTTTATGATTACGGTACGTTCAATTCGGAGGACAAAAGTATTTTAAGTTGGGAGAATGTAACATCCCAATTTTTTTTTAATCAGGATATTTGTATAAGTATGAGTTACAATGTATTGTGACTTTGAATTAAATAGTGGACCTAAGAACCAATTTAGATTTTTCTTTTGGGAAAGTGAGTTATACTTTTGGTATTAGATGATCCAATTTAAATACAGGATTAAGTTTGACTCATTTGTAAAATTAGAGAATTTTGAGACATAACGGGTATTTTGCACAATTCTAAATTTTTTAGGAATATAATTATATTTCTGATAGTTTACGTACAATATACATTCTCTAGGAGGATAACAAACTTCAAAAGAGCCTCCAGTGAATTCCTAGGAAGAGACATCTTGGGATTTTTCACATTGCTTTATGGTAAGAATTTATTTCGATTATTGATTGAAATTTGTAGTAGGAATCCTACAAATTTTCGTTACTGTTAGAACTTTAATTGGAACATTTGGGTATATTGATTAGGGCTTTCGATATAATTGAATTGTGAAGATGAAAGCTTTGAGTTAATTGTGCAATTAGAGGTAAGGTTTCTCGTGCATTTACCCCATCTAAAATCTAAGTATCAATCTTTTCTTCAGTTATTTATTGTTTGGAAGGGATTAATTGGTGCTCAAGAACCCTAATTGCATGCTTGGTCGTTATGCTAAATTGATTATTGACTTTGATTTGTGATTTGTTGTTACTAAGTTTGCATTAACTTTAAAAGTCTGTATCTTCGTAGTTCTTTGTCCAATTTATGTGTTTTTATACTTTTGAAAACCTCAAAGATTCTACTACAACTTTGTAGTTTTAAACCCCAAGGGGTGGGTGAAGTGGTAAAGGTCCTTAAGGAATGACCTCAAGGTCTCGAGTTCAAATCCCCATACAGACGGGCCATATTCATTACAATTCTGACTATTCAAAAAAAAATCTTTGCAGTTTTGAGTTTTCCCAAAATTTAACTAATTATTATTCAAAATCAGAATTGAACATATTTATGCTTATATGTCTGCCAATTCAAGGCAACCAAAATCCTTGTAGTTTTTTAATGATATTGGACATTCTAAAATCCTTGAAGAGTCTTATTTAACTTTGCAGTTTAAGGTTTTATCAAAATCCATTTGATTTTTGGCCGAAATTGAGTTTGAAAATTATTGGTTAATGTAGACTTTTTTTTTATTTATGACACTGTAAATCAGCCCACTTTGATTTGTTCTATCTTTTTTGTTTCTCCTTGGCTTTCAATGATTCACGACATCATGGAATCCTTAAAGATTCCTATTTAAATTCCTATTTTTAGGTTTTATCAGCATCGATCTATTTCTTGATCGAAAGTTAGTTTGAAAGTTATGACTCAGTGCACGGGTTGTTGTTTTAACAACCCAAATGAATGCCCTCGAAAATCCAGGGCTCCGCCGCCCCGAACTCCCGGGTCGTTAACCTACTGGATCACATTAAACCTGTCAAATCCTGTACACAACCACATACTTCAAAGCATCTAATCCGATACCGACCCGAATTCTCCAAAATACAAGATTTACAACAAAACATGCTTGAACTCAAGCCATTAAAACCTAGGTTCTTTTCAAACTTGAAATCCCTAAAGAATGAATCAATAGTACAGACCCACGCAGGGGTCTTACTATACCGTGGTGATGGGCTCAACAAAATCTCACTCAGACTCTAACCCATTCACAAACCTGCTGCAGCTTATCATCACCTGCAGAAGGGAGCCAAACGAAGGGTGAGCTTTTGAGAGCTCAGTAAGGTCGTACAAGGACTACAAAAGAAATTATAACACGACTCCGAAAAATCCAACCGACGATGATTTTCAAAACACTTTGAACGATCAAAATTCAATAATTACCCAAACTGAGCAAAGTTCATCAGAAATAGATGCCAAAATAAATATTAACAATCAGAACAAAATCCAAAACGATCAATAAAAGATCCTTTTCAAGTAAGCATTTCAAAGTACCACAAAAATTTCCCTTACTCAAGGGATTTCAATCTGAGTAGAAATTCATTTCCAAAATATAGCCAGGTTTCTCGAGGGATTTTAACCCAAGCAGAATTCAAATCAGATAATACGATAAAGGCTTGTCAAGGGATTTCAACCCAAGTACAAATCCTTCTAACTAAATGCAATGAATGTTTGTCAAGGGCTTTCAACCCAAGCACAAATCATTCTAGCTAACAAAATCAAAAATCAATGTTGATCCTGGGCAATTACAATGCCATTATGGCAAGCTAATATAGTGTACACATGCATGATGTACTAAAGTAATTACTAGTCCACTTGGGTACTAGCCTGCGTTTCATGCAGGATTCAACCAGCCTTATACCGCCTCCCCACTAAACAGGTACCCAGGTCAACACAGAAATTAACAATATCAATGAACATTAACATCAGCTCATATCCCCAAAATCAATTCGGGTTCTAATAACAATAATCATACTGACATAAGTCAACATTCGGAATTTTCAGAAGAAATCAGAATTTCAGAAGAAAAATCACAGATAAACAACAAAAATGACTGCGAATAATTATCGAATATAATCACAACAATTCAGAAGAATGGATACAGACAATTATCAAATTTTCTCAGCAAGCAATAACATGCGAGTATCACAAGATTTCCAAATAATCGATTCAGGTTCAACATTAGGGTTTTCTGGGCAAGAACATGGTGATATCAATACATAACTCAGAGTTCGGCATTAGCCGTAAATATATCAAAGGAGTATTTATGAGTACAAGTAATCAAATAAGGGTTCGAACAAAAGTCCTTACCCAAGGTTTAGATAGAATCCCTTACTTAGATCCGCTGCTAAATTATCCTAACCTTCCAGTCTTTAGCTTTAACCTAAACGGAATAATCGAACCATTAGAATACAGCCTACAGAACAAAAGTAAACTTAATACGAACTCACACATGCTCCCAAAATAAACCTCCCCTCACGGGGTATGTAAAATTACTGAAACTCCCCTACGGTGTAAAATTACCAAAATGTCCCTCTCAGACTTAAATTACCAAAATGGTCTTCCCATAAGTAGAATCACTGAAATAAACTTCCCATATTTAAATTTATGCAAAAATACCTTTCTTAGGTCAAATTACCAAAATACCCCTTCGGGGTGGCAAATTACCAAAATACCCCTCGTTACACTTTAATTCTTAAAATGACTTTTCCATAAGCAAAGTTACTAAAATAACCTTACTGTATGTAAATTTACTTCAAAATACCTCTTATAGGTAAAATTATCAAAATACCCCTTCGGGGTGGTAAATTACCAAAACACCCCTGGGGGTTTCCGACACCAGAAAAATCTCAAAAATATCTTAAACCGCTATTTTAAGCATCCCAACATCATTTATGTACTAAAAAGTCTTTTATAAAATTTTTGTCCGAAAATCCTGAACCGATGTCCGAACCGAGCGCTAAAAGGTCAGTTTCGCGAAAAATACTTATTGGCCTCAGAATAGAACGAAATTTTAGAATTTGAATTATATTAGTAAAATAGAGTTTCCATAAAAATTTCATATTAAAATAACTTAGTTTACTAGGTTAATTAATTTGATAAATTCTTTAATTGATACCCCAATTTAGCGCTCTTTGCGGCCCCGAAAAACTTCTGAAAAATTCCAGAGCATAGTCGTCATAAAATCATTGGGGGTTATAGTTTTACACTTTATCTAATTTTTCCCCTAGATATTTATAAAAATTCTTGAAGAAACTGTCTAAATTAATTTTCTAGCTTTAGCGACAATAAAACTTACTGTGCAAATCATTACACACACTAACACACCTTCACGCACACACACTCACCTTCAACCTTCTGCCGAGAACCACTTCATACATACAACCCCTAGAATCACACACCAATCCAAGAAAACATTCCTAACCCACCAAAATACCTAAATTTGTTTACTTAACACACACATAAACACAATTGAACCCAAAATCATTCCCCCACCACTTTACCTGAATGATGAACACACACAAGAACACCCACAGTTTCACACACACACACACACACACACCGAAACACACAAACTCACACCTAAACCGCTAGAAATTTCACTAAAACCTCACAATTTCACTCCCCATTACACACACATACTTCATACATACTCATAGCCAAATAACACACACACCCACACTGTTATATACCCAGAACACACGCGCGCGTGCACACACACACACACACACACACACACAGTTCAAACGCACACTGAACACCTCTAATGCGTCATAAAACACACGCTAACACACACTAAATTCACATAATAGAGAAGGGGATTACCCCGAAGATTTCTCTCGAATCTTTTGCACGAATTCCCCTTCTTCCCTCCTTGTTTTCTTCCTCTGTCTTTGTTTCTCTTCACTGTTTCACTTCTGAAGGGAAAGTTTCCTCTTTTGTTTTTTTTTCATTTGTTTCTCCATTTACCTTTATAACATGTCCTTATTTTATCTTAAATTCAGATTAGTCATCAACAAAGAGAGAGATGGCAACTACACATAATCTGATTTCTAAGATTTAACACCTAATGCCAATTTTCCCAAATTACAAATTAACGCCCAAAGTTTTTCAAAATTAACCCTCAAAATTTTAAAAATTTTATTTTTATCCCAAATTATTTTAAGCGTCGAGACTCTACTAATACTCGAGCATTGCCCAAAATTAACGCCCGTTTATTTTTCGGAGCTCAGATGGCTATTTAACAGGCTCCCGAATTTTGGGATATTACACCGAATCACCTTGCTTTGATTTGCTTTATCTTAGTCATTTCTTATTAGTTTTGATGATCTTAGGAATTACCAAAATAGTTGTGAGTCCTCTTCAACTTTTAGGCTTTGAGTTTTCTTACAATTCGTACACTTCAATTGTTGAAGTTGCCCTTGTATAAATCTATTATGCGTAAAATCATTTGAATGAGAATGACTTTGTTTGCTTCAAACTATTGGTTTTTATTAAACTGATTTGATATTTGTTTCTATAATATGGTGAGTTGTGTCACAGTTTATGTGATTATCTATTTTTGACATATGGTTTAGAACGTAGCTCAAGGGGATAAGTTAGAGATCATGATCTTAATTTCTGAACCTTGTCTCATGTGTCAGTAATGGCACGTGTGACCCAATTCTGAACGGCTCCCCAGTTTTCTTTTTATATTAATTGAATATTTGGATTTTGAAATCTGATCTGTTTGAAGATGTTTTCAAATATTTCATAGAGAATATTGTTATCTAAACTAGTAGAATCGTTTCAAACTTAATTTTGTGATATTTTGAACACATCGAAACCTTTGGAACCACTGCAAATGTAGTTGTCTGTGGGAATTCGCTACTTTGACATCGTATTGTCATCTAGTGCAAGCTATTCAATCTGTTGCTAGTCTGATTTCTGAGTTAACAGTTGCATTGGTTTTAGTATTCGTCACAACTCCAAGTTCTGTTTCTTATATGACATACTTTATACTCTGTGGATGAGCGTGTGTGATTATCTTTATTGGACTTTGTACTCCCCCCCCCCCCAACCCTCCCCCCTTACATTCAAGTTATCAGCCAGAGTTCAAAGTTGTGCAAAGAATTATAAGGCATGGCTAAATAAGAAGCTTTTTAGTAAAGAATTTTCCTTTCACATTTATTGTCAGATAAATTGTATGAGACAACTGAGTGGCCTTTGTTATATTCTTGTTTTGATTTTGTTTTGGAACCCCATGCAGAAATAATTGAGGACAACATAACTATTTTAAGTCGGTGTGGCATTTATCGATTTTTTTAAAGACTTATTGTTAGATGCACTGAATACCTAATTCGCAGACTTTTGGGCATATTGAGTTCTTTTTTCCTTTGTTTATATGTAACTAACGTTCCGAAAAATCGGGGTGTCATAAGAGTGCATCTAACTACGCTCTTATGACTAAGAGAAGACTCAAGAAAGTACCCTAGCTACTCACTTGTGTAAGAAGACTAATAAGGCACACTCTTGTTCTTAATATCAATTCTCCATGTTAAAACCAAAAAAAAAAAGTTATAGACGCTTGCATTTTTTATTTTTTTCCTTCTCTTGTAATCATAGTTTTCTTTGTATTTGGAAAGAAATTCCTTCCCTCATCTACAACATATATATATATATATATATATATATATATATATATATATATGTTGTAGATGACACAAAAGAAAAGCTGATGATTCGATTTCTAGTAATTATGTTATTGATTGCCCGCGTGCTTAGCATTAAGACTGCCAAAAGTTTAATTTTCTATATATATGGGTATGTGACTAACCTCCTATACCTGTGGAAGAACCTCAATATGAGTAATGCGCCGATATTTAGAGACAGACTTTACATCAAACACTTAAGAGATAAAGATGTATTTACCTCAAATACTTATGAGATAAATTGTGTATTTATCTTAAATACTCTTCTAAATAACTGTAATTATCCACACTAACAAATAGTTAGTGGGCGGATTTATTAACAGTAATGTTGATATATGTCTTGTATTTATGTCCCACATCGGTTACTCAAAGAAGGTTGCAACTAGGCCCTTAGTATATAAGGCATCTTGTCCCACATTGGTTGGGGAGAGAAGATCACTGCTTTCTCCAAGTACAAATAAGGTGTCTTATATTGTGTTTAAGGGCAAGAGATGAGAGTCCTTCTTTGAGTAGGCAAAGAAGATATGAGAGTCCTTCTTTGAGTAGGCCAAGAGATGAGAGTCCTTCTTTGAGTAGCCGAGATAGAAGAGTCCTTCTCTGAGTAGGAAAGAGATGATAGTCTTTCGATGGGTAGGCAAAGAAAGAAGAGTTCTTCTTTGAGTAGAAAAACAGTTGAGAGATACACGTGAGGGAGCGTTGTAAATCTGACTTGTGCAAAGTGGATTTGAGTTTCTCTCAGTTTTTTTGTGTTTTCTTATTTGGTTATCGTGTTCTATACATATTTATCTAGAGCGATTTCGTAACAAGTGGTATCAAGAGCATTCCAGGTTTATTTTTTGAGCAAAATTAAAATCGATTTCAGAGGATAAATATGTAGACAACATGACCATGAAGTATGCCTGTGAAAATTTGATGGGAAGATGAATTTTGGCACATGGCAGAGCACGGTGAAGGATTAGAGTGGCGCGATAAGGGATACCGAAGCATGCATGAGGAGCAAGCTCGAGGCATTTGGAGAGCGCTTGCAGCCGACTGTCGCAAGTCAGGTGGAGCTAATCTTTAATAGATTAGATGACTTGGAGGTAGACAGTCGATTAACTATGCTAGAGAGGAAAGTCTATGTGTTCGCGGAGGAGCTAGATGACTTGATCGAGGAAAAGGTCGCCCATTTCACCAACCGGGAGATGCAACGGTGCAAGGACCTCATGGGACAAGTCATGGAGCTCCAAGAAGAACTAGGTGCTTGTAAGAATGAGCTTACAAAAGCTACAAGGTAGGGGAGTATCGCGGTGCAACCAAGGCGAAAGAAAATGCTTGAGCCGAGATTGTACAATGGAGCAAGAGACGAGAGGCAGGTGGATAACTTCTTTTGGCATTTGGACCGATACTTTGAAGCCCTTGACATCGACGATGAGGAGGAGAAGGTGCAGATGACAGTCATGTACCTTACGGATATGATTGCCTTATGGTGGAGGCGTCGCTATACGGATGGGTGCGACGTCAAAACATGGGAAAAGTTCAAGCGTGAACTAAAAAGGCAATTCTATCCGGAGAACGCCGAAGATATGGCAATGTCAACTTTCGATGGATGAGGAAAAAGGGAAGCATCCACGAGTATGTGAAGGAGTACTCGGCTTTGATGCTCAAAATACCAGAGATGTCCAAGAGGCAGCGATTACGCTTCTTCATTGATGGGTTGCAGTAGTGGTTTGCGACATAATTGCGGCGAAGGGAACCTCACGACTTGGCTTCCGCCATGGTGATTGTCGAAAGGTTGGAAGAATTCAAGCAAGGTGAGAGGCCAAGATCTCCAAGGCACGAGCGTGCCAAAGATGGGGGAAACGGTAGGTAGAAGAGTGGTTTGCCCAAGGCAACCCATGATGAGCGGAGTAGGGACGAGGGACGTCACCGCCATCACAAGGAGGAGAAGAAGCACGAGGGAAGTCGCAAGCATGGTGACTCTTGTGACCACAAGGCTCATGTAGGGCCTAGAGGAGGATGCTTCTACTGTGCAGGTCCGCATTACAGGAAGGATTGCCCACATAAGGGCAATATGATTACGTTCCTCGAGTAGCACAAAGGCAGCAAGGGGTATTCTTCTAGCAACGACGGGGAGGAACGCATGGGGGCATTGCAGATGGTCAATGCGTTCGTGCAGAAGTCGAGGGAAGAAACTGCCAAGAAGAAGAAGAGCAAGAAGAAAAGAGGCTTGTTCTACACAACAGTGGATGCTGTCGGGAAGACTCAAGAAGCGCTTGTGGATACCGGGGCTACCCGTAACTTCATGAGTCCGAGGGTAGCCGAGTGGCTTGGGCTAAAACCAACTAAAGGTGGGAGTTGTGTAACGCCTCCGGAAATTCAGAGCTCTGTCGCCCTGAACTCTCTGGTCGTTAACCTACCGGATCACATCAAACCTGTCAAATCATGTACACAACCACATACTTCAAAGCATCTAATTTGATACCAACTCGAATTCTTCAAAATACAAGATTTCATCAAAACCTGCTTGAACTCAAACCATTAAAACCTAGGTTCTTTTCAAACTTGAATCCCTAAAGGATGAATCAACAGTACAGACCCACGTAGGGGTCTTACTATACCGTGGTGATGGGCTCATCGGAATCTCACTCAGACTCTAGACCATTCCCGAACCTGCTACAGCTTATCATCACCTGGAGAAGGAAATCAAATGGAGGGTGAGCTTTTGAGAGCTCAGTAAGGTCGTACAAGGACTACCAACAGGATTACAAAATAATTCCAAGAATCCAACGGACAAAGATTTCCATAATACTTCAAACCGTCAAAAAAACTCAATGATTCTCAAAATGACCGAAATTCACAGAAACAGATACCAAAATAAACAATAATACCCATGATGGGTTCCAGAACGATTAATAAAAGATCATCGTCAAAATACAACAGAGTTTCCTCAAGATATTTCAAACGTACACAGATCATCAGAGACCGTTCTTTTCAAAATACACTGAATTTCTCAAGGGATTTATTTCAGAGAATACTTTCCAGTCATGACCATTGCAATTACGGCAATATACAGAACATAGAAAATAAAAAATCAACGTTGATCCTGGGTGATTGCAATGCCATTCCGGCAAAGCACAGAAGTGTACACATGCATGATGTACCGGAATAATTACTAGTCCACTTGGGTACTAGCCTGCATTCCATGCAGGATTCAGACCAGCCTTATAACGCCCGCCTCATAACAGAACATATAACCCAGGTCAACACAGAAAATTAACAATATCAGTGAGCTTTAGCATAAGCGCAATCACCAAAATCAATTCGGATTCTAATAACAATAATCATACTGACATAAGTCAACATTCAGAATTTTCAGAAGAAATCAGAACTTTCAGAAGAAAAATCACAGATAAACAACAAAAACGATGACGAATAATTATCGACTTTTAAGCACAACAATCCAGAAGAACGAATACAGACAATTGTCAAATATGCTCAGCACACAATAATAGGCGAGCATCATAAGATTTCCAAATAATTGATCCAGGTTCAATATTAGGGTTTTTTGGACAAGAACATGCTGATATTAATGCATACTTCAGAGTTCGACATTAGTCACAAGTAATTCAAAAGAGTATTTACAAGTACGAGTTATCAAAATAAGGGTTCAGACGGAAGTCCTTACCCAAGATTTAGATAGAATCCCTTACCTGGATCCGCAGCTAAATTATCCTAACCTTCTAGTCTTTAGCTTTAACCTAAACGAAATAATCAAACAATTAGAATACAACCTATAGAACAAAATTATAACTTAATACGAACTCATACATGCTCCCAAAATGAACCTCCCCTCACCGGGTATGTAAAATTACCGAAACACCCCTAGGGATAAAATTACCAAAATGCCCCTCTCGGACTTAAATCACCCAAACGGTCTGCCCGTAAGTAGAATCACTGAAATAAACTTTCCATATGTAAATTTATGCAAAAATACATTTCTTAGGTCAAATTACCAAAATACCCCTTCGGGTGGTAAATTACCAAAATACCCCCCGTTACACTTAAATTCTCAAAATGACTTTTCCATAAGCAAAGTCACTAAAATAACCTTATTGTATGTAAATTTACTTCAAAATACCTCTTATAGGTAAAATTATCAAAATACCCCTTCGGGGTGGTAAATTACCAAAACACCCCTCGGGGTTTTCCGGCACTGGAAAAATCTCAAAAATATCTTAAACTGCTATTTTAAGCGTCCCGATGTTATTTCTGGCCTAAAAAGTATTTTAGAAAATTTTCGCCCGAAAATCCCGAACCGGTGTCCGGACCGAGCGTTAAAAGGCTAGTTTCGCAAAAAATACCTATCGGCCTCAGAATGGCACAAAATCTTAGAAAATGAAACATATCAGTAAAATAAGATATTCATAAAATTTTCAGATCAAAATATCTTGGTTTGATATGCTAAATAATTAGATAAAATTCTTTAATCGGTGCTCTAATTTAGCGCTCTTCGCGGACTCCGAAAATTCTCAAAAAAATTCCAGAGCGTAGGTTTTGTAAAAACAATGGGGATCATAGTTTGGTGTTTTATCCAATTTGGGCCCTAACTTTTTATAGAATTTTGAGGAAAAACTGCCCAAATAATTTTCCTCTTTAGTGACGATAGAGTTGTCAAACGGGCCGGGCGGCCCGTGGGCTGGCCCGGCCCGGCCCGGTTCTAGCCCGGGCTGGCCCGGCCCCATCCATGAACAGTAGCGGCCCAGCACAAGCGGGCTTGGGGCCTGGGCCTGGACCAGGCCTTCAGTTTCTGCGAAAAAGCCCGGCCCGGAAACGGCCCGGTTTGGCCAGGCCCGAAGTCGGCCCGGTTTGGCCCGGGTCTGGCCCGGTTTTGGCCCCATCACTTGTTTGAATTTTTTGCTTTTCCCCCCTTTCTTCCACCCCTTTTCCAAAATTCCACTTTTACCCCCCCCCCCCAACAGCATTGTTATGTGTTAAGATTTTATTAATAAAGCTCACCAAGAAGAGTATGAAAATGTTTAACATATAATAAAAAATATAATGGCTAACAAATAAATATGTATATACATACATACATATATATGTATATTACTTATAATGAAATAAAAGGATAAAGATTAGGTTCGTTAAATTGTGAATATTGCCTAGAGATGAAATTTAAAATTGAATAACAAGAAAAAAAAAAAAAGGGCCCGGGCCCGGCCCAAGCCCGGCCCTAGATATTGGGCCTAGGGCCAGGGCCTGGACTGGGCCTAGGTTTGCCTTCGGCAGGCCCGGCCCCACAGCAGGCCCGATGGGCTTGGGCTGGGCCGGCCCAAGCCCGGCCCTTTGACATCTCTAAGTGACGATTACGATCACTATTCAAATCATCCCACACACTAACACACCTTTCCACGCACACAATCATCTTCTCCACGCAGCTGCCATGACCGTTTTCTTCTCTATTTTCTGTTCTGAATTTCTTTTCTGTTTTCTTTTAATTCCGAAACCAAATAACCTTAGTATATATTCCAAAATCACACCAAATCGTGATCCAAATCATCACCCGTATACACACTTACACCCACGGCAACAATGAACACCAGATAGAACACACTTATATAAGCACACGATGCCCACACATTGCACGAACAGACAACAAATTTCACATTGTGTAAAGGGTAGAAGGATTACCCTTCAAATTCTTCCATCCCCCCCTCCCCCTCATTTCCCCTCTGATTTTTCTGCTTCCCCGAAGCCTTCTGTCTTGCATCTTCCTTTTTGTTCTTTTTTTTCTTCTTCCTTCTTTCTGTCTATTCTTGTTCTTCTTCCTCTTTTTTTGTTTCTCTTCTGCTGAAACTTTCCCGAAAGGGAAAGTTTGCCTCTTTTGTTTTCTTTTTTTCATCCGAAATCCTCACTTATCCATCTCATATTAAATTGTTTAATTTAGCTTAGTCACCTAAGCTAGTAGGAGGTGGCACATTCTTGTAACCAATTTTCAAATTTTGCAAAATAGCCCCTCTAATTTTCAAATTTTCAAATTTTACAAAAATGCCCCTAAATTTTCAAAAATTATATTTTTGCCCCAAAATTCTTTTAAGTTTCCAGAAGCTTCTAATACCCGAGTGTTGCTCAAAATTAGTGCCCGTTTATTTTCGAGTCATGGATGACTATTTTAATCGGCTCCCGAAGTTCGGGATATTACATCCCCCCCTTCTAAAAATTTTGTCCTCCAAATATGTTCGCGTATTCTCTATCACTTATGGCGTTCAGGCACTATGCCTCCGCTGCGCCACTCTGATAACTATCTCTTGGCAGCTACGCTACCTTTGACTTTCGCACCTATATTTTTGTCCCATGAATACCCAGATGCAACCGCTTAAATCCAAATCATAACACTAAACTGAAATCCTGTCGGATAATCACTTTACTCTAACTAGTCCAGAATTTTACGGACGATGCTTTAACGGATACAGAACTCACTGAGCAGAACCTACACCGCTCCGAATTTTGAGCATATCAAACAGATTAAGTCAAGCTCTAATACGACAAATTTTCCCTCTCTTATGTTACTCCTACACTAGAGATCTCATCATTTGCACAATTCACTTATGATTATAAGCTCAACTTTACGATCAATGCATATTAAAATATAAAATGATGGTCAGATATGACCTGCGGTTTACCAAGGCTAACCTGGGTAGGGTATACAATTCATGTAAGTACTTACGCCTCACAACAGACAACAAAACTGTAGCCACTAGGCTTTCACTGCACTCTCTAATACCTCATAACAACGAGTCCAAATTACTGCCAAGTTCATCATCGAGAGACATGTTATCTTAGCATAGTTATGTATTATATACTTATAATTCTGCGTACACGTCACAGAATGACAAAAACTATAGGTATCATGAGTTCGTTGCACACGCTGGTGCCTTGAATCAAATAGGTCCAAACTGTTACCGGAGTCATTATAGAGGAATGTGTTCTCTTAACACAATCCGAAACATGATTTTGCACTCACTTATCTTGTACTTCGACTAAAGTTTAAAGCTCTAAATTATCACATCATTTCTGATTCACAATTATATTATTTACGAAAATCTCATAATCGTATCCTTCGATCATCTGTTTCAGTTAAACTATTAAAATCTTCTGGTTCCAAAAGCAAATAACCAGCAGTTTGTTATCTCAGATTTAGACAAATTTCCATCTTATACCAGATCATCGGATAACTTATCCAAACCTAATCAGCATTCCCAGAGTCTATTCTCGCTCACAGATTATCTGAGGTTTAGGAATTTACCTAACCTCATATCCAGGTAAGGGAAACTATGCAAATATTGATAGTAATAATCGCAATCAGGCAATTAAAATACAAAAATCTTTAACAGAATTTGTGCATATTGGCTCTCGGAGTTCACAACAGAATTCTGTGACATTCCAGAAGAAAACGACGGACACAGAAACAATTATATCGGTCTGACGAAAGCAAAGTCAACCCAACGACTCAGAACAATCAGAATCAGAAGGAATTATTGGTCCTTAATAAGATTCGTAGCTTCCCCATGGCCAGTGGGTCAGATACTACCTCATCAAGTCCAAATAGATTCAAAAGGACAGATAAATATCTCGGAAAGGAATAAGACGGACCAGCATGAATGACTTCTTCTATGACGCCTCAGTGTAAGCTGACATTCAATTAAGTCGTCCTTGAATTCAATATGCAAAAGAATGAATCAAATGACAGAGCAAAATTCCAAATCCCTTCTTGAGCCCCTAAACCGAACCTTCAGTCTTAATGCCAGTCATCTTTCCAAAGCACTACTCTTATTCATCAATCAAATTATCAACTTAACTATTATGCATACTGTATAACTTTCCAAATACGACTAGGGTTTCCCTAACAATACCAGATACGTGATTAGTGAATCACCAATTCATACCTAGTATGATATAAAAAGCCTGAACAACAAATGGAGTGAGGTCCATAGAAAGATCTTCATCCCCAAACATAGACTGTACATTTACAGAGAACCACAAGACAGTCAAAAACTCTCTGAATGGAGTACTTATCACAATATTAGTTCTTAAAATATCAATTCTTAAAAGATGGATCTTCATCCTCAATCTCTATGCCAAAGTGACAGATGTAAAGAAATATGATGTTCTAAACTTAAATAGTAGACATGCATCTAATAGGTTAACCTGTGGTGTACTTGGCACCACGTCACCGGATGTCACTTCCTCCTGAGCAGATATTAAATAAACATTAACTGATATTCTAGGCCTCAGCCTCTACTGACCTTGTCTTCTTCTTGTCGAGGAATACCGCTCTTTCTTACACTAGCTATGGGTATCAACAGATTATTTCTCACAAGCAAACAGTTTCGAACTTAATGTCTCACATTGCCTTGCTTAACACATCATCCGATCACTTTATAGCATATTCATCACCTTGACTTCTCTTGCATATACCACATGGGTGGTCAAAAAAGCTTACTCGCCACCCTGACCAATATTCCGTGTAGGTCAAATTTCAGAACTCTGCGATGGTCTAACTCTGGTACTCTAAACTGATTGAGCGCTTATACCCTGCGCTCCTCTAATTCTCGTATCATGCCTCAATCGAATTTTAGAACTCAGTCCAGATCTCATACCACCGAACCAAAGTGGGCCTGAATCTCTGATTTTTGTCCCAACCTTTAACCTTGGGCACCAAACTGTGCCGACTGTAAAACTTTTGCTGACGACTGTCAGCTCATAAAATCCGTTCGGAGAAAAATTCTCACTTATCTCTCTTTTATCGCCGTAGGTTTACTTATGTCTTCCTCCATTGTCCAACGTAGACTGTTCAAAAACATACCAAACAAAGACATTTCATATCGCTCGTCGATCGAGCTGGGAGCATTTTATCTCAGTTCAGGCCTAAACCTCCACTCAGACTTCTGGCAGTTATCTGTCTCCAGGAATAACATTCTTACTACGAATCTAACAAATCATGAGATCTCATCTCAACCTTGTTTATTGACTCTTAATATGTAATCTCACATTAACAATTCTCTCACACCTGTTCACAAAATCTCACAAAATACCGGTCAAAAATAATTCTCTAAAAGGGTTCCCAAGTGACATAAATGAATTACTGATAAGTCAAATTCTTCACTACCATTTTCCACCCTGATCAACCTCGCCTCTCAGTTTATATCCATCAATTTCAACCTTTGTCACTTCACTTATAGTTGCTCAAAGTTTATACAATCAGTTGCTCAAAATTTCCTCAACTTTACCAATCCAGTTTGCTGCTTCTACAGGGTTTAATAACCTCCCTGTAGCTAATCATTTTATTTGTTAAGATCACCCAATATACTCTTATCTCAAGGTTATGGTTATGGTTAAACCAGATTAGATACTCTTAGCTGTCGATTGCCAAATTCTATGTCATCAGAAATCAGGTTCATAATGTACAGAATCATAACTATCAGTTCTAAGATTCTGTTGTTTCCTCTATTGGGTAGGGTTGCCTCTCTACAATCATAATACTCATACAGTACATTTTCTAATCAAAAGATCATCTGATCAGGTCTTTCTAATACCGGGCATTTTCCTGTTCCATCTTATACAATCCTCTTGGAATTTCATCTATCGGGCACCACGAGGCCCTCCATATCATTATCGCTGCCAGAGTTTCAAATTCTGACCATATGGATACAATAAACAGTTATCAGAGTTATACCAACGCGGGTATAAAGAACAACACGATGACTAGTCAAGGCAGACTTCTTAACGCTACCATCATCCTACCCCATTCTCGTTAACCAGAATACCATTCCACAGAATGATGTTACCTACACCATATGGTTCTATGCCTACAGATTCATATGCCTATACTTCTAATACCATAAGACCGAACTGCTCTTATACCAACTGTAACGCCCCTGGAAATCCAGAGCTCCGCCGCCCTGAACTCGCGGGTCGTTAACTGTAACTCCCCCAGAAATTCGAAGCTCCGCCACCCCGAACTCCTGGGTCGTTAACCTACCGGATCACATCAAACCTGTCAAATCCTGTTCACTAACACATACTTCCAAAACAGTGAATCCGATATCAACTCAAACTCTTCACATTCAATATTACATAACTACTCAAACTGGAACTATTAAGATCTAGGTTCTTTACAAACTCAAGTTCTTATAGAACGAGTTGACAAAACTGACCCATGCAGGGGTCTCCCTACACAGTAGTGATGGGCTCATTGGGATCTCACACAGACTCTAACCCATTCCCAAACATGATACATTTGATCATCACATGCAGAAGGGAGCCAAACGAAGGGTGAGCTTTTGAGAGCCCAGTAAGTTCGTACAAGGACAACAAAAGAGATTATAACACGACTCCAAAAAAAATCCAACCGACGATGATTTTCAAAACACTTCGAACGATCAAAACTCAATGATTACCCAAAATGATCAAAATTCATCAGAAATAGATGCCAAAATAAATATTAACAATCAGAACAAAATCCAAAACGATTAATAAAAGATCCTCTTTAAGTCAGCATTTCCAAGTACCACGAAATTTCCCTTGCTCAAGGGATTTCAATCCGAGCAGAAATTTATTTCGAAAATACAGCAAGATTTCCTGAAGGATTTTAACCTAAGCAGAAATCAAATAAGATAATACGATAAAGGCTTGTGAAGGGATTTCAACCCAAGTACAAATCCTTCAAGCTAAGTACAATGAATGTTTGTCAAGCGCTTTCAACCCAAGTACAAATCATTCTAGCTAAAAAAAATCAAAAATCAATGTTGATCATGGGCGATTGTAATGCCATTATGGCAAGCTTATATAATGTACACATGCATGATGTACTAAAATGATTACTAGTCCACTTGGCTACTAGCCTGCGTTTCATGCAGGATTTAACCAACCATATACCGCCTCCCTACTAAACAGGTATCCAGGGTCAACACAGAAATTAACAATATCAATGAGCTTTAACATAAGCTCATATTTCTGAAATCGATTCGGGTTCTCATAACAATAATTATATTGACATAAGTCAGCATTCGAGATTTTCAGAAGAAATTGGATTTTCAAAAAAAATCAGAACTTCAGAAGAAAAATCACAGATAAACAACAAAAACGACCGTGAATAATTATCGAATATAATCATATCAATTCAAAAGAATGGATACGAAAAATAATCACTGATAAACAACAAAAACGACTGCGAATAATTATTGAATATAATCATAATAATTTGAAAGAATGGATACAGACAATTATCAAAGTTGCTCAGCCCGCAATAACATGCGAGCATCACCAGATTTCCAAATAACCGATTCAGGTTCAACATTAGGGTTTTCTGGGCAAGAACATGCTGATATCAATACATAACTTAGAGTTCGGCATTAGCCGTAATTATATCAAAGGAGTACTTACGAGTACAAGTAATCAAATAAGGGTTCGAACAAAAGTCCTTACCCAAGGTTAAGATAAAATCCCTTACCTGGATCTGCAGCTAAATTATCCTAATCGGAAGTCTTTAGCTTTAACCTAAACGGAATAATCGAACCATTAGAATACAGCCTACAGAACAAAAGTATAATGTAATACAAACTCACGCATGCTCCCAAAATGAACCTCCCCTTACCGGGTATGTAAAATAACCGAAACGCCCTTAAGGTGTAAAATTACCAAAATGCCGCTCTCGGACTTAAATCATCCAAACGGTCCTCCCGTAAGTAGAATCACTGAAATAAGCTTCCCATATGTAAATTTATGCAAAAATACCTTTCTTAGGTCAAATTACCAAAATACCCCTTTAAGGTGGCAAATTACCAAAACACCCCCCGTTACACTTTAATCATCAAAATGACTTTTCCGAAGCAAAGTCACTAAAATAATCTTACTGTATGTAAATTTACTTCAAAATACCTCTTATAGGTAAAATTACCAAAATGCCCCTTCGGGGTGGTAAATTACCAAAACACCCCCAGGGGATTTCCAGCACCGAACAAATCTCAAAAATATCTTAAACCGCTATTTTAAACATCCTGATGTTATTTCTGGTCTAAAAAGTATTTTAAAAATTTTTCGCCCAAAAATCCCGAATCGATGTCCGGACCGAGAGCTAAAAGGCCAGTTTCGCGAAAAATACCTATCGGACTTAGAATGGCCCAAAATTTTAGAATATGAATCATATCAATAAAATAGAGTTTCCATAAAAACTTCAGATTAAAATAACTTAATTTACTAGGTTAATTAATTCGATAAATTTCTTTAGTCGATACCCCAATTTAGCTCCCTTCGCGGATTCCAAAAATTCTCAAAAAAAAATCCAGAGAGTAGTTCTCGTAAAATATTAGGGGTTACAGTTTTTCACTTTGTCTAATTTTGGCATTAACTATTTATAAAAAATAGGATTAAAAACTGCCTAGTTGATTTTTATCTTTAGTGACCATTACACTCACTATTCAAATTAAAGCACACACTATTGCACCTTTTACACACACATCATCTTCCTTGTTCAAACACACACACAACTCACTGATGGTCTTCGAAATTCACTGAAACCCACGGCTACCCTTCCAAATGCTCCCAAAACCTCTACCCGAATGAATTTACACCTAAATACTCACATTAACATTCAATTAATCACACCCTCATACACCCCATCACTCACCCGAAACACATATGAACACACACACTGAAGCACACTTCGAACCCACACACTGCACATACACTCACGCACACACCCACACTGTAAACACAATTATACTCACATGTAAGGCACATATACGCGCACATAACTACGAATTCACGCAAAATCACGCTGCTCGCATGAATATATACATATACATATTATCAACCCACATACACTGTCAACTACCTCCACGACCACATACACTGTCAACTACCTCCACGACATACACTTCCACACTTTGCTACCTAAGATCACACACAACACCTTCTGATCCATAGCAATACATCGCATAACACCTAACACGCCCGAACCTAGACTAGGAGCACTCACTTAAACCCACAAGAACACACAGCTACACACACAATGAATTCACACTCTGCGCACACAGAAAACACACACAACCTCATACTAACTCTAGCAGAGAAGTGGTTACCTTGAACAATCTCTTTCTCTCCCCTAAAATTCTTCTCGACCGAAGCCCCTGTTTCTCTCTCTGTTTCTTGTTCTTCCTCTTTCTCTTTTGTTTGTTCTTCTTTCCGAATTTCCCTTTTTTCGTTTTCTTTTATTCCCTTTTTTTCCCTTATCCAATCTATTATTAAATAGTTTAATTTAGCTTAGTCATGAAAGCAAGTAGGTGGTGGCAACTCCTAAAATATGGTTTCTAAATAAATTTTATATAAATTACAAAAAGACCCTTAAACTTTACTTAATTATAAAACAAACCCCAAATTTCATATAATTGCATTCAAGCCCAAAATTATTCCAATCATGCTCAATTTAATTAAACATCGCTGAAAATATACACTAGCATTCATTTTATTATTTTTTATCAGTAAAACCATAATTTATAATTATGCCCCCAAAGTTTTTTTCCAAAATTATGAAAATGCCCCCAAAAATTTAAAAATTAAAATTTTGCCCCAAAATTGTTTTAAGCTTCCACAAGCTTCTAATACTCGAGTATTGCTCAAAATTAGCGCCCGTTTATTTTTCGGAGCCCAGATGGTATTTTTAACCGGCTCTCGAAGTTTGGAATATTACATTAACCTATCGGATCACATCAAACCTGTCAAATCCTATACATAACCACATACTTTAAAGCATCTAATCCTATACCGACTCGAATTCTTCAAAATACAATATTTCAACAAAAACTGCTTGAACTCAAACCATTAAAACCTAGGTTCTTTTCAAACTTGAATCCCTAAAGAATGAATCAACAGTACAGCCCACGCAGGGGTGTTACTATACCGTGGTGATGGGCTCATCGGAATCTCACTCAGACTCTAGACCATTCCCGAACCTGCTACAGCTTATCATCACCTGTAGAAGGGAATCAAATGGAGGATGAGCTTTGGAGAGCTCAGTAAGGTCGTACAAGGACTACCAATAGGATTACAAAACGATTCCAAGAATCCAACGGACAAAGATTTCCAGAATACTTCAAACCGTAAAAAAAACTCAATGATTCTCAAAATGATCGAAATTCACAGAAACAGATATCAAAATAAACAATAATACCCATGATGGGTTCCAGAACGATTAATAAAAGATCATCTTCAAAATACAACAGAGTTTCCTCAAGATATTCCAAACGTACACAGATCATCAGAGACCGTTCTTTTCAAAATACACAGAATTTCTCAAGAGATTTATTTCAGAGAATACTTTTCAGTCATGACCGTAGTAATTACAGCAATATACAGAACAGAGAAAATCAAAAATCAACGTTGATCCTGGGTGATTGCAATGCCATTTCGGCAAAGCACAGAAGTGTACACATGCAAGATGTACCAGAATAATTACTTGTCCACTTGGGTACTAGCCTACATTCCATGCAGCATTCAGACCAGCCTTATAACGCCCGCCTCATAACAGAACAGATAACCTAGGTCAACACAGAAAATTAACAATATCAGTAAGCTTTAGCATAAGCTCAATCACCAAAATCAATTCGGATTCTAATAACAATAATCATACTGACAAAAGTCAGCATTCAGAATTTTCAGAAGAAATCAGAACTTTCAGAAGAAAAATCACAGATAAACAACAAAAACGATTACAAATAATTATCGACTTTTAAGCACAACAATCCAAAAGAATGAATACAGACAATTGTCAAATATGCTCAGCAAATAATAACAGGTGAGCACCATAAGATTTCTAAATAATTGATCCAGGTTCAATATTAGGGTTTTCTGGACAAGAATATTCTGATATTAATGCATACTTCAGAGTTCAACATTAGTCACAAGTAATTCAAAAGAGTACTTACAGGTACGAGTTATCAAAATAAGGGTTTGGATGAAAGTCCTTACCCAAGGTTCAAATAGAATCCCTTACCTGGATCCGCAGCTAAATTATCCTAACTGGAAGTCTTTAGCTTTAACCTAAACGAAATAATTGAACCATTCGAATACAGCCTACAGAACAAAATTATAACTTAATACGAACTCACACATGCTCCCAAAATGAACCTCCCCTCACCGGATATATAAATTACCGAAATGCCCCTCTCGGACTTAAATCACCCAAACGGTCTGCCCGTAAGTAGAATCACTGAAATAAACTTTTCATATGTAAATTTATGCAAAAATACTTTTCTTAGGTCAAATTACCAAAATACCCCTTTGGGGTGGCAAATTACCAAAACACCCCCTGTTACACTTTAATCATCAAAATGACTTTTCCATAAGCAAAGTCACTAAAATAACCTTATTGTATGTAAATTTACTTCAAAATACCTCTTATAGGTAAAATTACCAAAATACCCCCTTTGGGGTGGTAAATTACCAAAACACCCCTGGGAATTTTTTGGCACCGGAAAAATCTCAAAAATATCTTAAAGCACTATTTTAAGCATCCCGATGTTATTTCTAGCCTAAAAAGTATTTTAAAAAATTTTCACCCGAAAATCCCGAACTGGTGTCCGGACCGAGCGCTAAAAGGCCAGTTTCCCGAAAAATACCTATTGGCCTCAGAATGGCACAAAATATTAGAATATGAAACATATCAGTAAAATAAGATATTCTTAAAATTTTCAGATCAAAATATCTTGGTTTGATATGCTAAATAATTCTATAAAATTCTTTAATCGGTTCTCCAATTTAGCGCTCTTTACCGACTCCGAAAAATTCTCAAAACAATTCTGAGCGTAGGTTTCTTAAAAACAATGGGGGTTACAGTTTGGTGTTTTATCCAATTTGGGCCCTAACTATTTATAGAATTTCGAGGAAAAACTGCCCAAATAATTTTCCTCTCTAGTGACGATTACGGTCACTATTCAAATCATCCCACACACTAACACACCTTTCCACGCACACAATCATCTTCTCCATGCAGCTGCCATGACCGTTTTCTTCTCTGTTTTCTGTTCTGAATTTCTTTTCTGTTTTTTTTTTAATTCTGAAACCAATTAAACCTTAGTATATATTCCAAAATCACACCAAATCGTGATCCAAATCATAACCCGTATACACACTTACACCCACGGCAACAATGAACACCAAATAGAACACACTTATATAAGCACACGATGCCCACACATTGCATGAACAGACAACAAATTTCACATTGTGTAAAGGGTAGAAGGATTACCCTTCAAATTCTTCCATCCCCCCCCCCCCATTTCCCTCTGATTTTTCTGCTTTCCGAAGCCTTCTGTCTTGCATCTTCCTTTTTGTTCTTTTTTTTTCTTGCTCTGTTCTCTTTCCCTGTCTTCACTGTTTCTCTTCTGGTTTCTTTCTTTTCTTCTTGGTCAGCTGCTCTCTTCTCCTTTTTTTTCTCTGTTCCCGAGCTCTTCTTCTTCTCTGTTGCCCCTTTGTTTTCTCTCTTCTTTTTTTTCACTATGTTTCTTCTTCCTTCTTTCTGTCTGTTCTTGTTCTTCTTCCTCTTTCTTTGTTTCTCTTCTGCTGAAACTTTCCCGAAAGGGAAAGTTTGCCTCTTTGTTTTCTTTTTTTTTTCATCCGAAATCCTCACTTATCCATCTCATATTAGATTGTTTAATTTAGCTTAGTCACCTAAGCTAGTAGGAAGTGGCACATTCTTGTAACCAATTTTCAAATTTTGCAAAATAGCCCCTCTAATTTTTAAAAATTACAAAAATGCCTCCAAATTTTCAAAAATTATATTTTTGCCCCAAAATTCTTTTAAGCTTCTAATACCCGAGTGTTGCTCAAAATTAGCGCCCGTTTATTTTTTGGGTCACGGATGACTATTTTAATCGGCTCCCGAAGTTCGGGATATTAAAAGTTGGTTCACGGCCATGAATGCCAAAGAGCGACCGACGAAGGGAGTCGTCAAGAACGTTGATTTGAGGATCAATGGATGGACAGGGAAGGCCAATTTCAACATCATCGACATGGATGAGCTTGGGGTGGTGCTTGGGATGGACTTCATGGAGAAGTCGAGCGCTACGCTTAATCCATATTGCGGGGTGATGATGATGATGGCGGAGTGGATGATCTCGTTGGTGTCCAAGGATGGGGCTGACGCATGTAAGGGGATTACAGTGTTACAGCTGGACAAAGGATCAACGCTATGCTACGATGAGCGGCAGATGGGGCCAAGGACCTACGTAGTTTATGTGCTCACGAAGACAGTCACAACAGAGAAGTTCAAGTTTTGCTTGAACTTGATTCATGTTCTTTCTTGCTGACTTCAAGGTGGAGTGCATCCTTACCTTTAAAGGGGATGCAAGGTGGAGTACACAAAGAAGGTACTGAAGGCATATTACACTTTCCTCATGGAGTGGTTTGTTAATACAAGCCAAGGTGGAGATTGTTGATATATGTCTTGTATTTATGTCCCACATCGGTTACTCAAAGAAGGTTGCAACTAGGCCCTTAGTATATAAGACATCTTGTCCCACATTGGTTGGGGAGAGAAGATCACTGCTTTCTCAAGTATAAATAAGGTGTCTTGTACTGTGTTTAAGGGCAAGAGAGGAGAGTCCTTTTTTAAGTAGGCAAAGAAGATATGAGAGTCCTTCTTTGAGTAGGTCAAGATAGAAGAGTCATTCTCTGAGTTGGAAAGAGATGATAGTCTTTCTATGGGTAGGCAAAGAAAGAAGAGTTCTTCTTTGAGTAGGAAAACAGTTGAAAGATACACGTGAGGGAGCGTTGTAAATCTGACTTGTGCAAAGTGGATTTAAGTTTCTCTCAGTTTTTTTTGTGTTTTCTTATTTGGTTATTGTGTTCTATACATATTTATCTAGAACGATTTCGTAACAAGTAATATTTGTCGAGATCTTCGTCTGAGTTTTGGACGTCCTTATGGGGGGAGTTTTAGTGGGAATCTCTTCTCGCTGCCTTTGGGGTGTTCGATACTGTGTGAGTTTGTCCAAGTATTCGACCTAGTCCTTCAACCTCATTCTTCTATATTCTTCTTATCTATTTGCCTGGTCTGGGTTAGTTCTCTGCAATGAAGGTGTCTACTCTGTTTATTGAGTTACTTGTGGGTTTGTTGTTCTTCGTTTCAATAAGCTACCCCTTTTCTCCATGTATTCGACTCTTGAGAGATGTGGTCATATGTTGATGGTTGACTCTGCAATTCTCTCTTCGCACCAATTGAAATGGCAGAACACACTGGTTGGTAGGTTTTCTGATAATCGCGTCTTCACCAGTCAATATGTTTAGTCTGCGGTGAACCAGTTCTGGCATCTCACGGGTTTCATAGAGGCCGAACCAGTTGGGGATTACTTGACCTTTCATTTCTCTGATCCCAGTGATATGGATTGTACCCTTATGGAAGGACCTTGGAATATCATATCGCCTTGTTTTTGTGCGATGGCATCCTTTCAGCTGTGTTCCACGGCTTGATTTCTCTACTGTCAAGTTTTGGGTTCGCCTACACGATATCTCAGCAGAACGTTTTTCCTATGAGCCGCACCACAGATGAGTTCTTGCTTCGATGAAGTGATATCGGTGGATTGGTCTGATTATGGCCAACTGCTTCGTGATTTTTTTTGAGTTCAAGTTAAGGCTTCCATATCCAATTCCTTGGTATCTGGCCTTTATGTTTCTACTGTGGAGGGGCATTGTAAGTGGGTCTGGGCTTCCTACGAAACTCTTTCTATTTTGTTATGGTTGTGGTGTGAACGAACCTGAACTCAGACTGTTCTCTTACCTTGACTCAAGCTCGACAATTGTTGGATTCAGTTATGGCAAAATACCCTTCTCTTGTTAATGCTAGGGTTTACTATCAGGTAATCGTTCCATTTATGTTTACCCGTAGTTTACTTGCGTATGCCGAATTAATATTGTGATTGACTGGGCTGAGTTAAAGGTTATGGAACTGGATAATTCGTCTTCAGATGGCCCCTTGGGTGATGCCGGCAGTCATGGAATCTTGGTCTCCAATCATAATTCTGATTCTCCAGCTACAGGTCGTCCGGTTAGTGTTTCTTCGGCATCATCAGCGACGAGTTTTTACTCTTTGTCTGAAAACTCGGCTTCTCCGATTAATCGCTCGCCGAAAAATCCTTCTATCTCGTCAGAAGGTTCATCAGTAATGAACTCGGACACTGTGCCTGAGGTTGTTTGTAGTGGCACCCTCTCCTGCGGGCTCTTGGAAGCGTGGTAGGCAGGGAGATGTGGCACCCTCTCCTGCGGCCTTACTCTTGAAGAAAATCAAACTTCTCTCTGATCATACTACCATCCTTCCTTTAAGTATGCCTTTGATTTCTGTTGACCTTATTTTCTCCTCTTATTCTGGGTTTGTAAGTGATATAGTTGATTTTCTTGCTCATAATTATCTGTCTGCTCAATTTGACTCAATTGCCTGTCGTCTCGGAATATAATGCTGAGCGTTTGTTGCCTATTATGTTGGATTTTTCTGTCTTTGTCAAAAGGCTTTCGTGGTTGGGGGCCTAACCAATTACGAGTTTCTTAATGAGAATTCTTAATTAGAATTGTGGCATGGGGGGATAGGTCAGGCCTCTACGGTTCAGACAGCTTTAGCCCTGATTCGTGTACAGAATCTGGATATAGTGTTTCTATGGAAACTAAGATGTCCATAGTAAGGTTGCAGTGTTTTTTCCTAAATTTGGTTTCATTGACTTTGTTGGGATGGATCTTGTTGGTTTAAGTGGAGGCTTATGGCTTGGTTGGCGTTCTCATGTTTGCCTATCATTCTTAGCCTTCTTTAAAATTTTATCCTTTCATTTTGTCTCTGTCCGGTGGGTTCGACAGTGTTTTATGGTTTTGTATATGGCCATCCTCAAGTTAAGTCCAGTAGCTCCACTTGGGGATTGATTTCTTCCTCTTTAGAAGGTTTCTTTGGACCTTTATGTTTGTGTGGTGATTTTAACCGAGTTTTGGTCTCGGTTGAAAAAATGGGTGTCAATTCTCACAACATCCCTGGTGTTCAGAGTTTTCGTGATTTTTTAAAACATTTCGGTCTGTAGGATATCAGTTAGATTGGTCCACTTTTACTTGGGTTCGAGGCTCTCCTACTTTTAGCTTTGTGTATGAGAAGCTGGATGGAGTTATGGCTTCTGCTTCTTGAATTGTTCTTTTTGATTCCGCAATCAGCTCTTAATTTGGCTATCAAGTGATCTGACCACGCACCTATCCTTTGTGATTCTTCACACCCTCTCCGCTCATTTCCCTATCCTCATCGTTTTAAGGCTATGTTGTTATCTGATCGTTCGTGTTGCCTCGTAATTTGGCTATCAACTACAAAAAAACAGTCTTTAGCGACGGACTTTTAGCTACAATCTTAGATCCGTCGCTAAAAGCAGTTTTTATCGACGGATTTATCCGCCGTTAATGGTCCTTCGCTAAAAATAGCCTTTACCGACGGATTCAGTAAATATCCGTCGGGACTGAAAATTCCGTCGATAAAAGTTTTTAGTGACGGATATTTAACGACAGAATAATCCGTCGCTAAATATTTTTTTTGAAACTTTCTCATTTTCTTGTTTTTTTAAAAAAGTTTAAAGTAATTTTAGCGACGGGCTAGAATCCGTCGCTAAATGTGACTAAAAGAAAAAAAAACTCTAACGTTTGCTCTTTCTCCCCGCCTCCAAATTCGAGAGAAGACGTGCGACGGAGAAGCGTCGACAGCGACGAGTATCCGGCCAAGACTCCACCGACATGGGTCAACATCTCTTTACCGAAGATGACTCCACCGGCCAACCCTTTTGCCATTTCACCATCAAATGGTATTCTGCTCCTCTTTTTGCTAC
This sequence comes from Escallonia herrerae, assembly GCA_033070095.1. Classification (NCBI taxonomy): domain Eukaryota; kingdom Viridiplantae; phylum Streptophyta; class Magnoliopsida; order Escalloniales; family Escalloniaceae; genus Escallonia; species Escallonia herrerae. The sequence continues at coordinate 61,589 of JAVXUP010000250.1, read as the reverse complement.
TTATATAATGAGGTTGATTTACTACTATCCTTGCCACCCGGTGGTTCTAGGGTTTTTAGTATGCATATATTCCCTCATCATTGTACCTTCTTGGATGAGCACCATTGGCTTCTCTACTATACATGGCTTGAAAGTGACGGGTTATATGACATTTGCCAGATCCAAGCTTGCTTCATTACTTTCAATACATTAATACCTGAATGTCTTGGCCCTCGCTTAATCCTGTTGAGATTATTTGGGTGATCTTTGTGCTGGTTCACTTGACTTGATTTGCATTTTCTTTTTCCTTTTCATTTGGAATGGTTGAACTGCACATGGATGCGTATGTAGGGCAGTGGTGGAGTTGTGTTTTGGGAGAGGGTGAGAAAGCTTGCATTTGCATTGATACAACAAATTCATTCATTGTCATTCCAGAAGGTTATGCACCAGGAAATCAGTTGGTTTGTTGATCCTGCAAATTCAAAGTGCGTCAATTATCCAATTAATTACAACCCTTGTTACTTTTTTTCATTTTTTGAACTAATTGTAACAGTGCATTACATATATTTTTTTCCTAAGTGCATTAGAATGATCATCCCATTTGTATCTGTTAATAGTTGAGTGAGTGCAACTTTTTGTGATGCTTTCAAAAAAGTCGTTACCAAATGTTGCATCATATGGTAGTCCAACACATGTAGTCTCATCTTGAGTTTCTACCCAAAAATTGTGACCTAACTGATGATGGTTGGTGGAGGATAGAAAACAGACAATTTTGGCCCAGTTGAAGAACATCAAGGATCAGATTGACCAATTTATATTTCTTATTGGGCTAGGGCTGATATATCTCAAAATAACAGCTTGTTTCTTTGTGTTGCTATTGGGTAAGAGATTATTGTGGGTACAATGAACTTAATGTGCGAACAAACTAAATCATATTAGAAAAGAGGGAAGTGGGCTTGTACACGTTTGATGCAAATGATGTAGCATTTTGCAAATATTGCGTGTGTATAACGACACGGTTAAAACCTTCCTTATTTTCTTTTGTTCCATTGTCTTATTAAAACCGGCCTTCCCAGTTGTTCTTTTTTTTTTTTTTTTACGAGGAGTCCCACACAATCCCCATTGTGGCATTCGGTAGGTCGAACATGATTTACTTAACCTCATGCTTCATGGTTTTCTTGTCTAACAATTAGCAATATATGTATGTTTACTCTGCATAAATGTATTTTTTTTAAAGATATTCATGCTTGACCTAAAAGATGCATAGATCTTGAGCTTGTTCAGTTATTTAGCTATTTTGAGAGGTTGAAGTGTATTGTTACGGGTTCCAATTCTTGGGAGCTTGTTTAATTATTGAGCTTGTTTGGTTATTAGCATTATAGGTTTTCATCTCAAATTAGAAAATCAATTTTTGGTTCCAATTAGGTAAATGATGTTGTTTTTTATTGGATTCAAATTTTGGGTGGATGAGCAGGTGGTGGGGTTTGTAGCAGTTCAAAGAGCTCTGTGTTCTGTGGTTCTCTTGGTGCTTTTATGAAGAGAGAGAGAGTTTATCATTTATGTATGTAAAGTGATCTTCATAGCATTTTTCATGGAACCTCCAACCGAGGTGTTTCATTTTTGTAATTTTCGTTTCGTTGAAACTTGTAATTTTATTTCGGAATATGTAAGATGTGATCTATTATATTTAGTAAAAGTTAGTATTGAGTGTTAATTAATAGTATAGGAAATTTGATTAGGATTAACTGTCGATGGATTAGTTGATTTTATTGTTCGTGTGAATTCAATTACAAGAAACAAGTTTGGTTTTTTAAAAGATAAAAAAAAATAAATTGAAACAACTTGTTTTTTAATTTTTGCTATGGACTTTTAGCGATGAAATTATGTCACCATAAGTATTTTAAACAAATCATAGATGATTTTTAGCGACAAAAATATGTCACGAAAGGTTTCAAATTTTAGGGATAGACTTTTAATGATGGACTTTCCGTCGTTAAAAGGTCTCCTCTTTAGCGACGGGCTTTTAGCGACGGAAATTTCGTCTCTAAAAGTCCATTTTACAATTTTTGCTGATTACAAAAATTGAAAAATACTTTTATTGATAGAATATTAGGTCGCTAAAAGTATTTATTTCTGTAGGTAAAAGTAGATTTTCACCAGATAACCAATTTCCATCGCCAATCTTTTAGCGACGGGGTTTTTCGCAACGGACTTTTAGCGATGGGGAGTCCGTCGTTAAAAGTCTTTATCGACAGAAATTGGACTTTTAACGACAGAAAAGTCCGTCACTAGAAGTTGTTTTTTGTTGTAGTGGTGATCTGACCACACACCTATCCTTTGTGATTCTTCACACCCTCTCCTACTTTTAGCTTTGTGTATGAGGAGCTGGATAGAGTTATGGCTTCTGCTTCTTGAATTGTTCTTTTTTATTCCGCAATCAGCTCGTAATTTGGCTATCAAGTGATCTGACCACGCACCTATCCTTTGTGATTCTTCACACCCTCTCCAGTCATTTCCCTGTCCTCATCGTTTTATAAGGCTATGTTGTTATCTGATCCTTCGTGTTGCCTCTTATTAGTAATATTTGTGATCGCCCTTCCATCAGATCTCCTTTCTTCTATCTTATGCGTTGTTTGAAATCAATTCCTTCGATTTTGCTCGCTTAGAGCCTCAGTAGATTTGGCAATATGTTTGGCCAAATTAGGTCTGTTAGGGAATCTTTTTTGGCTTCTCAAGCCTCGGTTGCCTCCTTTGCTTTTAGTCTGTCAAGCTGATTTTCACAATAGCTATCGATATGGACTTTTTTATTAGAATGTGAGCTTGTATATTGGGCTCAACGCTCCAAATCTTGTGGCTTGATGAGGGTGATTGCAACACAACTATTTCACACGTCTACCATTATTCATCGGCCTTGTAATCAAGTTAATTCTCTACTTAATGGCTTAGATACCAATAATTTGGGGTTGGAATTTACTACACCGAAATCTTGGTCGGTGCACTAGTTATCTCAACCTCTTTCCTATAACCAAAAGGTTATGCAGAGATTCCTACGCACGATTGTCATTCTCTGGCATATTTGGATTGGTCGGGTTTGGAATTGATTCTTATTATACATGGTGTATTTTTCCTTCTCTTGAACATGCTTTTGAGTTGGATACTAAGTTCAACAGTAGCAATGCTTCAATTTTTAAGGACGACCATATCTAGCTCTCAGTATTATGTTGAGAGCTCGCACTTCTTTTCATAATCTCTGTGCTACTACTCAATTTATTACTTATTTTCACAAGATTGCGAAGCGTGAGAGTAAAACACATCCTCGATCCTCTGTTCCCATCACCCAGATTGAACATTTCTACCCACCACTTTACCCTTTTCATTACTTTACCTCCTGTCATTGCTCCATTCCCACCTCTCCCCTGTTCAATCTCAGTAAAGCTTGTTGACACCGTGGATCTTTTCGGCCTTGATCTGGTGGTACTCAACTCTTCATGGGTTAATGGGTGCTGGCACTATGGTCCGCTTAGCGGCTGATTCCTTCCACGCTATTATGATTGCTCTCTTTTATGCTATTAAGTGGCTCTATAATGCTCATTTTTTTATAGTTTGTATTCTTATTTCCTTGCTCACATTTTGTTCATCATATCCGAAATAGTGAGGTACGTTTAGTAACATATGTATAAGGATGACTTCTGGCCACAGGAAGTTACGCTTGTCGCATACCGCCCCGATTAAAGCAGGAGGTGTTTTAACCATGTCGTCAGCTTTGGCATCTTTTACTTGCTGATCAGGTTCAGGTGCTCCGCACTGTATAGCACGTCGTCCATTTTCTTGACTGATTCCATTGCTCATGTGGTATATTGCTCGTGTGTCATTTTGTTTCCTGTAGCTTATTTCGTGTCATCCACTTATGCTGGATTTAGTTGTCAGCTTTTTAGTATTTTTTTTTGTTGATATACTCTAATGGATAGAGTTGATACATTTTGTATGTTCTTCTCTTCATGCCTTGGTATATTTTTCTACTTCTCATCAAAAAATATTAAACAAACGGAGCCTAAAAATTTACCTCGGGAGTGAACTTAACATAACAATATTAGCTTATATATGGTTGTACCACCCAGCTCATGATCGATTTACCTCGGAATAGCACTTAGCATAACAATTTTCCACCCAAATGTTGTACCACATTGCTTCTATGCCAGTAAAATAGTTGTTGATTAGGCCAAATAAAGACAATTCCAACTGTGGATTGAAGGAAACCTTTTCCCTCCTCTAGCCGTCTCTGTCCAACCCTTCAATCATTCATTCATGGAACCAAAATCAACAACTGATAACTACGAAAATTCAATACAAAGAGGAGACGTATCAAATCAAAATCATAAACTAGTACAGCAAACGACGCCAAATCAACCCAAGATCCCCAAAAGAACCGGCTTCAAAACTCCTCCCGGTTCGCTTTAACCAGACCGGTTCACCAGCCCCTTCACGCACCAGGAGCAGCATCCTTCACCTTACCATGCAAATACCCACCGTACTCCCTCGCGTAGTCCTTCACATGGCTCGCCGTATCCACAATCCGGCTCCTCGCATAATCGAACTGGTCCGACCCAACTGGGTGCAGCCCCCTGAAGTACCTGTAAACCCACGACAAACCGACCACGGCCGCCACCCCGAACCCACAAACCGACAGGAACCCGGCAACGGCTATGAAGAGGACTGTCCCGATGGGAACCCAAATCGGGCTCGATATGATCAGCAAGGGGGCGAAGAAGATGAGACCCATCACAGCAGTGGTGATGGTTAGGCCGGTGAGCAGGAGCAAGATGGCGCCGGAGATGAGCAGGGTTAAGAACCCTATGAGTTGAGCTGAGTTTGGTGCATGCTCTTGGAGCTTACGGAGGAATGCTCCGCCGGGAGAGGTGGGGGAGGTGGTGATGGGTCTTGGTGCTCTCGGGGGTTGGCCGCGATCAGCCATGGATGAGAGCACAGGGCAAGGCTTTGGAGTGAGTGTGGAGTGGAAAGTAAAGAGGGAGGGAGGCTAGAGAGAGAGATGTGGGGGCGGGGGGGGGGGGGGGGGGATAGGGAGGAAGGCGGGGTGAGGTGATGGTGACACGTGGGCGGAGGACTTGGTTTGTCTATAGGCATGCAAAGGGCACACGTGGTGGGATTTAGCATTTCTAGGTGAAAGACTGGTGTGGGGGTGAGTGTGACTTGTTCTCGTTTGGTTTGGGATTAGGAGAAGCGAAGGCGCCATGGATGGCCGTTTGCGTGTAATTATCTAACATTACGTCATCTGCTTACGTGATATTAAATAATTATTAATATTATGTTAATTAAGTAAATATAGTAACTTGTGAGCCAAATAATCACCTGAATATTAATCCTTAATCATGGTTACAAAAGTTTAAAATTCAAAATTTTTAAAAATTTTAAATTGCCGCTCACCAATTTTGTTTATCAGAAGTTAAAAGTTTGAAAATTAATTCATTTGAATCCAGTCCTCTCTTTTCTCTTTCATCTCCGAGGGGCCGCATAGCGATGTACTGGGCGAGGATTTTTGGAAGGAACTGGTCTGTGGTCGATTGGGAGATAGGGAAATAGGCTGGGTGCTAGGTGGTCCGTGGTGGAAGGAGAGGGCAGTATAGTGGGCTGAGTACGGGCCAGAGCAAAGGTGTTGCAGATTCACCCATTACAGATTCTCATATGAACTGGGCTGCGAATCATCTCCATCTAAATTCCATTCATCTATAACTACTGTATTCTCTACCTTTATTGGGTCCATAAATCCATGTTGTTCCAGTTGAAGGACCTTTATCATTACAATTTCACTATTATATGTATATCAATCGATGTTTTCTATTTTATGGATTTTCTCCCTAAGCAAGGCGATGTTGTGTAAGGATGGTGGCTTGTGGGGTGGGGTGGGTGCTGGGTGGTCAGCGGTGGAGAAAAAAGGATTGTCTAATATTTTTTCATTACAAGATTTGTTCACATCAGAAGAACTTAATGGAGAAACGTCACATGGATGAATGTCACGCAGGGATTGAAGCTCCAAGTTTATTATATTTCTAAACTTGTACATAAAGGGTAGCTATTTAGTCATTCACGCAAGTATTGAATCTCCAAGTTTATCATCCTTTTCAAATATGGGGCAAAATAAACTAGAGGGTTGATCGTTTGTTGTTACTAGGTTACTTTTTCAATGCATTGCAAATCTTAATGTTAGTCATGCAATTGTGGCGTACTCTTGATTCAATTATTTTGGTAATTTCAGTGCATCAATCTTATAAAAATCTCAGTTGGGCTTTTCCTGGCTGCTATTAGAGATACTGAAAAAATGCTTTGAGTTATTAAACTCTGGCTATGTACAGATTTTAGAGACCCTAATGCAACATTCAATTGCATTTGCACTAATTGTAATCACAACATTTCCAGGTTGGACTGTCATCGTACTTGGAAAAACAGGGAGAAACATTGCTGTAGAAAAGCGTGCTGTAGATTCCAAATTCCAATTAAGGGGTTGACCTTAATAAAATAGAAGAGAAAGATGATATTATGACTTAAAAATGATGATACAGCAACTTCAGCAGCATACAAACTACCAACTTGCCTA